>NW_010586154.1:66929-94048 GCF_000705375.1 Tinamus guttatus
AGCAGCGCCCCGAGGAGCAGCGCCCCGAGGAGCAGCTCCCCGAGGAGCCGCGCCCCAAGGAGCAGCGCTCGGCGCCTCCCCACGACGGCCCAGGACGAGCGCGCGCGGCCGGTGGGAGCAGCCGTCGGCTTCGCTTTCGCACCACCGGGCGAGTGAGCCAGGACGAGCGTGCTGCACAGGAGAGCGTGGCACGCAGAGACAGGGCGGCAGTGAAACGAAGCAGGAGTTAGAGCCCTCCCTTAACGCGCCACATGAGGGCTGTGGTCTCCAGCGTGTGCCATCGAAGGGAACATTGTCCTTCGTCAGCCAGAGCTACGTCAAGGGCAGGCACCTCCGTGCCAGAAAGGCTCCAGACACAGCAACTCTGCTCTTCAGTGGCGTCAGAGGGATGAAAACGCACTGAACTTCCACGGCTGCCTTCTTTTAGTATCCTTAAAGGCTGGCTCTCCCACTGCTTGGAAGAGAAGCTCTGGGAAGATGTTTAAGAATGGGAAAAACATCTGTGTCAAGACAAAACCGCTGTCAGGAACAGAGGCAGCAGAGGAGCACAAAAGGAGGTGGTTTTTGTTCTTGAGATCCATTCCAACTCTACTGCTTTGATCTACAAGATCTAACAGCAAGAACTACTCTCATCTCTCAGTACTGTAGCATCTAGCATGTGGGATTTCTTTTGTAAGCGTAAATATAAGGCCAAAGTAATTTGCAATCTCTGCCAAACAGGAAACTGATGGAGGATTTTAAAAAGGTTTAGATCCTGCAGCAAGACCCGATCCTCAGGTCTTGTCTCAAATCTGTGAAGGCTGCCATTGCACAAGTAAGTTCCCCTTTCCTCTAGGAGAGATTGCCTTGAAACCTCAGGAGAAAGCACCTGCCTGGATCCCTGGGAATCTCCTGCCAAATGCCCTGTCCTTACAGGTGAGAAGTCCTGGCAAAGGACTATGAGCTTGCTAATTCTTGCAGGTAAGATTCCTGCAGCATGGCAGCCCTTGGTGATGCATCCTCTGTATTTTAGACTACCTACTGCTTTTGGGTCAAGCCGTAAGGGGTACACAAAAACTTCAGATTGATTACTTTTATGTGGATAACCACCATGATTCATCCATTTCTATGCTCCAGGGAGCAAAAGAGGAAGGAAGCACTTAGCAAGTCCTTGATTGCGTTTAAGATTGGTAATGAATGTCAAGCAAGCTGTGAGAAGCAGAAAAAAACAGCCTTATTCCAGTTGGAGTGGCATTTAATAAACCTAAGAGACTCTGGGAAAAAAAGGAAAAAAAAGAGACACTCGAGAGGTGGGTGGCACATGGAAGGATTCATTTGTGTTAATTAGAAGTTGCGGAGGAGGAATATTTTGCGGGGTGGGGGGGCAGTTTTGAAATTTCAGAGAACAACGTGATAAATACTAATTGGCAATCATTTCTCTGTAGTGGCAACCAGCTTTCCAAGTCATTTCTTCTTCTGCAAGTGTCACACCTCCTGTTAAGTGGCTAAGATGCTCCCGCACAAGCCTCAGGCATCACCACTCTGGCAGGACCAGTCTGCCCCCACTAGCAGTATCACTCCTTCTATCTTGTGGCTGATAAGGGTAAAAGAGGGAGTTAAGATTTTTTTCCCCCCTCAGAGAACTAAGGTTATCTAAATTAGAGATTTAAATAATCTGCAATGAGAAGCTGCCTTGCAGAAAGAAAGCTCGACATGGTTATGAGCAAGACTAGAAATAGAAACTAATGTGAAAAATCCCAGCTCATAATCAATTATATCATAACGCTGTCATGCACAGATGTCACCCTTTTATTTGCCCTAAGCACGCAAGTTTTAAAAATTTCCAGTCCTTTCCAAAAGCCCAACACTTAATCATTCCGGTTATAAGGCTTACATTAAACATGAACTAACCTGGAGAACCATATTCATGTCTCGGTAACCTACAGATTTTAGGCATCACTTCCATGAGGGTCTTGACATACTGAAGAATCGTCCCTTGCAGCTAAGAGAAAACAGGTGTTTATTAAATTAGTGTTAATCATCTCAGAGACTTTACAACAAATTGTATTCAGACGGCATGAACAGGTTCTAAAGATCCTGCATATCACACTGTCAAGCAGCATTTTTAAAGGGGAAACTTTGAAAAAGGAAAAAACTTGCATTTTTACTTCATATAGCATTAGCTGCTTTTTGCTACAGAAAAATCACAACTACTGCCGGGAAGAAAAAAAGAAATACAAGGAGTTACGTATTTTATTGCAGGAAATATCATCTCTGTTGTCTAACCAATCTTTAACTTGTTTTCGTAAAGAAAGCTGCATTTGAGTGTTTTCAAAAGCTACAGGACAAAAATCCTCGGCATTAGATATGTCTGTACCCGGTCAAACTGCCTATGCCAAATTATCTTGAATGAAGGTATTTAATTTGCTGTGCACCCCACAAGCTCACCCAACCAACCTTCCTGTCAAAATCTGCTGAAAGCATCTGTGTTTGCATCTTTCCTCTATGACTGTATCACAGGATCCCCTTAAGCAGCCCTCACCCTTTCCAGCATTTTAAAAGTTTACTTCGAATACTGTGGTAAAATTGTAATTTTTGTGTCTGAAGTGAGACTATTACTGCTAGAGCTGTAAGGTTTGATTATTTTCATCATATTTTCCTTTCAGGGAGGAGTAGGGAGGAGACCATTTCTGTAGCTTAAATTGAATTTTTAAGTGTAATTACATGATGACTGCATACATAAGTATGGATAATACAGTGAACAAATAGTCCTGCAGTCTCCTCCTAAAAGTCCCTTGTACTCCAAGCCCCATCCTTCTCCTTCAGGAGCCCATTTCTAACACCAGATACACCAGACCATATGAGTAACTTGTTCACCACTTGGTCTGAGCTCTCTCCCAAATAAGCTTGATGGCATCCACTGCTGGATCAAGTACAGAGATTAGACCTTCCTTGTTATTAAGGGTCATCTGTCAATGACAGTGTTAGTGAAAGCTCTGAAGTTAGAAAAGGCAGAAAACACTTCACCAGCTGTTCTAAAAAAAACAAAGTAAATTATCAGTAAAACTTTTAAGTAGAAGTGAACTCACTTGAAGCTCTTTTACCTGTCCAGAGAAGTTTACCAAGGATTTTCCAGCACAGCCCTGCACGGATTCAATTCATCTTCAAAACAGAAACTGAGACTTTCCAAACACTGCACGGATCACCCAGGCACTTGCTCTACTGCTTTCTGAAGATGTTGGGTGCTCTCAGCCATAGCTTATATCGAACTTAAGGGAAGTCATGTCTCAGTGAGTATTATCTGTGTCTTATTTTACTTAGAAACCTAAATTTTACATGTCATAAGACAATTCCTATCAAAAGTCACATAAGCAGAAAATGAAATACAGTCCACATACCAGGCTCTTGACAACTTTCAGCAGCTCCTCCATTACTACAGCAATGCCCTGATAGCCAAGAAGCCTACAGATGACTTTAAAGTGAGGCGGGCCAACGAAATTCCTGTAGTTGCTGTAGATGCTGGAATACGCCAGATTCAAAGCCTAAAAAGGAGAGAAACAGATCTGATTAATGACAATTTCATCCGATCGCATCCTTATAGGAAACTCAAACAAGCAGTATTTTAAAATATGTCAAAAAATAAAAAATGGAAAAACAGCTTTATATTTTGCTATTACATAGCTTTGTCTTTTCGAGTAAGAAATTCCAACGAAAATCTCAATTTTAGCAAGAACCACTTGTGAATAATTTTTGTTCTCCAGGCATATTTCCCTCCTAGTATTTGTCAAGCCACGAACATTTCCTCTATTTCATATTCTTCTGCTTACACAAGTAGAAAGGGACAAAAGTAGTCCAGGCCAATGTTTAGATTTCTAAATTTACAACACAGCCCCTCAGCTTATACAGCCCTCCCTCTTCATGTACAAAACATTTTCAAAGAAATGACTTCACTCTTCATTTCATGACAGCCCTTTTAATTCCCTGAAGACTCAACTAAACGAAAATAGGCTTCTGCAGTGACTCCTCCCAGCACCTAATTAAGAAGGATCTCGCTTGCTCAAACCCCATTGCTGTCCAGGGGATCAAAGCAAACCTGGGCCTGGCAGGGAGCCTCTTGGAAATTATTCTGGAGCTGAATATATAGACCCAGGTGCTGGGCCGTGTTGTTATTTCTTCAAAGGGAGTGAAACGGTGCAGGCTGATGCTGCGGATGGATTGAGAAACTGGCTGCCTAAGTTGGGGATTAAAGGGGAGCGTGCTAACTTAACGTGCACCATTTGTGTAATGGGTCATTCTCCAAAAGCCCTGAAAGTTATTTTTAAAAGGGAATCTTGTCAACCTCCCTTGTAGAAGGCTCTGCCGCATTTCCTTTTCTTTTCCACGGTTATCATCATCTCTAATACGAGTACACAAGGCTACGAGACCTTCAACTCAGACGTCAGCTGTGACGCACAGAACTTCCCTTCATCAGTATCCAGGGAGAAGAGCACTGATTTTCTCTCCAGCGCGGATCCTACCCCAGTTACCCATGCAAGCCAGAACTAGATAGCTGTAATACGTACCACATGGCACCGAGCGAAGAAACTACTAGGAATTCAAGCCATGAAATTCTACCAAGCTCTTAAGAGTATTTTTGTCTTATAAAAGAAAGGGATTTACAACGTGTGTGGGGGGCAAAGAACGGGAACTGTATCTTGGGCTGGCAGAGCGCTGCCGGCAGGACGAGGGAAGCGACCCGGCTCCGGGCTCCCAGCAGCAGATGGACAAGGTGCTGCGGGAGCAAGCGCAACCGAGGGCCACGAGGGCCACCGAGGGCCAGAGCCTCTCTCACGAGAGGAAAGGCCGAGAGAGCAGCGACTGCTCGGCCTAGAGACGAGGCCACCCAGGGGCACCTCGGCAGGGTGGTGAAGTATCTGCAGGGAAGGTGCCGAGGGGATGGGCCAGGCTCTTCTCCATGGTGCCCGATGACGGGACGAGAGGACGTGGCCCTGGGCAAGGCGCTCCAGGCGACCGTGCCCAAGCAGGATGTTTGCACCACATGAGCTCCAGAGGTGCCTTCCTGCTTCAGCCTTTCTGTTACGCCGCGAAATCCGTTCTAAGGATGGTGCACTTGTGTTGATTCTGCAGGGACATGATGTTTTGAAATTCTCAGCCATCTTTCCTGGGAACACAAACTGAAATAGCTGTTTGGGAGATGATGAGAACCCATACGTGACGCCACGGCCTTGCTATGAGATCAGAGCTGACCAAGTGGCTAAATGCCAGACAAATACACCTGGCTGACTGCCTAAAGCTGCAGTCCCTCAAGTACAACATGTATTTATATAGCCTTCTGTTCACAGAAATGGTTCTGGGATATCAAATGGGAAGAGAACTGGTAAAACCTATGAAAAAAACGCATGGATGCCTTGTTATACTGAGAATTTTATAAAGTTACCCATGAAAGATGAGATTTCATCTTTTGCTTTTGGTGTTTCAACAGGCAACACAATACAACAAATGTATCCAAACCACCTATGCCAGCTACAGAAAGTTATAGTGTAAAGAGTATTTTACTCCAACAAATTAAAGAAATTTCCTGGCCTGAGTTCTTCTCATTCTACTACAACACAGATTAAGCGAAGGGGATGCCCCTTCACACACCAAAATTTGTCATAGAAAAGGAAACCCTTAAATCGCTACTTCAGCATAAAAAGTTCCCCAAACACAACAACAACTTGATGAATCTAAAATAAAAATTTTTTAAAAAAATCTTTCGTTAAAGTAACGTTACTGGGGAAGCATCTAAAAAGGTCTACCTGTGTAAACACTGGATTAGCAGAGCTTTATGAACAGTGATAGAGGATTTAAAAAACCACCAGCACAAGCCATCACTGCCTGCCCCCCATGACACCCAGAAACATAAAGCTCCCAGGGAAGGAGCCACTGACAGGGCTGGTGGGGAGCGAGGGAAGGAAAAGGAGAGGGAGCTGGCTATTTTTTAAGCTGTGCTTGCTCCCTCCCCTGCTTAAAAGAAAAAAAAAAAAGACCTAGTTGCTAGTTGCTGATGTCACCGAAGTGCTAACATTAATCACTCACAGCATCACTGGCACACACAGAGCAGCACGTAGCGGGGATGCTGCAGCAGTACCGCGTCCAACAGGAGGTGAGTGAGAGGGGAGGAGAGGGACACTGTTTCCTCTAGGATTTTCTCTGGAAGCCAGGGCACCTTTAGACCAGACGTGTCCCTGCACAAACAAGAGCAGAAGGGACAGAGCAGCCCCGCCAGCAGCAGCACCGCAGGGAGACACCGCGCACTGAGAACTCGGTCGAGGGAATCCGAGGGGAAACAAAAATATCGAGCGAACTGGCCCACACAGACCATGAAGGAAGCACCTAACGCAGAAAAGGAGAGGAAATCTGGTGTTTATTTCGTTTTCAGGGCAGCGCCACATGAAAATTCTGTTCTGAATTCTCCATCAGCAAGTGAAGGTGAGTACTGACTTTATCATCTATAAAATACCAAACGTGTTTCCCAAACATTAACTTGCCAATAATCACACATCCTCTAGCAATTTATGTTTCAGAATAAACAAAAATAGTCTTACTTATTTAAAATCCAGACACTCTCTAACTCTATTTACAAAATGCTGTGAAGATGAGAGTATTACCATTTTTAGACAGTATCAGGAAGTGTTCCATAGGAAAAAATATATATATATTTAAGTTTAAGTAGTCAGGACCTCTCAGATAAGAAGAGAAAGACAAACAAGAAAGCAGGTGTTCAGCTCTACTGGTCTACTAATGTGGCCCACTTTTAACATCTACACAAGCTGGTGTCAAAATGTGTCTGTCTAACAAGTTTATCTGACAGCAAACTCAATTCCTTTACACTGCTGCTCACCATAGGATTAGACAGACAGCCTCTACCTGGATCACTCTCATCTAAGATTTTATATTGTAATGAAAATGCACATACATATTTTTCTCACCGCTTCCCAGAAAGGGTAATCCAAAAGCCATAAGCAACATTTTCACATATAAATATCACAGAATTATTAATAACACAATATGACTACCAAGATCCTACTCAAATAACACAGATTTTGCCAGCTTTCTTTCTAGTTTAAGCACACTGATATTGTTCCAGAATATGTTATGAACAAATTGGATCAGCTTCCTTTATCAGAGAAAAATTCCATATTTGATTGTTAAGCCAGGAGACTTAACATCTTAACACTGATGATAAAAAACATCAACTGAGTTACATTAACATTTTTAACTGAGTTAAAAAACAACAACTGAGTTACATAATTTCATAAACAATGAAATACTGTGTTACTGTTGCGGGCATTTATGTTCATTAAAAAGTAGGGAATCTTCACAGCGGAAAAAAAACTTGCATAGCTGTACCACTAGAAATAGAATTAAACCAGAAGAGAACCAGAATAACTTGCTTTTATATGCTTTTGAAAGACTTACGTTTGCATCAAAAGAAAAAAAAAAACCCACACACCAAAATCAAATCTACTGTTTCTTGTTTTGTTATCAAACAAGAGTTTTAATTGTCTACTGAAGTCAAAGTGAGCCTTTTGTTCTGTAAAGGAAGATATTCATAACACAAGTGTTTAGAGCATTATAGAAAATAGGTATTTTCCTTGCACTATTTATAGTGGTAATAGGAAATGATAATTTCAAAACACTAATACTAAAATACTAGTATTAGATTTATTACAAGGAGTATTAGATTCATGCCTGATCATCTGGGTCAAAACCCAGGACTTTATCAAAATTTATCCCTAAGTACTGCACTCCTGCTGCCTCTCACTTGCTAATTAACAAAAGGAAATTCACTGTCTCAAAGCAAACTTCAAGATTACTGAGATTATTACGCAACTAAAAATACTAAGAATACTTAAGACTTTAGAATGACTCAGGCTTAAGCACAGGAGAAAAACCTTTTAAAAAAAAAGAAAGGGAAGAAACACTTCTCAACACACTCATTAGGATGGAACTAGGAACTAGTTGGATAGGTAATCTGTCTGTCTTTAATACAAACCCAAAACAGAGAGTTTTTCAATTCAATTTAGAATTTAATGTCATTCTTCTCATGAGGGCTTGGATCAAAATTTTGTTAAATACTAAGTTTTCCCATTTAAAATGTTTATGTTATTAAACCAATTTTTCCTACGTTGCTCCAAAGAGAGACTTATTAAAGCATCCCTCTCAGCTTCTGAACATTTGCTTTTTTTCCTGCGAATTCCTTAAGATAAAAACAGCCACCGACTTCATCCTAGGGATTGTACCAAGCGCGTTCGTAGGCGGGATGGCGAAGAGGCAGATCTGGGGCGGGTCGGGGGGCTCCCCGTCCGTCCCGAGGGCACGACGGCTCTCGGGGAGGCAGCTCCTCGGCTCCACGGGACGCGCCTCCCCTCATGGGGACGAGACGCACGCGGACACCTTGAGAGGCAGCAGCGCCTGCTCAGTTCCTGTCAGCATTTCCTTTAAATTGGAAAGAACTACGCTCCAGGCTTCTATCAACAGCCAACTCCTGTTTTTTCAGAGCAGTGCCACAGGTAGGAGCGCACTTTCCTAACGAGCCCTGTCTCTCGGTTACAGAGCGCTACCGCTGAAGACCCACGAACCCCCTGAGGCAACGCCGCGGCCTCGCCGCTCCGAGGACACCGCTGCTCGCAAAGCGGCATCGCGATGGGGATAACCATCCAGAACGTCACGGGAAACACAGCCGTGGTGATCTGGCCCAAAATGGCCAGCTGCGCCGACAGCTTCTACAGCGTCATGTACCACCCCAACTGGAACAGCGTGCTGTCCAGCTACTCGCGGAAGAGCTTCCACAAGGAAGAGAGGGTGCCCACGAGCCGCTCCTCGTTCGTCTTGGAGAACCTCACCCCGCTCACAACGTATATTCTGTGCGTGACCTGCCAGTCCGCCAGCCCCTCCAGGGACCAGTGCAGAACTTTCCACACGCTGCAAGCAGACGCGGCCTCCGCGAGCAGCACCAAGAAGGAGCTGGCGCTGGGCATCTGGCTCACGAGCAGCGTCCTGCTCCTCGTCATCGCCGCCATCCTCCTCTACGGCTGCCTGCACCTGCTGTGCCGCAGGAGGCGGGAGCACCCACAGGCACCAAACAGGGCCTCGGAAGAGGGCGACGGCAGGAAAACGTGGGCCAAAAGCGCAGCGCAGGAGCTGGGCGCGCAAAGCCAGACCATGCGAGACACTGAGGGGACGAATCCCGGGGGCATCCAGCTGGCCACGATAATAGAGAATCCCTTAGCTTGCCAGGAGCCCATCGTGCGGGCTTCCAAAAGCCAGGAAGCGGTGCCGACCACAGGACAGTTTTCTGCCATGGACTAGAAATCTTTTAGCAGGAAGCTGGTTCACCACAGACAACGTCCCAACTACTTCAAACTCGTGGAGTGTTTCCTCTTTCCTCAGCTCGCACTGAGGAGCTCTCGTTGAACTCCTTGAACATCCCCATCTCCACACCTGTAATCCTCACGTCTCTTTCCAACAACCCATGCAGAGCCAGAGGTACTCAGAAGTGAAGGGTAGCGATTCCCAGGAAGCGAGTACTCCAGTTGCATCTTGTTACTAAGAAAAGCAAAGCATTTAGCAAGATTTTCAGAGGACTTTTTGGTTGCTTTTCTTTACTCTAAAACAATGAATGATCATAACACCAAATGAAAACCGGGAAAATATTTGTATTAAGACAAATTAAAATTGAACTGAATTTTTCAGACGGGAACCCAGACTGCTATTCTACAGGCAGCTAAAAACTACCCCGAGGACGAAGCTTTACCCATATGACTTTTATTCCCTTGTTTCAGCTTGCTTCCCAAACTGCACAATTTCCCAACTACAGTGCTCTCCACAGTTCCCATTTCAAACTAGTTCAGTCACAGTACGTAAGCTAAACTCATCAACATTTTAATGGTGTACTTTCATCTATCTTTGAATATCCCCTCCGTCTAAAAATATATTAAAGGTAAGGTCTCTCTAAGGACACTTCTAACTAAACTAAGGCAAATCCTGGGTGATCTTTGCAACCTTTCACACCCACCATGAGCCAACTTCTGCACCACAGGGGAGAGAGTCCCTATAGAAGAAGGGAGCCCAGGGAAGCAGCTCCCAGTGCTTCTCTCCTTCTCTTTTACTTGTAATAGGGGACCTCACTCATCATCTGCAGATTTCTGTGCAGGCATAAAGTGACTTTTGTATGATCTAGGGCAAGGAAGTAAGAACATGTTGAAACACATTTTATTTTTGGAATAATCAAACTTGCTAATCATTTAACCTTGCCCTGATCATTTTGACAAAGTACCAAGAGAGGCCCCGAGACAGAAATCTGTTCACCCTCACAAAATCATGTGTCTTGTCTGGCTCATATGTACGAGACACCCATTTTTAAATCTCTTAGTTGCATTTGTATTCCATAAAAATGTACTAAGTCTTAGTATCACTGTATCATAGGCTATTTCTAAAAACAAATATATACTATGACTGCATGCATTTTAAATTGCTATTAACAAGAACATGTACTTCAAGCCAGCTCATTATAGTAACGAAGGACGGAGAACTGCTATTTCGACAGTTGCTGTGGGTCCTCACTGTGTTCTGGAGACCAAAGCACGTGCGGGCAGCTTTGGTAGGAGAGCCCCTGCTCAAATATTTCACAGGAGGCAGTAGGTATTTTCAGCTACTGCATTTTAGCAACAATTTCCACTGTTTGTCACTGGCTTCTACTGTCGCATTGCTAGAAATACATAAGCTGACCTAACTTTGATTCGTTTTCATTACTTTTTTTTTCCTATTAGGATAGATAAGATGCACAGAACAGAATTTATTAGAAAACGTGTAAAAAAATGTTCAATTGTATCAAGTAAGCATTCATGGGCTTGCCAACCCTACACAGCATTTCCTCCAGCTGACTTCTTGGGGGGCTTTTTTGTCTTTTACATCCTTCTTCAATAAACTGTAAAGATGAAAAAGCGTTTACTATGTTTTCAAATGAATGTATCCTGCTTTCAAATTAATGTATCCTGTGAAACTGTTTTTCAGAAATACTGAAAAAGAATCACTTCAGAACATGATGCTAATGCTACAGATTTACCTGGAGAGGGGGGAGAAGGATAGAAAACACATGTTTTAAAATCATCTTGCAATCAAACTGCAACATTTCTCTGACTAGCATATCATAAAAGAGATAAACGGTAAATGTATAGAGCCAAGAGACTTAAAAACTCCCATTTCTTAGGCACCTGGAAGATATTATTCTTTTTTTTTCCACTTCTTAATGTGGAGTTTTAGGCAGCTCAATGCACCCATTCGTGTATTACTCAAACAGACATATATACCACTCTGAGAAGTCAAGGAGCAGTTTGAGGCAATTCAGCTCCTTGAATTATTGTTATAGACACAAACCAAGCACATGTACAGAAACACACTTGTATGTATCATCCTGAGAAGGCAAGAAGCTATAGTGGAAGCGTTCCCAAGGATGAGATTTAGCTCATCTAAACATAAAGCTGAATTCCATCCAAGGAATTTACTGTGCACTACTTAGATAAATATTTGTATCATTTTACAAGCAATGACTGTCTTGAAGCCACTGTAAAATAGCAATATATAAAAAGTGTCATTTAGGGGCTTGCATTAGTTTTGAAGAGCTGATGTGATTGCACACACACAGCTACAGGATTCTCCTCCTATCTTGCTCAGAAAGTTTTATTATAGATTCATAAAGGTTCAAACTCGAGGTTATGCAATTGCCTCACACCTTTCCATTAGCCTCCAGCCTCAGGTTCGTTTCGGCAATCCAGCATTCCAGGTACCCCACTCTCCACTTTTAGCTGATCTAATAAAGGGTGAGCAGTTCAAGCAACAACTGAACGGTTAACAAGAGTTAGCGTAGTGCAACACAGTGCAAACTGCTGTTAGTACATACACCAGCACTAGATAAAAATCATCACATTCACATTGAAAAGCAGTCTTTTGATTTTTTTTCCACAGAATGAGTTAGCATCCCAAAATGTGGAAGACATTCAAACATGAAAATGTTGTATAAGCCAGAAAGCAAGTTCTTAAGCTGTCAGTCTACAAAACGTCAGTAAAAAACAGGTACTTTATTAACAGGCAAAGTTAGTTTCAAATCTCCAAAAGGGACTCTTTTTTACACACACATTACAAAGCATTTTATTCATCCACCCACTATCGCCTTCTCCTCTATAATCAAACTGCAATCTCCATTCATTATTAATCCTACACACATTTCAGGAGAGTACAGGCATTTCAATGACCATGCTCAAAAAGCTCTCAAAAAATTCCGGCTCATTTAAGAGCCTGGCAGGTTTTTGCGGGCAGAGTTACAGAATCACAGAACGGCTGAGGTTGGAAGGGACCTCTAGAGATCATTTAGTCCAACCCCCCTGCTCCAGCAGGGACACCCAGAGCACGTGGCACAGGGTGGCATCCAGGCGGGTTTGGAAGATCTGCAGAGAAGGAGACTCCACAGCCTCTCTGGGCAGCCTGTTCCAGGGCTCTGTCACCCTCACAGGAAAGAAGTGCTTCCTCATATGCAGCAGAAACTTTCTGTGTTTCAATTTGTACCCATTACCCCTTGTCCTATCTGACACCTCTGCTCCAAATTATCCAATTCTCCTTTGCAGAATTAACTTCTCCTGACAGCCAGGAGAAATTCGCATCAGCAGCCTTCTGTTTTGCTAACAAGATAATGATACTGCTCGGAAAAATTTACTTAGATAACAGGGAAATCCACGTTCTGCAGAACATGCATACAAATTAACACAGAAGAAACGCCTTGATTCACTTAGAAATATTTGATATTACGTGAAGTCTTTGAGACCAAAGCTAGGTTTTTCTTTAAGTACTCTTAAGTAACACATCGCTTGTACAAAAATTCTGCAGAGAAAGTATTTAACCATTATAATCCCAAACTCGAATATACGACTGCACACGTGCAAAGGAAACCACAACGTCTTTATCTAATGATATACGATCAATACCTTGGACACCTCAAAGAGTTCAAGAACTTAAAAAAGATAATACAATAAAACAAAACAAAACAAACAAAAACACACGCACACAGCTACTGCATAAACCACTGTTATCCAGACACAAGGCAATTCAACACAGGAACAGCTGAAGGACTCAGATAATACAGAGAGTGGATGCATTCAGTGAGAAGCCTGGGCGGACAGTGCACAGAACATTAGAAGCACATACTGGAATTTCTAACCTCTGTCGAGTAAGAATTACAGGTCAACTCATTACTTGTTATATACGTTAAAAATGTCCTCTTAAAGTTCTACTCAGATATTCTCAGTTCCAAAGTACACTAGGCTCAAGCACAAAAGTACAAAGAATATTTGGCAATACAGAAATAATCAGTTACAGAAGTTGCAGAATTGCTTCTGGGAACAGATTGTTGCTGGTCATGGCAATACAAAAGTAATCAGATTTCTGAAAATGTACAGCTTACAGAGTAAAGGCTACTAAATTTATTTTAATAATGTAACCTGACTGATGCAAAAAGGTTCCCTAGTTAATCCTCTCCCACTTACACTGCTGTATCACCACTTAGACAAATTAAGGTAGCAATCTCTACCAAATTCTGTGGATTTTTTTTTGCTCTTTACGCTGCATCTGCTGAGTTCCTGAAATAGTAAAGAATACAATAACACTAATGTAAAAAAAGCTTTCCTATAATTTAATGTTCCCTAGCTATAGGAGAAGAATTATATAAACCCTAATGACAGTACCAAAAATAATTTATTAGCTTTCCACATTAAGAAATATGAATCTTTTCCATCTCCTTTACATTTCAAAGGCAAAGACCTTCTACTGTAGCAATAGATATATTAGAACTGAGATTTTTAACTTGTGAGCTAGCTCTTCAGCTCTTCCAAACACTAGCTAGCTGGGCAAATTACTTAACACAGTTTGCATTGTGAAAGTAGGATATGATATGTAGGAAAAAACAAACAAACAAAAACAGTAGGATGAGATTTAAGCATATTATCATAGGAAGTAGATAATGAAGTTGATGGCATAGTCTACTTGTGCAAGTTACAGCTAGTGTTGGGTCCTATAATCATTTAAAGCTGTTTTTTTCTTTTTTTTTTCTGCCAACATTTCTCTAATCACTTTCCCTCCCTGACATTCAAAAGAACAGATCAAAATTAGAGTGCTATTTCTTGTTAAATACTCTGAAATGATTTGCTCAAGATACCATTGATGCTTTTTTCCTGATGAGTATTTCTGACTGGATATTAAAAATGCAGATCTATTCGTGCTACGCCTTTGGCTGTTGTTAAAACTCAGCTATTCAATTCCTAAGCTTAAAGAAATAAATCTGAAATAATCAGGGAGAAAAAGTCTTCTTCTCCAACCTCCAGTACTACACACAGGAACACAGCTTTGGTCCTGTAAATACCTGCTAATTTTCCTCACTTGGATAGTCCAATTAAAACTCCTTAAGTCTATTTTCTTGGGCTAAGTTCTCCCACAACTTACCACCATTATTTGTCACTTTCCAACTTCAGTTTTGGGTTGGCCTTAACCATACAGTTCACAGCTACAAATGAGGAGAGCTGGATGCCATTGCTGCCTCTTATATTTACTTCTGCAGAAAACTTCCCTTAAGGTTGTAGGCACTTGTAATCTCAGAGGAGGACAGATGATGCTAATGCAGCAGAGGAGACTGCCAGGAGGCCAAGTTCATCAGTCCCACTTTGAGACCCTCCAGTTGAAGATGGCAAAATAATGCTAAATTTTCTTTAAAATAATTTAAGAAGCTTAGTATTTGAATGATAGCTTAGGATGGTCAGAATCTATGTTCCTTTCAAAGTGAGATTACATTTGACGCAGTTTTTCCTATTTATTCTGCTTTTCCTGCCGCCACAGCCCTCAGCACCGTAACGAGGGTGCAGCTGCTTCCACGACGGCCTCTCACTCTGCCCTCGCCAGCTAATTCCAGTCTGTGCATTTCTAGGAGCCAGTTCTGCCACCATCAGCAACTGTGCAGTGCAAGGGGCTTGAAAGAAGGACCTATTTCTAGCAGTGTCAGATAAGACATAACATCTAACCAACCATTTGCACTTTGGCTGGAACATATGGTAATGTTCAGAGCAAAGTCAGAAAAGAGAGCATATGCTGATTCTGGAATACTCTCAATTAAGTAATTAAGCCCGTCACTGGTAATAACTTTCATATCTCCCACAATCTCTCTAATTAAAAAGACACCTTTTAAGATGTGCAAGCCACAAGCATAAAAGGAATAAAATCCAACCTTCGATCCGTAGAGATACTGGGGCTGTGCATTGGGCTGCTTGTCTCTCTGAAACTCCTGAGAAAAGGGTAGCACAGTTCGAACAAATCTATAAAAACAAAAGAAAAGATCAATTAACTTGGTTAGTAGGTGTGCACCTAATGCATCTAACCCGACATAACAGTGCTTTTATCAGCATATTAAAAAAAATATTGAGAAGGCCAATTTGAGAAAGGGAAAGCACATCAGCCTGCATGGACCCAAAACCCAGATGCAAACAGAATTCAGCTCTCCCTCGCTCACTGGCACGCTGTTCTTCCCAGCTGTGTGCAGGGTCCCAAGTAGTTCTCATCTCTAGCCTAGCTTTGCCCAGCAAAAGGAGAAACAACCAACAAAACTATTATAGTGGCGCATCAGGGAGAGGGAGGAAGTTCCTTGAGGTTCCAAACTTAAATCCTTAAGGATGAACAGCACCTACAAAGAAGTGATATGTCCATTTAAGGTCATTTTACAAAGAATATCACAACAGGATTTTCCTTCAGGCTAATTCCTGCACATAATTAAGATTAAGAGTATAACTCTCCTACCAAAATTAGTCTTAGTAAAATCTCTCCATACTTCAGGGTGAACATGTACCACCACAAACCGTGTTGAGTAAACAGCTTTACACCTGTGTAGTGTAAGAGACAGGATGGTATGAGAACTACAGAGATGCAGAGTACTGCAAAAGACAGGATCAAACAGCCCTCTCCACAGTGAGGTCTCTGAGAGTCTGAAAAACAGTGTTTGAGTAAAACTCTGCACATTCGAATATTCTAATGAACAGGGTGTACCAACCCGGGCCTCTTGTATTGCCCGTTAATTTTGTATAATTTACATTTCACATTTCACCCAAACCTGCACCAAAGTTATAGCTGTTAACAATTGTGCCCACTGGACTTCAAGTTCTATTTCTGAGTAATCTGAATAATTCTTGGGAGATTTTACAGCTTCAGGAGAGGATTTTCTGTATTTGTTTAACAGTTTTAGCTGTCATTTATACACTATTTTATCCCTGTCTTCAAGATAATTTGTTCTTCTTATTTTTAATCATTGTTGATAAACTTGCAGCAATTTACCCATTGTAATCAAACGTGCATTATAAAGACGAAGCAGATGCAAAGTTTGGTAAGGCAGCAGGCTTTTCAGCAGTGATTGCTAAAACATTACACTAGCTCCCCAAAAAAGGTATTTTGGGGATCAAATCAAATTTGATGGTATTGCTGTAAGGGCTGCCAGAAAGCTTACAGTGAAGCTGAGAATGGTTGAGCCTGGAAGACACTTCTGGAGATCGTCTTGTCCAGCCCCCCTGCTCAAGCAGGGCCATCTACAACACATTGCACAGAACTGCATCCAGGTGGGCTTTGAACATCTCTAAGGATGAGGATATCACAGCCTCTCCGGGCAACCTGTTCCAGGGCTCTGTCACCCTCACAGTAATGAAGTTTTCCACATATTCAGGCAAAATTTCCTGTGCTTCAGTTTGTGCCTGTTGCCTCTTGTCCTGTCACTGGGCACCACTGAAATAGTGTGGTCTCATCCTCTTGGCATCCTCCCAAATATTTCAACACCCAGCACATTTCAGTACTTCTGTATGGAAAAATCCTCAGCCTCTGAACAAAACCTGAAGGCTTTGTACACGCCTGAACTCTCTACAAATGTCTGAAATCAGCCACTGCAAGCACGCTTGGGGAAAAAGAAAGCTTCAAAAGTTACCGGGCACCAGGCAAGCTGACAGAAATATTAACTTTAAAGGAATGACCATTACACATAGGCTCCAGTTAAATTTAAAAATAAATAAATAAGTCTGGGACCTTAATCCCTGCCTCTGCTTTCCAGCTTTTCTTTTTGCACCTCCCCAGAGCTCCCCGAGGAGCTTGCTCAAGGCAGCAGTCTGCGTAACAAGCATGCCTAGGAATGGTGCGCCGACTGTCTTTCCTCTTCCAGCAAAAATGCCCGTGGGCACCATATGGTGGCTGTACAAACACATAATCCTCTCACCACGCTGCCGTTTCAAGTGCGTCAGGGACCCGCTTTGGGCTGAAATTCCATGATGAAACACGTCAGGCTGCACACACGGTGCAGATGTTGCCTAAGATACGCCCCCCGCTTTATCATCCCTTTAATTAAGTATCCTGAATTAATCATCCCACAAGCTCGAAGCTCAGCCTAACTCACACCGAGCGCGTGTTCTTTACAAGTCAGCAAGAGGCAGCGCGCCGCAGCGGGACAGGCCACAGCGTCACATACACTTTGTCTTAAGGCACTGCCCACTGTCTGTGTGGGCAGGATGAGCGCAGATTCAACCGTTTTGGTACCCACTGGACATCCTTCATTAAAGCTGCCAGGTGACACATGGACATTTGATCAAAATGTTTCTTTTTATATTACGACTAGGCGATTCTTAACGCAGCACACTGCATGTTCTAATGTGCATCTCTACACATGTTGATAATACTCAACATGCAAAGAGGCTTCTTCAAAAATATATCAGTATGCTGTGCAGAGTGATTCAGGCAATGAAAAGCTTTTGCAGTAAAGTTCTCGCTCAAAAAGTCAGTTTTTCTGCAGACAGAATCGGAGATCTAAAATGCAACACTGCCAGCACAGCTCACATGAGACAGGGAAAACTGTCCAAAGAGACAGAGAAAGGTAAGGACATCGGTCCTCCTTTTCCTAGCGTCCAATATTCAATACCACTGCACTGTCACTTCACCAAAATCCAAGCAAAAACTGATTGTAACACAAACCCTCAAAACTGAACACAAAGCAAGAAGTCCAGAAATACAAAGTGCCAAGCACTGTGCCTTCCGCTGCTTCAGATTTTAGATTCTCACTCTCTTCTCTTTCCATCATTCCCTCTCCATAAGCACCACAACAGTAGGATTGAAGGACCCCTGGAACACTGAAGGGGCCTGGAACAAAACTCTTTTTCCTGACCTGCTCTGTCTTTCTGCTACCACCAGCCAAATAAAACAAGCAAAGCTTCAGAACAAAGAGACTAAGTTTCAAACACAGCACTAGTATCTGAGGAAACATATAACCTAAAATATAATTTATGCCTTCACTGAATGAGCACTGCAGATTTATGAGTCTTCTCTGTGCCTAAAAGGAGAGGAAATGCTTTGAAGTCACTCTTGCCTTTCTCTAGCTGATGAAGGCTCAGTTATGTCCAATTGATATGTGTGACAGAGCCAGAAGGTCTACGGACATGGAAGACAGCAATAATGCAAATAAAATCCCATTCAACACACAGAGAGCTCTTCCCTTACCCTGTAAGCCATCCTTTTTCTTCACATGAACACAGAATGTTCATGTGGAGAATCACAGAATCAAGAGAAATGTGATTTTATTTCCATCATCTCACAGCTGAAGATCTTGCTTACTAATTCTTGTTTACTTCCTGACACCCACTTGGCAATGGTTTTGGACATGCTTTGTTTTCCAGCGCATCACAGCTACAACATTAAAATATCGTAACAGTTTGATGATGAGGTTACATTGGACTTCTTCCATAGAAAAATAATAGATTTTCATACACCTGACAGTAAATCGACTCATTCTTCTTTGTTTCAAACAAAGCATATGTAGTAAATACGCCAAATGAGTGGAGATGACCTTGGCCAGTGTTTGCTAGGAAAGGAGTTGCAGGAAAGTCAGAGAACAGCTGCCAACAAAAGGCTGCCAGGCTAACCTGTTAGTGGATCCATTGTAGCAGTAGTTTGGAAGGAAATCATAATTGAGTTCCCAGAAGACGTGAAGGGTGATTCTTCCATATGGGGCTGACACATTGTGATTAGCTTCTCTGAACATGGCATCAAAGCTGTCCAAGGTCATATACCGACTCAGAAGCTTGTGAGTCATTTTGTTTATCTCTATCAAGCCATCCAGCTCCTACAAAAAATAAAGAAAAAAAAAAGAAAATCAAGCAGTTCATTTAATACAGTGGAGAATCAAGAGAAAGTAGATAAATACCTTGTCCACTTCTAACTCGAGAAAAGAGTGAGAACCTATGATCTAAACTACACATTATCAGTGATTTCTGTTCACTTAGCCACATGCCAGGAAAATCGTGCACATTACAAAGAAAAACTACATTTAAACACTTCAAAGACAAACACCAAGCACCCAAGAGTCATGAAGATCCATAGTCCTGCCCAGCTCTGCAGGCCAATATTTGTTTTATGTTCCGTAAAGAAGGAAATCAACAAAGACACTTAAAGCAGCTACTGCATTACAAAATCTTACAGGTGAAAGACACGCTAAAGTAAGACCAATGGTAAAAGTTCTTGCTCAATTTTTGCCTTTTTTCACTCACACTGATCAGAATGACTATCTTCTGTCCTTTTTGACTGCCTATTTATTTGTCAAATATAGGCTGCCTGGAAATCAAATTTGCTCATTAACATTTTAATCAGGAAACTAACTCCAAAAGACATGTTGGCATTGCCCAGATGCTCTCCCTCCACAGGTGTGAGTCAGACCTCATTTCTTTACAAAAAAAAAAAGTCATTATTTTGTCAGTTCTAGAAAACCAAGCTGCTTGGTCAAATAAACTCATTTAATTCTACCAGGCACAGGGCTATCTTGTTTTGGTCTGTAACTTATATATAAAAGCCCAAGTAAAAGTTGGCTTAAAAAATATATAAAACACCCCAGAATCAATAAATCCCATTACACTCTGTAATGGCAAGAGAGGATTTGCCAGTTGAATTTACAGAGTAGTTGAAGCTGGATAACTACACTTCAAAGGAATTTCTTTTGCCAGAATTAGCTGCTTCGCCAGTAAGGGGTTTGGTCAGTCCAGACTTAGTAAATGAGACAAACTTCAGCCATGTTACTTGATTTCACACTTAAGGAAAAACAAAAAGCAAATAAAAGATTTGGGTTTTTTTGTTTGTTTGTTTTAAAGAATATAAGCAATCTTTTTAAGATTGCTTCATTCTTTTCCATTTGCGTATATTTAACTAAGCCTTGGAACAAAACAAATTGCAAATGGGCACATTAGTCATTCAGCCTTGTCTCCCTTCAGAAGAAGGGAATGACTTTCCATCTATTCATTAGAGAATAGTTGTATAGTCCAGAAAAAAAACAATAGAACTTGTTTGCTTCTGTTAAAAATGAGCACAGCTTTATAGTGCAAAACGACGAGTCTAGGTGTCAGTCAACCTCAATGAGAACAAAATCTTGCAGTCAAATAAAAAAGAAAAGCAGTAGCTCTCCAGAGCAGCACCGTCCCCGCCGGCTCTCTGGGACAGCAGCAACACCAGACTCACCACAATGGAGGTCAAATCCTCGCTCTCGAAGCGGCCGATTGCCAGTTCCATGGATCGATACATGGCTGCTGAAATCCGCTGCGTGATTAGTCGGTTCAAGTCTATTGACCTGCCAAGAAGCTGAAGGAAAACATTTATGAAGTTTCGAAGCGGATGTCAAGGTACGAGACCAGCTGCACAAAATGGCGAGATTTCACATGCTAAGAGCCTCAGACATGGTGAAATGGCATTCCAAGCACCCCGAAACAGAGCAGCTGGATAAAATCTCCACGAAAAAATACGGTACTGCATTTTACACTCCAAGGATTATAAAAAGAAAGCCGTAAAATTACGTGTTGCATTTACATCCAAGTATTTCTATCACCATTTTATGCTCCTCTGTCATTGTGCTGACAATTTTTAAAACACCATTTAAAAAATAGATAAAAATAAATCATCAGACAGACAATACTACCACATGTGACATTCCTATTTGGCTTGTGTGTGCTTAACCACAAAAGATACTCATTCACATTAAAAAAGGATCTTTCCAACTCGTTGTTCTTTCATAAGACAAAAAGAAATCTATCCCAAATATCAGCTATGCTGCTTAGATGACAGACTATAAAGAATACAAACTGCCTTGCATATTTACATAAATCAACAAAAAATTGCAGAGCAACTCAAAAGCAAAGTTGCTCACCTGCACGTGTCTCTGTTTCAGCAGCGTTTCGTAGCGGTTGGACTGCAGTAACTGAATGGTTGCTCCCTGGTTCTTGCATTCTGAACGCAGCCGTTTATCCAGCAGCAGACTGTTAAGAGAGGAAAAAGGTGCTTAAATCACATTAAACAGCAAATGGGAAAAGAAATACACCAATAAAAGTTCTCACTATAGGAACAGCTACCTGCCAGCCATTGCCTTGTAGTATGCAAATATTTGGTCCGCCAGCTTGTAGACAAATTGATCAAAACACAGGTTTACCTTGAGGAAGAAAAAAAGTGTTTAGAGCTACTTAACACTAAAAGAGGGAGCTTCTTCAAGACTTCTATTGCTTAGCAAAAATAATTCAGGAAGTTAACACATGTTAATTTTCCAGCCCCTCCCACAGGATGATGACATTCAGTCTTCAGCTTTGGTGTAAAGGGTTTCACAGATCTATTTCCTCACAAGGTATCACCTAGAGTTGCCAGTCTTTTGTCTGTCCTCTCAGTTTTTTCGTAATCACCATGTGCTCCGAATCTCTCATAATAAGTCTTTGACTTCAGCATAGTTTTCACGTTCAAGCACAGACTATTTTCCCCCAGTAGGTAAGGTTACTTTACCTCTGCTTCAATTTCATCATACAGGAACTGCTTCTTAAACTTGGTAAGAGCGTAATGAGCACTGTCATTATAAAGGTCCAAAGAATACAGAACATACCTGAATAAAAAAGAACAGAAGGAGTTACCCACAGAAACTACAGTTTTTCAAGATGCTACGGTCAACAGATTGTGAGTTTGGCAATATTCTGAGCTACGTTTCATGCAAACAAGATTTTTTTTGGTTTGGGTTTGTAAAAAGGAGTTACCCCCAGAAACTACAGTTTATCAAGATGCTGCGGTCAACAGATTGTGGGTTTGGCAATATTGTGAGCTACGTTTCATGCAAACAAAATCTTTTTTGGTTTGGGTTTGTAAAAAGGAGTAACTCTTGCTCCTTTATGTCAGTCTTTTGATAGTTCATAAATTTGTGTAGATAATTTGTAGTGTGAAACTTGTTTTCCAGCTGTAGCTTTCCATCAAATGGAAATATGCTCTTACTACTATGGATTGTATTTGGTATCTTTGTTAGCAGGGAGGTGTACTGAAAAACAAACCTAGAAGAACTGATCCAAGGAACAACATATTTGGCTGGTGCAGTGACACTTTAAGCTTGAGAATTCTTGAAATCAGCAAACCTAAGCTGAGAACACTCGGAGTGACTGCTTGGTGAAACCAACTAAAGCAGCAACATCATAATGTGCAGTGGCCATCATGCAGAATATTTGTTCAGTGGAAGAGCACAAGTAGGTCTCTTACTCCATCATTGATGCCTCTTTGGTCTCCAAAATATGATCCGTCAGAATCCAAGGCATGGACATCTCAATGGGAAACTGGATTCTTCTGCCCATGGTCAGCTCTAAGAAGAATTCCCTGAACCACAACTGAGACAGATCACAGCACTGCTGCAAGGTTTCTTCCCGAAAAAAAATAAGGCAGAATTACACTTCTTGAAGAGGCACGTTAAGAAAAATACATTTGTGATTTTGATGATGTATTGCGAAACAAACAAAAAAAAAAGCGGGCGTGAATCACCAGAGCTATACATAGGCCACGTGTGAACCAAATTCAAAATGTAAAGCCCATGACATTTTTCAACTAATCCTGAACTCCATGTTGGTCCCCAAAGTGGTGTCTTATTACACAAAATACTAAGTGGAAGAGACCACCCATTGCATGTAAAAAAAACCCTGCGAACACCGTCACAGGAGGATTTCTAGCTTAGTTTCTCATTTGGAGCTGTGAAAGCTGTCTCTTGAGCTTGTGAGGTAGCAAGCCATGGAGACAAGATTTACTGGATCCATCAGTGCTATCTATCCTTCAAGAGGACTCCCTACATTCCTGTTGATTAGATGGGAAGGAAACGAGATACAGATTCATGAAGGCAGGGTTAGAACAAGACATTTCTAGGGGCACTGTCAAGGATGCAGAAATGTGATTCCCATCTCTCTAGCAAACACTGGACTCAAGCCTTCTTTTGTAGAATGCTTGAGAATCAAAACAGGAATGAGCTTTTTGCATTAGGATCTTCTGAAAAAATCAAAGTGCTGTTTGCAAGTGTCATTATAACTGAAATTAAAAGGCTCCCCCTTCTTTGAGGGTTTAGGAGTCCAGTAACGAAACAAAAATGAAAGACAACACAGCATGGTGATGACAAAGACTAGACACATTCAATGTCAGTAGGTGAATTCTTTAGGACAGCATGTTTCCGATTACAATTAACTGAATAGTAAGAGTGGTGAAATGACATCAAATTTATCACAACAGAGAATTTGTTTCCTCTGTACTTAAAATGAAAACAACCACCTCCCCTCCAAAAAAAACCAAAAACACGATGATTCCCTTTTAAAATTTTTCAGTGTGTATGAGCTTATCTGTCCCCTGCATATAAATACATACATTAAAATATATTAAAAAAACGGAGGAAACAATATGAAATTCGACCCACTATAAACAAACATACAAAAAGGCAAAATAAAATTCCCATCACAATATGGAATATCACGTCTCAGAAAACGTTTGGACAGACCAAGACTTTTGATAAGAAAACCACAGGTAAGTTGACTTAGGCAATCGGAAACATTCCCCAGGTCGTGTTAGAGGTGTTAGGACATGCTAAGCTGGACACTGATCATCTATGATATGTATCTTACCACTGAAATTTATCAAATGAGTGTAGAAGAAAGACTCGCGATGGAATTTTTCTATGTCCAATATGGTGGGCCCCTCAAGGCTACTTCTCAAGGTTTTCTTGGAACCACTTTTGTCAGCAATGAGGGACTCTAACATAGTTCTCACCATGTAAAGCTGTATCATTAAAGGAGACAATCGTGGTGGAAAGGGAGGGGAAAAAGGAAAATACACATGGTACATTAGTTGAGCGACACCGAGCATTACTATCAGTAAGCGACTGCTCCGCTTCAAACTGAGAACTGGCCCCGCGTGGCCACGAGCCTCTGAGGCGACAGCGCCAGCCGACGCAGCAGCACAGCGGCCTACCCGTGCCGAGGGCACCTCCAGCACACCACTTGCATTGGAACAGTTCACATCACCGCAAAAGTAAGAGTAATAAGTAATGTCTTACCACCAAAGTTTAAAAGAGGCGGATAGATGTAGGACTGCCTCAGAAACTTGTGTGTCACATGCAAGAGCTTTTCCAGTCCCAGAGACTTGAGCTGCTTCAACAGCTCGGCAGAGTTCAAGGACTCTGTCATAGTGCGAACCATGTAGAGCTAAAAACCAACAGACAGGGGCAGGCAGGGGAGAGAGAATCCGTTAATAACAACACACGGGTAAATAAGGAACGGGAAAGAGAAGCACAGAAAATGTGTTAGTTTGTTAAAAATGAAAAGCAGTATAGCAAGCTTGCAGAGGAAGATATACCCTTCTGAAACAGAAAGGCTTCTTCTCACGGAATTATTATTCTGAGCCAGAGCTCTTCCAAGGGAATGGAAAAGTCCCCACTGATTCAGAAAACGCTGAAGGAGACTCTTGGCCATTTGCTTCCCAAACTATTTCAAGACTATTCCCAAGTATGACCAACTCATAAGCAGCCCTTTTAGAACTGCAGGGAACGTTGTCTAGCATGGATGTATTTGACCTCCCTTCTTCCTCTCAGCCAAGACACACAAGTTTGCCAGCCCAAGAGCAGAAAAGGAAGACAGATCTGTGCGCTCCAGCTTGCTGCAGCCACTGAAACAAAGCCCTCAATCATACCAAGGACAGAAGAAACACATTGGTGGTATATTAAAAAAAAGGCTTTTTGCACAAAATTAAAATCAAAGTAATTTTTTCAACTCCCAAAACATTGTCTTCATTAAACTCATCTTAGTGCAAGTCAAGCAATACTATTACTCAAGATTATTATCCAATACGTCCGCTCCCCACATATCTTAAGTATTACAATATTTTATTGACAAATAACAGTTGCCTTCAATTTTTCATTCAAAATATTCAGTAACTTATTTTCCTCAGTTAAACTACAAATACAGGACCATACACTCATCGAAAAATATATATATATAAAGAAAATAAAAAATTGAATTATATAGAGGAAGTAAGAATGAACATATAGGTACAGAATTTCAATGACTATTTCAGAAAACATACTTGAAATACCTGTTCTTTTAGAAGAAAATTAGATCTTTAAAAACAGTTTTGTCATTCATTATTGAATAATAAGAGGGATTGTATCAGAACTCATATTTTATAGGCAGGAATTTAAATTTTAAATCTAATCTAAAATTAAGTAGACATCTACTGATCTATGGGATTTAACCAAAACCAATCCATCAGATACACCAGAGAGTGCCTAGAAGGAGATGAGACTAAAAATAAATCAAATAGTCCAGAAATTCTTTTGAAAGATGTTAGCTCAATATATTTCCTCCGAGTTAATCAAATTAAAGAGTTGGAACACTTGGAAATATTTTGCATTTGAGCAGCAAGTGACAGCAGCCCAGACAGCAGATTCTGATTAAGTATATATAATTTTGCAAACATAAATCTAATCAAAGCAGATTTTGAAGTTTCCTCAAAGATTGATTGAAGATTCCTTAAGACAGTTCAAGTCACAAAAATGCAGTAATCACTGACAGGCATCACCACCATCAGACAGGAAAATACCTGAGTACTGGAGGGTCCCACCGCGCGCCGTGGCACTTTGATGTCAAAGCCGCTTTTGGGGTCTTTTTCTCCCCTCAGAGCTGGGTCATTGAACGGTTCATGACCTGCCTCCCAGTCACAGACCGTCTTGCGGATGGCCTGCAAAACACTGAACACAACCCACGCTGCTCAGTGCTCTACTCATCCCAGCATATTGGTAAGGGTTGCTTTATCCTGACTGTTCTTCCACAAGAGCAGGAGCTCCGTATCAGCACGCTCATAGCTCAGGAGAACTCAGGGAAACCACCATCTATTTCACCAATGGCTCCTAAAGCGCTACATCTGCAACGATAATGATTGCTCTGCACCATTTCAGCTAAAGGACAGTCCAAAATCCTTCTCCTTAGTCAAAGAGAAGCTGATGGCTGGGACTGGCTCATCAAAAGGCAAAAGGCAAAATTTACGTGTCAAGAATTCACCCTCTGAGAGTCTTCTGCAAGAGTATCAGGTCATTTTGTACCCCCTAAGCCACAAAAAGCAGATTATTTAATCAAACTAGGAAGAGATGATTTGGGCTTGCAGTAGAATTTCTTATCAGCTGGAATTTCTACAAACAACATCATAATTCTAACTTCAAGTACTGAACTGGACTTCAGACACTCATCAGCAACACAGTCACATCCTGAAGCTGAATGAAAACAACATCTGGTACCAAATCCAAACAGAGATGAAAGCAGTATTTTTCCTTATTTCATGAAACACCCTCTTTCATACCCACAAGACTCCACACTGCAGTGAATTTGTATAAAAAATATAGCTGGAACAACAGTAAAAAGACTCTCCTTGCAATTTTAATAGTGTGGAACAATTTACTTATCTTTATGATGAGCTGTATGTGACAGCCAAAGAATTTAGCAATAGCCTAACAGTCAATGACCCTAAGAGCCTTGCAGTGAAACATGGGATTAAACTAATGCTAAGCATGTGAAAATTAAAAGTGTGGGAACACAAAAACAAGCTCATGAATGACACCAACGAGGGCGAGTAGACAAAGCATTTAGAAGAGAAGTATAAGGCTGATAAGGCAAAAGTAGGAGTTGAGAAACAAGGGCAGAAACAATGTTATGAGATGCAAGGAGAGGAAACACAGAATTGTA
>NW_010586154.1:94217-117500 GCF_000705375.1 Tinamus guttatus
AGGGGAATTTAACAAGTTCGATAAAAGATAAGGTCAAAGGAGGCTCGTTTTCTTGTGTCCCTTCTATACTGAACAGAAGAAAATATCCTCCTTCTAAGCCAGTACAGCACACGGTACCTTTTCCCACTGAGTACGAGAAAACAATTACAGAGAATGCTCTCCATTATATAGAATTAGCATTGAGAAAATGCCCACAAGAAAAGATTTATCTTACCTCAACCAAAGCAAATTTCTCCTCACTAGTATAATTGTATCTTGTTGCTCTTTCATACTCTTCTGCATTGTCAGGACAATCTTTATTAGAGTATTTGTCAGTTGGGTGTACCAGCTTCCAGGAATACTGCAGTTCATAGAGCAAAATGGGAGAGAATGGAAAGAAACATGTCTGAGAAACACAAGAACACTGACACAGTATACATTCTGAATACAAACAACTTCCTTATAAAAATTCCAATGTGGTCAAGAATATCTGAAAAATATGATCTGGGAGTATTCTCAAAAAGTTATGAAACTACAGTCTAATATAAATGCCAGGCTCAGTAATTTGCCTAACAAATCTTCTTGAAAGACAGATACTCTGTATTGGCTCAAACATTGTAATTCACACTCGGTAATGCACTTCAGGATATCTCTTCTGCTGAGGCAAGGTCCTCAAAGAAAGTCCATTCTGGAACTGAGAGGATAAAAGCAGAGCCAAGAATTGTATCTTGCTATAGAGATACACTAAAGTAGAACATTGCCACTGAAGAGAGTCTCAATACAGTAATTTGTAAAGAGATAAATAACAGGAGCGAGATTGGGAAGTGTAGCGGTCCGAAACAGAGAGCAGCAACATCTCTTAAGAAACAGAAAAGGAGAACAAGATTTACACCATAAAACACATTGTTGATTGAAACAGGAGAAACTATTACTCATCTGCTAGCTTTTAGAAGAGGCAGTTAAAAACACACAACAGGGATGTTGTGAAGGCCTAGCTATGCCTTCTGTGACGACAGACTCAAGCACTGCTCCCTCAGATGCCAGAAGCAAGGCAGGAAGAAGCCTGGCTTCTCCACTCATACAACACATGATCTGTCTTCCTCTCTTCTGGATCATGTTTTGGTGCAGGTTATGAAATGCTGCATTTATCTAAGTGTCTGAGACATGAAAAGGATTTTTCTCACTCTAAGTCTTAAGCAATTGCATACTGAAAAAAACAGGCACTTTTCTAACTGCCTCCTGTTTTTAAAATAGACTATTGAAATTAAAATACACAGAAACGAGACAAAAAATGTATTTCCTCTCCCTCTGCTCTGTTTTCTTATACCCATATTTAATTTCCTCATGACTCACCTAATCTTAAGCCAATGGGGAACTCACTAAGTAAGCACGCCTGAACACAGCCATCTGCCCGCTACTACATCACCTCCCATCGGACTGTGTGCTCCTATGGATATTGCTAGCAGAACAAAATTTAAAACAACTTTTCAGGGAAAATAAATTAAGTCCTATATCTACAAAATGAATGGCCCAAGAGCTCAACAGCAAAATAAAAATATGTGGTCCGTGTTCACAGACAGATGATCACCTATCCGTTAAATACAACAGGTTGAATATACAGCATGAGTTCGTGCCTGCTACTGTGTCTTCGAAACAGCACTGCTACCCAAATCGTGCTCAGCCTTTACTCAGACAACGTACCACTTCCATGACGTGCGCGCTCCACTGAGAGAGAAGCTGCAGCCCTTGCAGGGAGAGATCAAAGAGCTTCCGATACTCCGCGTCCGTCTTCTGGGCCTCCTGGCGCCCAGAGCCCGTCACCACCTACCAGGTTATTGAGCAAAGACATCAGAACACGCCGTGCCCTGCACCTAGAGCCAAACTTCCACACGGCTCTCCAGAAAGCACTGAAACTGCATCATAAATCATTGCCCACCTACAATACATTAATATCAGGTTTTTCTGCTAAAACTTATACAGTTAAAAATGCACAATTTTGGTCTAGAGATCAAAAGCACCAGTAGCCTTGATCAACAAAATGTTATTGCAGTTCAAAACAAGCCACCACTTATATACAATGTACTGTATGTGTGTGTGTGTACACAAACATTCAAACTTTCTTAACTATGTTCTTAACACTCAGTTTTGTCTGAAGTGTTACAAGCACACACTTGTGTGCTAGGGCTAGACAACCTCTTACGACAGGGCCGGGCAGAAGCTCTGGCATATATAAGTAGAGGAATACTGCAATTCGTATCATGTACTAAAGATTCATATTTTAAATTGAAAGATCATAAAAATCATGCAGAGACTGGGCACCAACTCTGCAGTTAGTTCTTCTTGATTTGGATGGTCAAGTGTTGTTGTTACTTGCTCTTCAGATATTTAACAGCAGCAGCTGCTCTATCACATAAGCCCAACAGGCAGAAACAGCTCTAATCCCACACACCTCACTGTTGCTGTAACGAGCCAGTTCTGAAATGAAACGCATATGGTCCTCTCTGATCTGGATCATTTGCTCACATATATTATATTGGGGACTGCTGCTGGAAGACGTGCATGTCCATCTGTTTCAGAAGATGGAAAAAAAAAAGCAAAAAAAAACACCTGAGTGAGTCTAGGCAATAAACAGTACAACTGGTAGGGCAAAACAAGAATCACAATGATTAAATTCTTTTTCTAAATCTTTCTTTTCCATTTGAGGCCTTTCCTCTCCTCAAACCTCTGCCTCTGTACCTGTACAAGGAAAATTAGCAATAAATTACCTTTCTCGGTCCAAATAGTCCTTATTCCAAGCTATTAAAAGCCTTTTTAGTTCTTTTAGACTGCTACTATTCAATATAAGCCACCATGTGTCTTCAGAAACATACAGGTATGGACAGAACGGCAAGTATTGAAAGGCAGGGTTGCAAGGTGTTTATAGGCCACAGGCAACATTTACCTTCAGATTCTTTTCCTCTATTCATGTTTAATTATCAATGATCTATAGTATGTATAAATGTATTATTAAATACTATTTATATATTATCAAGAGGGACACAAAAATCATGCTACCAAGAATACCATGTTAAATAGCCTTATGCTTTTAGTAGCTCAGTAGGCCCACTGCTGCTGTTTTTCTCTTAGCAATTACATGCAGGTTATATATTTTTTTCTACAGGAATTAAAATGCAAAGCACTGTATCCTAAGTTCCTGTAACTGCATGGATAGAAGGTCTCAAAGGAGCACAGAAACATTCACTAAAACAAAGCAATAATCAGAAACCATGGAACTATTTATGTAAAGACTGACTGCATTTTCCAGCCATTTCGTTGTGTTGCACACCTACTGGGGGGAAAATAAATACATAAATAAGACAAGCTAAGTTGCTGCTCTGTAATACAATATACACATGCCTATTTACCCATGCACTAGTGCTCACCTTGCTCAGTATAATCCTTCATTTCTTTTATAGAAAGTTTCATATTTAAAGGAAAAAATAAAGATTAAATTAGTGTGAGATAAAACTCATTTCCTCCAACACTGGTGATAAGAAATGCCTCAGATACAAGATTAACCCCAGTACCACAGAAAGGTCTCTTAAGAAGCTGTCCCTTTAGGTGTCAGGTACATTAACAGTGAAACATGCTTAAATACCCACACCATAGAGTAGACCAATGTGACAATCCTGTTAGAAACAGGTCGACAGAATTTAGACAGTTTATGAAAATAAATCCCAGAGGTCTCTCTCCCAGTCCCTCGCAGTATCTCTTTGTTTCCTTCCTCCCCTCACCTGGATTTATTTTCCTCATAGTGAGCACTGGTCTTAATGTATCTTGCGAGTTCAATCTGCATGTCACCGAAAAGTGGGACGACCTGCAGCTGCTGTAAACAGGGAATAAAACAGATTACACATGTTATTAAATGCCAATCTTTGTGAGAGGAACTCTTAATTTACTCATATGAAAGTTCATAACGATTTGCATTTTATTTAATAATATAAAACTGTTTGTACATTTAGAATGCAAGGGGAATTCCCTCTAGAATCACATACTGAAAATACCTCTCAACCAACCTTAAAGAACTTGTCTATCTTGGCCAAATTTATCCTCTTCTTTGCATCCAGCTTATAGATGTTACTGACACTTCCATCCATCAGGTACAATCCAAAGCCCATAACCTGGAAAGGAAGGAAAACAAGCCTCTGCAAAACAAACTCAGAGGTAAAAAACTGCTGCAATAAAACTGTTCTTCATGTCATTAAATAAAAGTAACAGTTTAAAATATTTTTGTTTACAGAAAAGAAAGTATTTCAGGAGGTAATTTCAAAACTTCCTGCTCAGGAAAAACATACACTTAATTCAAATATATACATTTTTGTAGTGCTGTTCACTACAAGTACATTAAGAGTATGTTAGTCAGTAAGATCAGCCTAATAGCTACCCCGATATGAATGCTACTTATTTGTGTAAAGGTCCAGAAATCGCACCAAAACTAGGATCTAGCTACTTTTAGACAGTTCTTTGTATTTCCGTTTCAATAGAATACTGTGTGGTTTCAATAGAATGCAATTGCAGTCTAGGTCTAACATCTCTGGATGGTTACTTTTCATGAGTTGTAAATACAAAAACTCAGAAACATTCAGAAAAAAACTCATTATGTTTCCTTCCTCTCTCGTTCCCCCCACAAGTTTACATAAAGCTATAATTCAATATTTACAACAGCAAGCTGACCTGCTGGCTACTTAATCTATTCTAAGCGCACATTTCCTGAACAAAAGGCCTTAACATGAGAGACACTGGATACTCCTCCAGGTAGGATGCTCATGTTCTAGAGGTCATGTATTGTTTCCATATGCTTCAGTTTGATCATCATAAACATAGTTCTTCAGAAGCTAAATACTGAAGTGCTTCAAAATATTTGTCATAGGACAAATTTTCAGTCTTTAATCTAGGCATTTTCTTCCATTACAAAAGAATAGAATCAATAAATGTAATAAGGTACTGGAGAATATGAAATATGGTTGATGTTATTTCAGTTAAATTAACTTACTAACCACTTAAAAGAATAGACACTTGAGAGGAAAAAGAGTCACTAATTTCAGAACAAGAATAGTAATCATTTGAGTTATTTTATAATCTGGTTCTGGGAAAGAAAAGAAAAACACAAAGGGAACTCAGACATCTGTGTCCTGCCTCAACCATCCCTTTTTGATTTTGTAGTAGATAGGAACATACTTTTAAAAGCATGTGTTTCTCACTAGGTGTGAGATACATTTTGTTTTCATAGTAGTCCACACACAAATTCACAATATCTGCAAGCAGCTCCTCATAGCCAACAATCACTTCCAACTGCTGCTGTAAAGACTGAAAAAAAAAAGAGGGAAAAAAAATGCATCAGTCAATGTGAGGGGAGTCAATGTGAGTTCCATCTACTATGGAACTTAAGGGGTTTTCTTTTAATACTTTTGAAAAAGTATTAGGTGTTTTGCAAAAAGATAACTCAAGCTTACCTGAGTTATCTTGTTGTGGTTAGCGAGGAACATGGAAAGATTCTGGGATTCTTGAATAGACTGAGGATCAGCCATTTTACGTAGGAACTGAGCAGCCCTTCAAAAACAGGAGAGAATTTCGCTTCAGCGGGAGAGGGTCTCAACAGAAACCCACCTGGCACCACCTTCCAGCTCCGGCAGAGCTCCAGAATTGTCCTCAGATCATCAATACACACCCAGTATCACTCACTGCTCCCAGCAGGGAGTCAACATCAGCGCACCTTTCCCACCCAGGACAGGTGGCAGGGGCCTTGGAGTGCCAAGGCAAGACTCGAGAAAAGTCAGCCTTCCAGAACACAGTTTGCCCTCCTCAAATTACATTTCCAAAAGGGAAAAAAAAAAAAAAAAGGAATAAATATAGGTGTTTTTCAGGGACAGCAACTACAGAAGGCAATAATCTGCAGAGGCAAAAATAAGATAGCATATAAGTGGAAGCAGCACAGATAAAACTGGCTATCACTGACTGACTAATTATCTTTATGAATGACCTGGCACACACTTCTCAGAGACTAGGGATGTTGGAGCTGGCATAAAGATGCTCTTCCTCCTCTGCATCAGCCACTGACACCATCTGGCAGTGCTGGCCCAAAACCCGGCCATTGACGTCCATCCCTTCATCCCTCCTTGCAACACCAGCATCCCAACAACCTCGAACAGCGACGCTCCAACACCTGAGGGACAGCAGCAATTCCCAGCTCTCCATATTCAATCTGAATGCCAAAAACAGCGGCAGCACAAGTGGACCAAAAGACAGTTCTCTCCAAAAGTTAAAAAGGAGAGCTTTATAGAGCAATGCACATTCAGTACTTTAGTGCACACCGACACAGGGAATTTGATAGTCCTGCGCTAAAAGAGCACAGAACCTTTTGTTGTTGGAAGAGCAGCATTAAAAAAATAAATATATCCAGCCGTTTAACTGCAGTTGCTGCACCTACAGAGTAAAGGCCGCCTGCTTGGCACCTGAAGGGAATTCTTTGGAGGAGAGAGCTGCCATCCCAGGAGCAACTGCTGCCACTTGGGGAGGTTTTGCCGCCTCCGCTCACCGCTTGTAGGCGGAATGGTCGTTCTTCACGCTGCACTTCATGTTCTTCAGCTCATCCAGCACTGCAAACATGTTGATGAACTTGCCCAGCGTGATGAGGTAGGCCTCGGAGACAAAGTCCTTCCTCCTCTCCGCGTGGCACAAGCGCCTCACCTCGCCACAGAAGCGTTCAATCGCGTTTCTCTGAGGGAAATAATAGAAGAAACGGGACATAAAAAACAGCTTTCCAAAAACAATTTTGTCACACAATGTTGACATTCATGTTTTCTCCCCTACAGGCAGGCTTTCACTTTACACACAGACCACTCCAGCACCAACTGTGTGGTCCAATAGAAAGCACCACCAGATTTTTCTTTTTTTTAAGCTTTTGAGCACGCTGCTAGTGATGCTAAGGAGGCACCAGCACAGGCTTTCCAACTCCACTCCTGTTTGGTGCTTCATGTCACAGCCCTGAGCTTGCCTGCACGACGGGCAAGATATCGCTTTGCAAACTGAAGTCACAGAAAGTGAAAATCTCTTTGAAAGAAATGATTTCTTATTCTTTAGTGAGGAAGGACATACACATTAAAAGTCAGATTATTGGCATACTCTCTTAACAGCAAAACAAAGCGAAGAACACCTAGTAGCAGCAGTACATGCTAAGATCGTGGCACATCTGTGTATGAAGGTAGAAATTTCTAATACAAATGGGAATTTCTTCTGAGATTTTTTTACAACATTTTACTCTCTTTCAGTGAAAGGAGACTGCCGCCTGCAGTCAGTAAGATCCCCCACTTCTGGAAGAGGGCAGGAAATGCTACATTTCCTTCAGCCTCCTCTTCCTCTGTGCTGAGGAGGCTCAAGGGCTGCAGCAGTCACAGCTGCCTCTGAAAAATGCCTGAGCATTTAAATGCCAGCACAGGATGAGACAGCAACACGGGCTGCTGTTCTGCAATGTCCCAACAACCCACAGCAGCTGGGATAGTTCACCTCAGTTTTATGAATTTCTGCAATAAGGAGGCATCCAGTGAGATGCTATCCAGCCTTGTGGCTCCCCCACCCTCAACAGTGGCTTTTGGTGCTGAGATGCTCTTTGATATGCATGAGACACACACTGTGGCTCCATTTCCTTTCTTCTTAGAGTGCCAGATCTCCCCCTATGCACTATGTGAGGACCATAAGCAACTACCTTGCACTGTATGCAGGGAATCTTCACGGATGGAAGCTGAAGTTTTTAAGGTACACATTAGGAATTTTGCCCTTCTGTGAGACAGGGTTTTTTTGTAGTATTTCAAAGCTTAATAACCAGGTTCATTATCTGAGCACACAATGCCAAGCACATGAAGCAGGACTACAAACATACATGCCTACTGAAAAGGTTTTGTTTCCACTGCTTTTACCTGAAAGTACATAAAATTCATCAGTTTTGTGACTTCTGGCTCCAGAACTTCCACAGTTTTCTCATAGATTTCTACTCTGTTAGGCTGCTCGTTACACTTGACCTGAGGACAATTACAGACATCGTTACACTCCAAACTCTCCCGGATAAAGCCTGAGAAACTGAAATCCTAAATGACAACTTCGGAGAATATATTGCAACGATAAAGATAAAAAATTAAGGTATAAATGGGAAATGAAGCAAAATATTTCTGTGGTTACTTTATCAAACAAACAAAAAACAAACAAACAAAACAACCACACAGCTCACATGTGCTGAAAGGCATTATTCATATTTGAAATATATATGAAAGACACGCCAAGCTTGCCAATTTGGGAGTCAAAGCAGACCATATTTAAGAGTTCATTAATAAAACAGCATTCATGCATTTCCATACAAAAAGAAAAAAGGGTACATATTACACAGTAGTTTAAGCTTCTTTACCTGAGGAATGGCTCTTGAACAGCTTCTCCATGTGTACAACATGACGGCATATTCCTGACCCTCTTCTAACATTTCATTCTGTAAGACAGACACTCAGCATAACGAGGCATTGCAGCACAAAAGAAGGATTAAACCCAAAGCCTTCCATCCTTCCAAGCAGTTCTGCTCTCTTAGGGAAATGTTTATGTATGAACACACACATACTGCAAATTGAATGATGTATCATACTACTTCTATGTAAAATTATTTAATATTACCATACTATATGGGCATATTTGGCATATTATTTGTATCCGAACAACCTCTGAGTAGATCCATTACTGTAACACGGCTTGACTGTAATCCAGCAACCAAAAATAAATCACAATTAACAATAATAATAACAATAATAATAATAAATCCATCTGTTCTCAGATGTGTTTTAGCAACCACTGTAGTTTTGAGACAATTCACATCACCGTCTTCATCCTACTTAATCCAACAAACACCAGAGCCCTAATCAACAATTCCAGCAATTACACCTGTCTAATGACAAAAAACATTATCTGTCTGGAGCAAATCATCTTTTGTTTCATTCTTTCCGAATACAAGGTGCTAGGATTTACACATAAAACTGCTAATCTGGGAAAAGATTAGATATTTCACCTTCTAGAGGAGTTGGGAAAAAGGAAAAAGGGGCACAGGTGGATTTCAGGAAATGAAGTCAGCACACACTGCAACATGGTCTTTGATTTGCCAGGAAAGAAGGCAAACAACAAGCAAACAACATCAACAACAGCAAAAAGACCACAAGCCACCAGATAATTTTAACAACAGCCTGCTGTACGCTCACATAACTTGTAAGTGGCATCTAATCATGGGTTCAACCTGTCTGCTCCACAATTTGTGTACTGGCTTCTAGGATTACAGCACGTATTACTCTTCAGTTTCCAAGATGCCATGTAACCATCAAGAGCTCAGTACAGCCCAGCATCTATTGCAACACTGCAACACTACCAGCAGATAGTGCTAACAACATGACGTCTCTATCTAAGGCTGTGGAACTGTTAAAACACACAGAAGACCTTACAGAAAAGCACGCCAAGAAACCTCTAGCACCCGTTCAGCAGTGAGAAAGCCAACAGAAACCCTTCAACACCACAAAACTGACAGAAGCAGTCGAAATCTGGGAGGACAGAAGGCAGTTCTTCCTTCAAGTCACAGCAACTAGCTGTCAGTTCAGTTGTCAACACGACTAATTCATCTGAGAACACTGGAGACACACTTAATGAAAGAAAAGAAAAAAAAACCTTGAGCAGCAACACTGGTTGACAACAATCAAGAAGACAGAAAATTCTAAAATTAGAAGTACAGTTAAGGGAGAAAAAAAAAAGAAAAAAGAAAGGCACACACTTTTGCATCTTACTTCATCCAGGAAGTGCTGGAAGCAACAGAGTTTCCTATCTTCTGTGACCAAGATTCTTATAATAAAGGACACAGAGACACACTCCGCTGTTTTTATTCCAGTTCATAGAAAAGTAAATATCTGAACATCTACTTACCATGCTGGAATGCACTGTAGCTTGCTCAATGTATCTTGCAATGCCAGTGACAAATGCATTTCTGTCTTCAAAGTTAGTGTTGAAGTTTGGCTGCAGAGAAAGCAAAATGTAGAATTATACCCTTTGAGGGGAAAAGAAACTACATATACTGTAAATACCAACAGGGGTTTGGGTATTTTTTTTTGAAGAGCACATACTCTCTTCCTAATAGCAACGGGAACTGCAAAAACTCTTCTCTACAGTGACAACATACCTGGTAAAGCAGAGAGGATGGTGGAGGTTCAATGCATGGTTGCTGGTCTGGCAATGGTAATTCTTCCAAAAGATCCACATTGGACAAGGCATCCTCTAGGGTTACTTGAGCAGTCATTTTGCATCTGTGGTCAAAAAGTGTGTATAGGTGTATATACATAGATATGAAGATTGCTATACAAGCTCTCTGGTTAAACTAAAAGGAAAGCTATTCCGTGGTCTTCTTCAGCTGCAAGAAACTGAGAAAAATCCCATAACAAGCACAATTTAAAAATTTTCAAGTAAAATATGAGTTTTGTCCTAACAAAGTCTTCAAATCCTTCTCCAAAATTACTTTGCAAATACTATTACTAGCCCATCTACAGGAGCCAACTACGATCTGGTTATCAACGAGTTATTCTGTGATCCAGTGCTTCCTATAGCAGATTGCCCAAGCCTGTTTCGAGTAGTTAGTGATACGGAGGCCCAAAAAACCTCAAGGTCACAGCGAGCTTGGTTCATCCCCAAATGCTGCCATGCAATCTAGAACCAAGAAGGGCCATGAGAAATTTTAGGAGGAAAACCCAGAGCGAAAAATAGCAACTTAATCGTCTGCTTTCATACAATGCTCTACGAGGTGTTGCCAGAAATCCCTCACTCTTATCATAGTACCTCTAACCTATTCAGTATTTTTGCATTTTTCTTTTTTCTGTAGGGCTTTACAAGTTGCCAAGAGGTTGCTGTACAAGTTAGAGCCAGGCACAGCCCCGAGGTGCCTGACCCACCACCTGCCAGGGCCCGGCTCAACTCCCTCCTCACCAGCTCCTACCTACCCACAGCTTCTGGGGGAGAAGCACTCAGACACGGAGCAGCTTTAGCTTCAAGGAAGCATCGGCTGACAAAGGAAAACCAGAGCAAACAGGAGGAAAACTCACAGAGTTGGTTAGCTACATCTGCAAAAACATTATCTGTGGGTAATCAGTGGGGCCAGAAAAGAGAACACAAGGAAGGTATCAGCCAGAGAGAGAAGATGAAAGTGGAAAGGCGTCGGGCTGGCGGCTAACCTATCTCCCCCACCGCCAGGATGGGGGCAGTACAAACACGCCACACGCCACAGCAGTTCGCTGACAACTTCCAGCATCAACCACCAAAAAAAAGAGTCCACAGGCCTGTTACTCCTTGAGACATCAGCTCAAAATTTGCCTCAGCTCAAGCATATGAAGCTTCAGTAAAATAAGCACATAAAGAGATAACACCCAGATTGCACAATTTCAACCCCTGCTGAAAGTGGTGCAGGACTGGCCTGACCGGAGCGCCCGCTGGCACAGCAGCCCGAGGAGCTCGCCCAGCCCACACCTGGGGCAAGCCCTTTACGATGATACTAGTGACAACCAAGGGAACTTCCTTCAACAAACAAACAAGTGCCAAAAATTCAACGTTTAGCCAAGAATCCTGTGTGCAGGTCAAACTCTAACAGTTTTTAGCCTAAAGGAATGGGGAGGGAGTTTGTAAGAAGCCAGGCTGTTTCAAATAAATATTTTAATTTTTGTTGAAAGCATCTAGAGATCCAGCTTTAACTAAAGGAACACTTGATTTGGCTTAATTTAACTGAGAAGTTGCATCTGACTTGAAACTTTTTCTGCTCTTGGTTTCACTACAAAAATCACAGAATGGTTGAGGTTGGAAGGGAGATGACCCCCCTCCCCAAGCAGGGTCACCTGGAGCTCATGGCACAGAGTCATGTCCGGGGCATCCTGAGCATCTCCAGAAAGGAGACTCCGCAAAATGAGGTATCCGTTTGCCCATCTCCACTTGGGGTTCCTTAGGGTGGGACTGATCATCCCACTGGCTCTCCCCCATCCCATGGTAGAGGGTAGGAGAAGGGCCACAAAACTCCACCAGGTACAACAGGGATGTGCTACAAAGAGCTACTCAACCCATGCTCCAAAAGAACACAGTGAAAAACGGTCACCCGTTCTACACTAAAAGTTACTGTCCATATCCACACAAAGCTAAGCTGCCAGTCAATAGCAAAAAGTAACAACTCCCTCTCCCAAATCCATGCATCTTCCTCGTTCTCCTAATGAACAGCGCATTAGGGATTTAGTGCCCCGGCACAGGCATTTTTCTGCATCCACAAAAGCCAAAAGCTTGTGACCTGTGCGTCCTTAGCACTGCAAAAAAAAAAAACATTCTGGAAGTCATAATCCCTGTTGTGCTTTCTGAAACACTGCCATGTGTGTCATTTTTGGCATTCGTGGCTTTTTTTCTGTGGTTATTCTTCAGAATTTTCTATTTTCAAATTATCAGGCATTAGACTACCCAGAGATTTTTTTGGTTGTTTTTAGTAAGAGATATTAGAAAATTACTTTAAAAAACAGAAAGCAAAACACAAGCAAAACCAGAATCTCATCTTTCTTAAATTGCCGTCTATAAAACAGTGCGCTTTTGAGAAATTCCTTTTACCAGGATAGACACAGAAGGGAAAAAACAAAAACAACAAAAAAAGAAACAGGAGTTTCCTGCTGCAAAAAAAAAAAGAAATGGGGAAGGCACATCAAGCCCCCTCAGCATGATCAACCTGTTTGAACCAGGACAACATAAGCAACTGGGCTCAAGCTGTTTAAAAATAAAATAAAATATAAATAAATAAATAAATAAAAAGGCTTTATTGTTTTAAGATTGCTAGCAGCTTCACTTTGCAATTTTGCCAGCAGTATTGAAACTCTTGGTGTTACTTTGGCCAAGTTAGCACTCAAGGCTCCTTTCTTCAGATTTTTATTTTATTACCACGCGAGATGTGAAAGAGGAACGGGACTCCCTCCTGCCTGGCTTCTAATGGGCTTGCGGACGCCGGGAGGGCAGGACCCCCACGTCCCCTCCTGCCCCGGGGGGCAGCCAAGGCCGGACAAGGAGCGGGGCTGCAGGACGGGGTGTGAGCAGGGCCACGGCCGCCTCGCGGCACCTGGGCCACAGGGGCTCCTCATGGGGAAGCCGCAGGGCCAGCACAGAAAGGACTGTCTTGGGTTCTTCTTTTTCCGCTCTTGTTGTTGGTAACGAATCCAGCTCCAGAAGAAACAGATTGTTTCTAATGTACAAAGATGAAGGTCTGGCAAAAAAAAAAAAATCTCCCCTTTTTTCCCCCACTACCTTTCAGAAGAAAATAATTTCTGAAGGCTCAAACTGCCAAGACGCAAAGGTGGATGTTTTTGCTTAAGACGCTCAGAGCTCACTCGAGGAGTTCATATGGCTGCAATTACCAGGCGAAAGTGTTGATACTTTAGCAGACTCCCTCTTGACAGAGAACACAAGAAACTTCAAAGACCTGCTTTAAAAATCCAGAAGCCACAGTATGATTAGCAGTTTACCTAAACGGGGACAGATTAAAATGCTGTAGTTAACAATAATGTCGGAATTACCAGTGTAAGTGAGTAAATGTACCCTAACTGTGAGAATTACTTTCTCACTAAATCCACATGAGGTCATGTATTGAGTTTTCCAGCTGCTTGAGATCTTCCAGGAAAGATATTCTCATGCCAAAGACATGCAAGAACTACTTTTTACATAATCTCTTTTTTTTTTCTTTTGGTCATTTTTGTATCCTGACCCCATCATTACAGCCCTAAGGTCAAAATGCCTTCCAAGAACAGGTTTTCCTGGATGCAAGCAATTAAAAACCATTCAGTGCTTCACCTCCCTTCTAGGATGAAAGAGACGTTGGACTTGCCTTTCACATGATATAATCAGAAACGAGCAACCAGCTTTCTAAGCAAAAGACAGCAGTGTGTGTGCACTGATTTTCAGCTCCTGTAAGGACTTTTTCTGAATTTCAAAACCAACAGCCAAGAAATCTCTATCTCTGGCACAGACAAGGTTCAGTCTTGCACTGCTAAGTCCCATGGGACCCCAGAATCAGATCTGTGAATTCCAGGATTTATCCCAGAGTTTTTAGGCAAACTCTGGGTTATGTCATGTTCGTATGGCTCTTAGTTGGCACATGTTAGCGGTCAGTTAGGTGACCAGGTTAAACTAGGACATTTCTCTTTTCCCTCCATCTTAAAGGAGGCAAGCACTGGACCAGCCTGACCTGCTGTCCCTACAACATCTTGGCCACAAGAAAAACAAATCAAAACAAGGCACCTGACCTTGAAGCTCCTTCAGTTTCATTTACATTCTCACCTACCTGCATAGCTGACTCAATACTGGACCATAACAGACACATCAAGACCTCTCCAAACTATTTGGAGAGGCTCTGCACCTTGAGACCATTGGCTGCCAACCGTTCCAAAACAACCTGGAGTCCTTGTTTGCAGCCTTGTTTGCCTGGAGTGCTTGTTTGCACATGTGTGGCACAAGCACAGCACCCTGCTCACAGCATCGCTCTGGTATCTAGAGGAGGCAACAGGCAACCCCGAGCACAGACCCCCTGTGTGCACGTCTGCATCCCAACAGAACCGCGTTGAAGGCTCTGCAGAAGATCTACGCTTCCAAGACCAAGGTATCAGAAAATGCCCTGCATGCTACAGCCTTGCCCTTTGAAGCCAGCTGAGGCTTCAGACATTCGGGAAAAAAAGGGAAGGGGAGCATCATCATGAAGGGCGAGTAACAAGAAAAAAAATCTTGTGGGCAGAACAAAACAGAAGAGAGATAAGAAGCAAATAATAATAACGACAAAAAGGCCTGAGAAAGCAGATAAAAAAAACCCACTAATTTCAAAATCACCGTGGAAGAGCAGACTTCCAGCTTTCAGCTTTCAGGGTCAAAGCTTAAAAAATAACTCTCAAAAATTCTAGGGAACTAAGAAATTTCTGAGTTTTAAAGATTTCTTGCAGTAATGGACTTAAGCAGATCAAATTATTTATCAAAAAAGATCTAAACACAACATAGGCACAGTCTATAAATAACTGAAACAGGAAAATGCTAGATGACAGGAGATAGTGTGCAAATGTGCAAAGGCAGCCAAAACTCTGACAGAAGTAAACTGTATCTAGCAAGCAAGTCTTAAGAAAAACGTGTAAAGCAAATGAACTTAGGTAACTGCAGGCTTCTCAGCACTTTTTAAAAATGCAGAAACTCGCAGGCAGTTCCTCTTTAGCCTCTGCACAAAGCATTTGCTCAAGACTTGCTCAGAAACGGCCCGTGGTAGCCTGAAGAAGCTGCTAGGCTGAACTTTGTAATACTTCTTGTGTTTCATGTTAGGTCTTAATGTGAAAAGTTCAAACTAGAATAGTTGGGCTTGATGCTATCTACTTATAGACAAAAAATATAAAGCCCCCCACTGTAAGAATTATCAGAGGAAGTACCATGGCTCTGTCAAACAAGGTCAGAGTAGATGAAGACGATGGTATCTTGCAGTCATATAAGATTTCAAAAAAATAAATCAAAAATTATCTTAGGTATGCAGGGATAGAATGAAAAGTAGCTCCTTAGAGAGGTACACGTACACTTAAATTCCATGCAAATTTGCATTGCCTTCTCGATTAGGATTTTCAAGTTCAAACTCACACAAGAAACAGAATTGTATAATTCAATCCTTAGGTTAAAAACTACGACGTAGAATCAAGTCCCTCCCACAGCAATGCAAGAGCCCAGCTCAGGGCAGGCCCTGCAACAGCGCCCAGCTCAAGGCGCAGAGGAAGTCCCTATTCAGATGCAGAAGAGAGGACTGAGCACTGGCACGCTCACCAGCCGGGTCTTTTAGTTTTGGCAAACCACGCCAGCCAGACCACGAGATTCATGCACACCACATCCACCATATGTGCTTTAAATGCACATATTAAAAAACAAACCTAAGAAATCCCCCAAAGTGCACCCCCAAACTTTACTTGTTAAACCATGAGTTCCAAATTTAAAAGCCGCATAAATCCACTAAAAATGCACTTTTTTAATGGAGGGGAAGGGAGACAGGAGGACCAGGGGAGAGAGGGGACTGACTTCACAAAACACGTTCCATGACTCCAGTAGGTTCCGAGGAAGCTCCCGGTGCTCAGGAGGAGAGGCTGGGGCCTCCCCCGCGCAAAGGGCCGGATCAGCAGTCTGAACCCGCAGCGTGCGGCAAGGGGCAGCACACGCTGCACGGGTCCAAAACCCCACTCAGCTCGAACACGTTTTCCCCCCGCTTCTCCTCCGATGGAGAGGGATCGCAGCGTGTTGGGCAACGCGCCAGCGCGACCGCACACCCGAGCATGCTGCCGCAGCCCGGGCTCCATCCGCGCCCTTCTCCCCTGTCAGTGATGCGCCCAGAAAACACCCCAAACAAAACCAAACAAGCAACGCGCAGCCACGGGTGTCCGCAGCTCGCGATCCCTGCGGCGGGCAGCAGGAGCAGGCGCAGCCGGCCGGCGGCCTCGCCGATGAGCCGCAGGCGCGGTGCTCCTCACACACGCTCCTAAACCCATCTCCTTCCGCATAAAGCCCAAAGGAGCAGCACGCCCACGCACAGAGCACCAGGAGACAGCTCCCGAAAGCAGAGACGTTCGGGGATGTCCAAGAAGGCGTTGGTTTTGATACGCCGCGTCTTACGTAACCCAGAAAGATCCCAAACCCTGAAATTTGCAAGGGAAAATATTATTTCTTAACTTTTTTTTTTTTAAAAAAAAAGAAGAATCATACCAAAGTCTGAGATATTTGTGCTTAAACAACTTATCCAAAGTACTACCTGGTGACAAGAGTTCTAAAATATTGTATTACTTTTTGTAGATGGGAGCACGGTTTCATCCGGCTGAAAACAGGTGTCGGGAGGGCTTGTCCTGGACCTTTTGGCAGGCCCCCATACACATTTTTGTTCCATTTTTTAGATGGATGCATTTGATCCCCAAGTGTTTGGGCAAGTCTCCAGGCTCTAAATAAGGCAAAGAGGAAACCTCTCGGGGTTTTAAATAGCAGTTCCTCTGACACTGGCTCTCTTCTCTCGGACGTTTGCAAAAGCATCTTTGGATTTTAAATTAAGCAAGAACCCCAAAGCCATTACCCCACTTCGCAGGACAGGATACGATGATGAAAATCAGGAAAATTTAGCTTGCAGCCATTGAAGAAGAGGAAGAGTAGCCTTCACAGAGGAGGAACAAAGATGTTCAGCAGCCCATCCATAGCAGGAGAGAAATTAAACCAGGGATAAACTTCCACAGCTGACTGCAGGCCCTCCTGCACTGGCATCCAGGGGACCAACCTCAGCAAACGCCGCGGGAATTAACGAGACCATTCCCACAGGAACAGGCCCAGGCTGCTCAGCAGAGGGACTCCGGTTTGTTGGGAAGTTAAGGCCTGTCCCTGTGGCAACACAACATTTTTGTGTTTCGTCTGCTCCACTATGTCATTCCTCCAGGTTATCGGCTTAGAAAAAATAAAACAATTAAAGTCTTTTTTTCTGCGAAGAATTTGTTGTTTCGATATTCCTTATAACGTTCCTACTCGATAACGCAGTCAAACTGTTGAGACTCCAAGCACAAAAGGCTCTTATGGGGGCCAGAGCTAACAAAAGGAAGAGATTTTCTCTTCGAAGAAGAGAACAGCAGTGACTGCAATCACTCAATGCTCGACCAACCCTCCAGAGCTCCCTCAAACCTTCACTTAAACATAATTTCCATTCTGCTCTAATTTAATTAAACCTCAGCAGCACCAGCTGATCAATGACCTGCCTATCAATTCAGGCTGAGCTGACAGCTCTCGAACAGAACAGTAAGCCAAGTGCTTCGGAGGACAGTAATATGCTGCATATTCTCAGTTTGAGTGCTCTTTATCGGTGCCTTGGGTGACAGAACCTGTCTTTTTGAAAAGGGGATTAACCTACCCCGTTCTTTTCAGGATTTAAGCCTTCCCTAGTTTCCAAGCAACAGATCTGCATATGCTGAAACAACAAAGAAAAAAAGCTTCTCACATCTTTTATCAGCCTACGTGATTAAAGTAAAAGACAGAAGAAAGCGAAGAGCAGCTGACAGCCCTCTGTGGGACAGAGCTGACAGGCAGCCGAGCTTTCAAAAATGAGAATTGTAACAGGAATTGTAACAGGAAGGCTCAATAGGTGCAAGAGGGAAAACCAAAAACTGTAGCACTGAATTACCTCATCCCAGCAACCTTGTGAAGCCCAAAGAACAGCTACATAAAAGGAAAAAAAAAAAAAAAAAAAAACATTTAGCATTAGACTACTGGGGGATATCACGGCTCTCATTATCCGCCTGGCCGTGCCAGGAGAGCGGCCTGGGAGAAACAGCAGACTTCGGGGAGCAGATACGGACCTGAAGGAGAGCGTAAGGCACAGAAAAGCCTCATTTTGGAAACGTCCCCAGACCAGAAGTGTTCCACGTTCAGTCACACGTGGATTTCCCACATGATGTGGATTTCTCACGTAATTGCTCTTCCTTAACATCAGCTGACATTAACACCTAACTATTTTCTGCCCGCAGCAGGTAAGTATCCTACCAAATATGTCTAATTACACCAAGACAGACACACTTTCTTTAAACAAGCAGCACCTACAACACGAGTATCCCATCAAGGTTCAGAACCTCAGTGACGTGGCCATGTTACCACCTCGCACACAGGTTTTGGGCACCACAGGATATTCCAGCAGACAGGAATATCCCGTCTCCCGCTTTTCCGAGCCGGCATGGCCGTTCCTGGCCTCCCGCAGCACCCTCACGGCGAGGAGGACGCAGCTGTTCGCACTGCTCTCGCTGAGGTAACGGGCGAGCTGCCGCACCGACCACAGCAGCCGGCGGGACACGGCCGCGCTGGCCGAGTGACCGAGGGCCTCTCTCCACCTCAACACCCTGCACAGCCTCGAGCACGTGTGCGTTCACCAGGAGGCCTCGCTCCACCCCAACACCCTGCACAGCCTCCAGCACGTGTGCGTTCGCCGGGAGGCTACGTATCCTGCCACCAACACAGCGGGTCAGGAACAGCAAAAACCTGCATTGAGAATGGGGAGACAAGGTTGGACAGAATGTTATTTCCCAAGGGCTGCAACTAAGTGCAGCCTCTGCTTTCTGAGAATATCCCTAGGCAGCTCCTCAAAGGAGCCGTCGCAGCGGCATGGCAGAAGCTCAAGGCCAAAAAGCCCGATCCAAAGGAATCCCACGCGTGCAAACAAGGAAGGAGAGTCAGTAACTGCAGGACACAACTGCCTCCAAGGGCACTGGCGCTCTAAGAATTTAGAGGGGGCATTTTGTTCGTTAAATCCACGCAGCTAAGCTCAAAGCCAAATTTACAATGCCCCAATATCCAAAAGATCTGCTCTTGGTGGGGCCTGATGGCTCTGGCAGTTTGCATTCCATGATGCAGAATTTAGGTTACTTCAATCAAAAAGGGACGCATCTGCTTACACGCTCCCAAGCAGCAGTATAGGGTGGGAAGAGCATCAGTCTGTCACGTTACAGATTAGGCAGAGACTGAGGGAATGACCAGATTCTGACATCCTTAGACTGCAACCCAAACAAGAGTAATAACCCCTATGCTTTAGACACAGCACTTATTTAACCATGGGAATTCAGGCTATAGTTTTATCTAAAAGAAAAAGTGTCATATTTTTGTGTCGGGGGGGTTGCATTGGTCTGTCCCAGCAGCTGCCCATGGGGACAGGCTGCCCCAGCTGCGCAGCTGGGAATTCCGGCCTCGCGGGGCCCCCGGAAATACAGCAGCAAGGGGTGGAGGAGAAAAAGGAAACGGTCAGCTTTTAGCAGCGCATTAAGCTTTCTTTTTTCTCTAAATGAGCTCATGATCTGCAAGGTCTTATCCTTTCATTTTTGTACAATAAATGGAAATGCGCAACTTTATTGAAAATTCTTCATCAATAGCTTTTCTCCTGACACCACTTGACAAGTATCCGCATCTATGTAGCTCGAGCAACGTTTCTGAACTTGGCATTCAGAACATAATATTCAGCACACTCTCCTCCTGCATTTAATTTATGCCAGTGAATCCACTCAAAAAAACCAGAGCTACACTCTAAGATGACCATAAAGCAATTTCAGGTTTACAGCACCAATTATAGTGCTACTGCTTCTTCCTTAATATTATACTCATTCAGAAGAGCACTGCAGACGTCCAGCATTGCTAACTGTTTGCAGAGACACCATCATGTTGCAAGAAAAGCTATCCCCTATCTGAAGTCTTGGGATGCCTTTTGGGGAAGGGTGAAAGACATTTTTGCTCCAAACCAGCAGTACTAGAAGTCAAAATATTTGACTAAAATTTTATATTGCTTCTTTTTGTATCGAGTGGACTGTAAATCCTACTATGCCTGTGCTTAAAGTAGCTTTTTTTTTTACATTTCCTCAGATAGAGCAGTGCAGCATTTTTGTGCAGAACGGCCCTTGAATGACCGTGCTTGGTCGTTTCATTGCCACCTTCATGCCTTATTTCATTACCTTCCTGAAGAGCAAGATCCTTCCCCTCCAAAGGCAGCCACGCTCCCAAGGGATTCCTGCTCCAAGGCGCTCTTCCAAGGGGGAAAAGGGGACAGTCACCTCTGGCCAGGAGGCTGGGACAGCAGGACCCTCCTGGCCCCCACTGCATTCACCTCCATGGCATGAAAAAGCCAAAATCACCTCCCTGCTATGGGCCTAGCCTCGGTGGGCTGCCCAGCCATAAAATCTCTTGTTATTGAGCTGTCGGTCAGTCCAGGGCACGGGTGAACTTGCACCATGGAGGGATTTTTCTACTGAGATGACAAATAGGATAAGTCTTTGTACCATAACAACAACTCTTTGTACCATATCCACTTTTACCACCACCCTACTTTGTTTTTCCAGCTAGCAGAAGCCTGAAACTGCCTCGTTTCCCCAAAAACATTGAGTTGTCTGAAGACAAGACTTTTTCTACAATATAAACGCTTACGAACATGCATCTATTTATAACACAAGTGAACAGCTAAAAATGTACATAGCGACATCAAGGAAAATCCTTTAAGCCCTGTAAAGAAAAATGAGCTTTGGGTTTTCCTGAGGGTGTGCTTAAGAAAGATAAGAAGCAACTACCCAAAAGTTTAGTTACAACATCTCTACAGAGATAGAAAGATTATCTGCCAGTTTGAACCTTCTGCCTTCCTCAAGCAAGTTTCATCAGGGCCTCATGTTCCTTTTACCACTAGGAATACAGAGCACGTGGATTACCACAAATACATTTAAAGCAAGCAGACCAATGACACACACTCTCACCTACCCATATTACACACCTGCACTACTGGATCCGAGCTACGCACATGCACTTAACGAGACTGATACACACGGCTTTACAGTATTTGTTACATACTCAAACAGCAACGCAGCAAAACACTAACAAAACCCACTGAGAGAATGAGGTAATTCAGACTGTCAGAGGTCACTTAGAACATGTTACAAACACCAAAAGTTTTGAAATTTGTTTTCTTTCCTACTTGCTGTTAAATCCTAAGCTAATATAAAATTGAGGGCATCTGTTTCAATGAATCACACTCCTGCGTGCATGCATTTATATACAATTCATCTGAACCATTCCACCCTTGTGAATGGCCGTTCACACTTAGTGGCGCAGGTCAAGCTTCTCCAGCATTCCTCATAGGAAAACCAGCCCTCCACAGCTTGCTTCAAGAATAATCACCTCCTCAGCTGGAACTTGTCATAGCCACAGTTATTTAAAAAAAAAAAAAGTGTATATATATTATACATATATATACACATACACAAGCAATAAAAATCCAGAAACTTGCACTATCGCAGTTTCAGGAGGTCAAATCAACCTGACTTCTGATTCACTACAATGTAACATGTTTGTCCAACATCAAAGTTTGCTTTACCTGGTAGTACAGTAAGGAAACCACATTAAGAACTTACCCACAAAATGCATAACAATGAGTGCAAAATGAAACTGCAAAATTCAAACAAATGTATAACTGGGTATTATTCGAAAACTACTTTTCTCTTGTGTAGCACTGCAAGTGATCCTAGCAGCTTTGGGGCAAAGAATGAATAAAACCAAATCTGAGAAAAAAGGGAACTTTGTGAAGGGTTTCGTTCTCACACAACTGTGTAACCCCAATCTAACTGCTTGAAAGTTTCAATCCTTTGAGCAAGGCTTATTCCGAATTTCTTTAAAAGCTTTAAGAAATGAAACAAAAAGACAAAAAAAATAAATCAGCTGGTTTCTGAAAACAGAGTTCTTAGAAGATCGCAAATCCTGTCCGAGGGAACCGAAGTCACCTTCCAACCACCTTTCTCTCAGAATGAACGAATGAACAAAGCATTAACCAAAGTAAATCAGGCAAACCTTAACATAAACATAGGCCTGCAATCTTTTATTATATTTTAAAGACAATGTACTAGGTGAAGAGAGCATGTGGGCTCAAGCCCAGAGGCAGGTTTCCACCTCAAGAAAGCCAAGAAAAGAAAGATTTTTGTTACTAATGCTTTTGATATTACACATGCATGAATACATTAAAGATCAACCAATTTTTGTAAAGTCAGAGTGTCAAGAGTCAAAAAATGAAAAGCTTGCATTGTTTGTGGAACATTCACTTTCTTTCAGCACAAACCTTTTTGCAATTTATGTAGTTTCACTCAGTAGGTAGTGCAGCATCTCAGTGCTGAGCACGGGGCTCTCACTGCTTCTCTACTCTCTCTCATGATCATGACCCTCAACAGCTACTGACCAAACCAAAGGGCAGTGAACAGAACACACAAGGTCTTACTCATCTTCAGCATGGGAATTTTGCCTATTTTTCTTAAAATTCTGGGCTGCTTCTTCCTTCTAAATAATAGTAACAACAATAATGACACAGGTCTAACAATCTGAAAATCACAAATACTAGCTTGCTGATGATACCAAACTGGGAGAAGTAGCCGATACCCCAGAGGGCTGCGCTGCCATCCAGAGGGACCTGGACAGACTGGACAACTGGGCAGTGAGAAACCTCATGAAATTCAACAAGGCCAAGTGCAAGGTCCTGCACCTGGGGAGGAATAACCCCAGACACCAGTACAGGCTGGGGACTGACCTTGTGGAGAGCAGCTCTGCAGAGAAAGACCTGGGTGTCATGGTGGATGATAAGTTGTCCATGAGGCAGCAGTGTGCCCTCGTGGCCAAGAAGGCCAATGGGATCCTGGGCTGCATTAAGAAGAGCATCTC
>NW_010586154.1:120322-149560 GCF_000705375.1 Tinamus guttatus
CCCAAACCCTGCCGCCGCGGCCGCCGCCCCCCCGGCGCCCCGCCCGGCCCGCCGAGCCCTCGCTCCCTCGGGCCCCTCTTGCTTTTCCTTTTTTCTTCCCCCCTCCCTCTTTATTTTCCTCCTTTTTGCTTGCTTTTTTCCTCCCTTTTTTACTTTTTCCCCCTTTCTTATCCCCCCCCTTTTTCCTCCTTTTTGAGTTTTTCTCCGTGTTTTTTTTTATAATGTTTTTCTCCTTTTTATTTTTTTTCTTCCCTCCCTCCTCCTTTATTTTCTCTCTTTTTTTTCCCCCTTGTCTGTAATTCCGTAGGGGAGATGCTAGGTGCAGATACGGATATAAGGACACAGCGGCTCCTCCGCCGCTGCCCGTAAGCCCGGTCGGTCCCTTCCTGCACCACGGCCCGGCTGGTGCCGCACAGGGCCTAGGAGATGGTGCCACACACAGGACTCGCACGGCCGGGGCTTCCCCAGTGGCAGGGACATTTCCTCACCTCACAGGTCCAGCATAAAGACCCAAGGCTAATCTTAACCCAATTGTATGGGGATTGGATAGAAAAGCCTTTAAAATATTACCCCTGGAGGGTGCTCCTCTATGCCTTTTTCACAGCTGAAATGCTGTTAATTGAAACTTAAAATAGAAAAGCAAGAAGGCTCATTTCACTCTTAACCACCTCCAAATTTTATTTTTCTGAAACACAGTATCACATATATGCTCTCTATCTTAAAATTAACGTGCCCTTCCCACATTTTATTTCACACCATTTTTGTTCTATTTCTTCAATTAAGATTTATCCACTTGACACAGAATCCCAAGAAACAAGCTCTTCCTTTATGAAGTTTGTCATGGAAGCTGGTCTATCCGCTCATCGCCAACAGACAGAATACACACTTCCTGGATCATACAGGGAGCGCAGGCAGTTGAGAAAACAGGAAAACTGTAGCTGTTTGGAAGCGTCAGAAGAACCTCTTTTTTCTTTTTTTTTTTTTCCTTCATATTTTAAGTTGCATCCAGTATTTTATGTCCTTTTGAAAATCCTCCCTTGCTCATTAGCAACCCACATAAATTCACTGTAGCAAAGCAATTTTATCACCTCTGTTTTCTACAGCTGCTGGGAGCCACTGTGCTATTAATGCTTTCTGTGCTGAGAACAGAATAGATCAAGGAAAGGAACAATCATTGTGTTTTTCCCCAAAGAAATTTCCACTGTATTAAATTTCCTTAAATAGCCTTTTTTTTTTTTTTTTTTTAATAGCAGGTACAAGAAAGCCTTTGGGAAGAGGCATTAAGTTGCTCAGCCCACTAATTCTCATGACTTCAGGCACCATTTTATCACTCTGTCCTACCATCAAGAATTTCAACAGTTCGAGGATAAATTACACACCATTTCAGAATGCTGTTGTTGCTACCTCATCATGTGGATGACGCAGCTTTTGGGTGCTCTGCAGTTTAGCCCCCTGGTACATGAAAAGTTTTGCTTCTAGGATGTGGCCGGTTATTCTCCCCTAGGTGCTCATGCACACACAGGATGTATTTTGAGTACAAAGATCAAGTGGAAGATTCTCATCCATCACCTTCCCTTATCACCTTAGCCTTTAAACCCCAGACAAGTGGATGCTCTAGGAGACTGCTACAGCTGGAGACTTCAAGTTTCTAAAACTTGAAGGATCCAACAGATCCTGTTCAGTGCAACCCTCCTTACGCTCTCTTCCCCAGTCAGTCCTTAGTGCGAACAGGTCACTACAGTGAAGAGTAACTCACCTTTGTGAGACAGGATCATGCTTTGTCTGCTGGTCCTGGATTAGTAGAAACTTACAGAGGCCTTATCTTAGGGCAACCTAAGAAGATATGATGAAATCTGTAAAACTCTACGGTCTTTGGAGACTGAAAAATAGTTTGGAAGAGAGGGTCAGGAGCATTGTCATTAGTATTATTATTATCTTTAATTAGCCTGCGATTTGGAGATAACTAGCTTTAATCCATGCTAGCATAGAAAACAGAATCAACAACTACTTCTTCTATTTCCTGATTATATCGGTAGCTTCACACAAAGGTCCTCAAGGACATGAGTTAGATGGAAGGTAACCAAGTGTTTAAGTTGAGCATAACCAAGCAATCACTAGGGAATTCAAGAACACTGAATGGCCCAGAGATGGCAGAAGTTCACAGGAAAGAAAGGAAAGCAAGGAAGAGAAGATAAAAAGATGGAACCAGGTAGGGAAGGGGCTCTCTCTTAGGGCTTCTGTGACAGAATGAACCTGGAGATAAAGCAAGCAAATGAGGAAGAACTTTTCTACTATGAGGGTGACAGAGCCCTGGAACAGGCTGCCCAGAGAGGCTGTGGAGTCTCCTTCTCTGGAGATCTTCCAAACCCGCCTGGATGCCACCCTGTGCCACGTGCTCTGGGTGTCCCTGCTGGAGCAGGGGGGTTGGACTGGATGATCTCTAGAGGTCCCTTCCAACCTCAGCCATTCTGGGATTCTGTGAAATATGGAGATAGTCTAGACAAAACTGTGACAGCCTCCAGTGACGCAGTGCAGTGCAATTTCCCAAGTAATTTTAGAACAGACATAATATCATACCTTGAATATTAGATTTTTTCTAAAACCATCCAACCAAAATCTTATTTTTAAGTACGCAAATCTGTGTTTGCCCTTCCACCCATATCAGTGCTGCTTGATGTAATTGGGAGAATTGAACATTTTTATGATTTCAACTGCTTTTTCTCCTCTTTTTTCAAAAATCCTATGCAGGCCTCTTCGTGCCTTAGCATAAAGTAGGATAATCTGGCTGAGAGTAGGATCTGAACATTTTTTTCTCCATGTGTTTTCAAGTCTTCTAGGGTCAGAATAATCGCCACATGACTATAGACCTGATTTTCTTCCTTCTCTTCCAATAGTTGATCAAAATCTTTCTGCCCATAGTCATTCATTTTTAACTACAAAGTATAAATGTTTATTATTTTATACTTTCTAGACCAGAGCATTTGGGTCAAAGGACATACCTTTTCTCATTTAATATCAAAAGGCTAGTCAGTATGTATGAAAGCAGCAGCCATGAGTTCAGAAATAAACAAACTAATAAAAAGGCCCCAGCAAATTAAGAGAAATCTGCCACCTAGTGGACTTCTTTTAAATATAGTTTTAAATTAGAAGATACCTCTTAAAAGCTTAGAATGTTCAGTTTTAACATGCTCTTCTGGGTATTTTTTTAAGCTTTCCTTAGTCAGTTCAGAAACAAAGACTATGACAGAGCCCACTTAAATCCATTAACACATGCAATAAATCACACCTGGTAAATCATACCACTGTTCTAGCACTAACAAAATTGCTTACTTTAAATCCTGGAAGTGTAAGAGAAGCACACACAAACATTAAGTCTCTTCCATCAAAGAGGAGATGATCCAAAGTCAAGATTCAAGTAAACTCAGCAACAACTAATAAAAAAAGTAAATTGAAAATCAGGGTAAAAAATGCCCAGAAATAACAGACACAGAATAATAGACACAGGACAGAAGCCAAGCAGTGACACCACTCTGTGAAGAGATCAGAAAATATTCCACAGAAAATTGGGTGAATGAATAGCTGAAATACTCCTAAATAATATCCTCCTTTTTCTGACTAGGCATCAATTAAAATAGGCATTTCCCACAGATCCGGTGAGAAAGTCTTGGTAGCATCACAGGAGATGCACAGCAAAAGAAAGGATTCATTCTCCCAAGGCTTTGTGGAAGGAGGGCATAAAATAAAGCCAAAGATATTCAGCAGCTGAGTCTGGCTTCCTCACAGAAAGCCAAGCACCAAGGATGTCCGTGACCAGAATCAGCCAGTGCTCCTAGCGCCAGATTTTCCATCCTGCTTGTGTGCCCGTGGAAGAGCAAACGAGTACTGAAGACTGGCTGAGAACCAGCTCGCAGCCAAGAGCAACCTCCAAGACACACAAAGGCCTCTGCACAGTCTGTGCAAGGGCAATTCCTAAGCTGGAAACTTAGGTAAACCAGCAGCACAGAGCTTTAACTAGCACGGAGTTCCTTCAATAAAACCAACAGTCACAAGCGAGGGGTTTCCTAGGAATTAGTGTTTCATGAGAAGAAGGATTTTTTTTCCCTGCTATCCAGATGACATTACCTAAGGCAGGTTTATTAAGAGCAGTCATTTCACTGAAGCTAAGGTGATCAGTGTATAGAAGGGAAAAAAAATAATACAAAGCAACCACTTCTTACATTTTTAAAAGTACATGGTGCAAAAATTGTGTGTACTCAAAAGTAATGAATTGGTATAATTACTACTGTTAATAGTGGTCTACCTTTCACCTAAAGCATCCCTACATCAAGTGAATAGCAGAGGATTAAAGACTGTGTTCTCTAAAACAAAACCTTCCCTCAGTCATCAAAAAGGAACACGCTACAGGGCAGCAGAAAATTTACCAGTATTGCACATTAAAAAAAATTCATTTTACTGAAAAAAAACCTAAATTGGGAGGACCTCCTGAGATCATCAGATCACATGAGAATCGCAACGTTCATTTTCAGAGAAAGTAATTATTGCTACAGAACTGTAAAAAACAGTTTCAAAATCCGAGCCTCAATCTCACAGTTGGCAGCAAGATATTCCACTTACATAGCAGAAACATTTCCTATGTTTTGTACGTTCCCAACTACATTTCAGCAGAAACACATGCACAACAGTGAGATGCCAATTAGCAAGTCTTTTATTTATTCAAATAAATAAAGACTAAAAGAGCTATAATTTTTTTTTTTTTTTAATGCATTTACACTAATACCAGAATTACAGAGGAACTTCAGTGGGGAACACCCATCTCATGTAAACAAACTGCACATTTGCTTTTCTAAACAAAAACCCTTTTCTGTATCATGACCAGTAGGTTATGATACAGAAAATTTTCTGCACGAAATTAGAAGCACCCTGATAAAAGGTTTGAAGAAGGTTAGAAGCAGGAAAATGGTCAAGCCATGAATCTCTGAAATATGTCAATAACCCAATAGTTAAAACTAATATATTACCCACTGAGTTCCCGATCCTGCTTAAACTGCCAAGAGTTTACCAAGAAATCAGCAGGCATTTGATCATTTTACATCAAAAGTATTTGTGTTTTATAGTCTGCAATAGCCCATTTCAATAAATTATTCTTGTATCTTCTTTACATCAGCATTTACATTATAATGGTCAAAATTGTTCCCAGAGAGTTCTTAAGAACCATTAAGCAAATAAAATGAAGCCACTTTTTTTTTTTTTTTTTTAAAAAAAAGGGAATTAAAAAAAAGGGTGGGGGGAGGCCAACATGAACTCAAAGCAACCTTCGGGTAATAAAAAGAATCAAGTTGCACCACTTCACACTACCCTGTGGCCTCTGCAAAGACGCAAAACTAATGGAAACTAAACGACCAGCAATTACTCATAATGGAAAAAATCTCTTTTCACAAGATGAAATACATTTTATATATCTTCAAATCTGTTTTACATAGCATGAATTTTACACTGTACATGATTTTCGATGTTACAACATACACACAGAAAGCTGCAATACTAGCAATACACATAAATACCTGTACATCATTTACATATTAAAATATTTTACACTGCTCCAGAGTGTGTCATTTAGCTAGGCACATTTCAAAACACAGTGTAAAACCCTTACAAAAAAAGAGTGCAAGTAAATGTTGCTTTCAGTTCCTTCGCAGTTCAATCGATTCAGGTGCTAACTTTGCTCCATGCCAGCCATCAGTGATAAAGCTAAAGATTCCACTGTGAATCAAATCATAATAAAAAGACAAACTGTTAGTATTTACATTTATATCAAAAATAAGATGGAGGGCTGCAATGAATACTTTAAAAGATACACTTTTATAATTTAAATTGTAAAGATCTAAGGCTTTAGGACTGTCAGGTGTTTTCCAAACTTTTGGTATTTCTGACAATACTTTGTTTCCCTCACCACCTGAAATAACTAAGTTATAACTGAGAAGCTGCTTTGTGTGAAATACAAAGTAGTAAATGGAAAAAAAAAATCTCGTAAATGGAAAAAAAAGGATTTTTTTTTAATATGGTAAGCCATAATTACAGATGATTCTTTCAGAGTGAATAATGAGGATTTGAAATGATGCCCCTTCCAGACTGGGGAATTATTAATTGCTCTTGTAGGTTCCTGCTCTCAAAGCAGGAACAGCTGAACATGCACATAAGCCCCAGCAAGCCCCATGCCGAGGTGGGCACCGTAGCTCACAGTGCCACTGGTCAGTAACTTCAGCTAGTACATGAGGCTGCAAGTAGAGAACATGAACATGTCCTCCTCCTCTGAGGCACTTAGTGCCAGCAGAAGGGCAGAGCCAAGAGCTCTGGATAGGTTCAGCTATGACATAATATTTACTGTGACTAAATTCTAGATGTTTGTGATATATCACAGCTGTCAGCCAGCAACACCAGTAACAATTCTCTATGTCCTGCAGGAGTAGGGGGCTCTATAAAAAGAAAATACTGCTACAAGCTAATAAATTTCTAGACAGAATTTAGTTTCATTTGTTTGTTCAGAAAACTACTCGTCGTTTTCTTGGCTACATTAGCCATCCTCTCCTCAAGCAAGCAGGTAAACTGTAGACAGCATGGCACAAATTGCTTAAAAGCAATGGAGTTAACTGACTAAGAAGCCAGTAAAGCTTCACCTTTGTGAATACCTTCATTTAGTACTTTATAAAATGAGACTTTTTAAAGATGCACTGACAAACATTAGAATGAATTCACATAAACACATTCCTATGACACTTGTGTTCCAGTAAGTGTAGGCACATGAAAATTAATCCTGACATACTTACAATGAGGAAAAGAGCCTCGACAGACAGCTTTGTTCAGAATAGTTACGAGAAACATGTGACAGTTCTTAAAATCAGATTCCATCTTCTCTATGGATTCCATCCTAAGAAACAGTTGAATAGAAATATACTTAACACACTCGTAACTATGTCATCCTCAAAGCAAGACTAAAAGCTTTTAATGACAAAATGCTCCCTGTACATCTTAAATTCACGCCAGAATTCTACTTCATTTATGTCTGTGTACACCATTTCTACAAAATTACAGCAATTTTGACGAGAATGCCTGATTATTGCAATACTACCAATATGATTTTCTCAGCGTCCTGACTTGGCTGTGGGCAGAACAAACTCTGTGGCTCTAAGTGACAGGCACTGTGCTACGTGCTCTAGGTGCCACTGCTTGAGCAGGAAGGCTGGACTAGATGATCTCTAGGGGTCCCTTCCAACCTCAACCATTCTGTGATTCACATATGTTTTTGTCTTAAGACAGCCTTTCCTAGTGCCTAATGCTTCAGAGCTCCTTAGGGGTAAATTTGCGCTGATAAGAAAGACTAGGTCAAGAAGCAGACTCCTGATCACTACACTGCTTAGTTATTCACTGACTCCTGAGCTCCACTTTGGACTTTGCCAACTTGCTTGCACCAGAGAAGGAAGCCTGGACAGTTCACACCAACCACTCCTGCCCGTTTTCTCCTCTCCCAAAAGGCAATACCAAGGAGACAACATCAGGTGTAGCTCTTGACTCAGGCTGTCCTCCCACATCTGAGAACAGACAAGCTCAGATGCAATCACAGGCTGTAAAACGACGGCTATGACAGTTCACAGCACAGCCTCCATAAATACTTCAGACATTTTAGAACCAGAAAAGCACCCCAAAATAATTTCCTTGTGTAACAAAAGACAGGGCATGCAGTAGAAACATGCCCAGTCTGTGCCAAAAGGAACTACTTTCAAAAAGTAGTGAGCGAGTCCATGCCATGTGGCCTCAGGGTCTGTCCTTGACTCTTAGATGCAGCCTTGGAGATCTGCTCACCATTTGAGCTGCAGGTGTTACAAGCAAAAAGCAAACAGATCTTTTTAGCCCAGGCTACAGAACAGCCTGATGACAACTGATTTACACCCGTAATTTCTCAGATAATTTTAATGTACTGGTCTGTGAGTCTTCAATCACAGTCCTTAAGCAAGTACATATTTTTAAAAAACACCAACTATCACAGTTGCCTCTACAGAATAGGTATTATGGGAAAAGCCAAAAATGTTCCAATTTTACCAAAAACAAAATCCTAGCATTTAAGCAAAGGTAATCAATCATTCTCCACAAAAATCTTTACCCCACAAATTCAATTCCATTTTTCATAAACCAATTACTGAACGCCAGCTTCTACCGGCCTACAGTTTCATAGCATAGCCAGGAAACACAATTATAAACCCCAACTGACTTTTGTATTTTACCACAACTAACAAATAGGATGGCAAAGAAAACACTCTCTCTGTTGCCGAGATCTAGAATCTTTTCAGAAACTTTTAAAGTCACATATTGGCTACTCTTTTCCACTAGAAAATCCTTACTATACTATGACACAAGTCTATGCAATTTGTTAAGTTCTACCTAAAGTAATTTTCTTTTTAGTTAAGAAAACTATATAGCCTACAGAATCTGCCACTAAGCATTAATTGAATGAATTACTGACATTCAAGGTCCTGTTGCTTCATACAGAGAAACATATTCATAGCTCTCAGCTTCAAGGTTATGACAATACAGACCTTCAGGTTTAGATACTCACTTCCAAGCCCCCAGGCCAGCCTGCCAGCGATCTGCAAACATCAATACTAAATTTAACACCTTCATTATAGCTTCTTTCACAAAGCTCACCTAAAATAATTAAAATAAAAGGAGTAGTAGTCACTAATTCCTTGTTAATCATAATCATTTTCATTATCAAACTGCAAGGCAATAATACACTAATGTCATTAAATCTCATCCATCAAAACAATTTAAGTACAGCATGATTCAAAATATATTTTGCTACTTCACTCACTCTCTGATTAATTTGATGGCTATTTTGAGGAAGACCATCATAGAGATTATTTGGGGTAAAAAGCTACAGTGATATCCAGCTACCTAAGGTGCCAACATAGCAGAGCTATTGCAGGTAATGCATAATCATTATATTATCAAATATTGCTTTGTTCCAATTTCCACATCTCTTAAAAGCAAATAAATCACATAAAACCTTACATAAATAATTTCAAATTTACCCTCTTTTTCACAGAGCTGAGGTAAGACTTGCAATGCAAAGTAAATCTCAACGGTAACTCTGGAAAAGTTACTGTTTCCTCAAGAATACCTATGTATTGCTATGCAGGAACTGCAAAACATGTAATCAGTACTAAAATAGTTTATATCCTTTTAATTCACCTTTTCTCTCAACAGGCAGCGATCATGGATTGTAGACAGATATCTGTAATGAATTTTTATCAACTGATCTAAATCTTTGGCTTCTTCTACCTGATGCTGAAACTCCAAGCCTGTACTGTGAAGAATCTTAAACAAAGAAAATACAATAGTTATTAATTTTTATTTTTTACACCAGGCTTACAGCTCTCTCTCAAGACACTTTCTGGAGCTTAAAAATGTTCAATTAATTCACTCTTCCCTTTCCAATGTACATATTTAAGCTCAGCCTCCCAGCTACCATCATTACAGCATAGCTTTGAACTCTTGATAATCAATTAGATGACACTCATCTGCCATTGCACAACAGACAGATTATCCCATTTCTCTATGAGTTGATTTGCAGCCCATTAGTTTCATTAGGGACTTTTTAGGATATTGAAGTCATGGGAACTGGACATGGGACACAGATCATCTTTCAGAATATGGAAGTGCAAAATACTATCATGACAAAAGAACATCCCCCAGCTTCTTCTCTCCTCTTAAGAGCAACATAAAAACTAATTCCATTATTAGGTTCAAAAAAGGCAGTAATAGAGCAGCTATAAATCTATAGGCATTACCTTATTGTTTAAGAAGGTAGCAACTTTTTGATCTCTCATTTGTGATTTCTGAGGAGGATTCATTTAAAGAACTAACATTTCTATAGTAACACTTCTATGGCCATAATAACTCTAGAGAGAATGACAGCTGACAGAAATCTATTTTGACATGATGGTTTTTCAATCATAGCATTGGAAGAAATAGCCCCAAAAAAACAAACAAATGTAAACAAACAAAAAATCAAAAAACCAAAAATATTAGCATCCACAGATGCTAAAAATTCTAAGGAACTCTATTTTTTTTTTGAATTACTGACATAAGATATATAAGCTAAAACTGACAAATATCTTAAACCTCAATTTCAATGCACAGATTGGGCATTAGACTAATATTCTATTTGCATACATTTAGTCCAGGTTGTTTTAAATAAAAATGTGCAAATGCAGATAAAATTCAACATAAATGAAATTATATTATAAGACAAACCCTTGTCATGATATAGTTGTGCAGGCTGTTAACAAAATGCATAAGCTTCACTCTTAAGAGGAACATGCGATGTATTTGTTGTTTTATACATTCCGTTTGTGATCCAAATGGAGGAAGTGTTCCCTGCTCTAATAAATTTCCTTCCTTAACCTGGGGGTTTTCTGCAGCACAGAGTAGCTCTAAAAAAGAAAAGGAAGATGTATTAAAATGCAGAGTATATGAAAAATATAGGTAAAACTTATATTACTCAAGTAATACGAAACTAGTTATTTCTTATTATTCTGCACAGAAAAATTTATCTTAACTCAGATGAGTTATTAAAATACATTAATTTTACACTGAAATATTTGACTATGTATATATATATACGCACACAATGCAATTTAAGAAATACTTGAATAGGAAATGCAAAATAAGTGCGTGTGAATAATATGTGAACAGATTAAAAAGCTTACATTAAAATTACTACTTAGTTCATTTTTTTAGGATTTAAAGAGCTCATATTGATTATATATGGAAGAAGAGTAGAAGTATCAAACCAGTGAACTGAGATATTAAGAGATCTATTTATAGAATCCCTACATATTTGAATTGTGATTTAAAGTGTATATTCCGAACAATGTATCTTAATGTTTTGATCCCAATTGAAGCATATTTTAAACCGTTTTCTTAATTTGTTTTCAAAATATTACTGTAAAATCAGGACAACAAACATTGTTGCTACCTTTATAATTGCTCTATATACTATTTGCTGTAGAAATCAGCAGACATATGTACCTTTAAACTACAAACCAAGTTTTTATAACATCTGTCATTCAAGCAGTTTCTTACCATCAAATCGTAAAACATCTAGGCTGTACTTGGCCCACTTTATCTGTAGTAAGAGCAGAAAAACTTGATTGTAAATTTTTTGGCACTCTAAGCTTATAACTATGTCCACAGGCCAAGGGACCTAAGAAAGAGAGAAGACCATCAGGGCAGAAAAGGGAAGCAACTTTAATAAAACATTTCAATTCTAATCAAAAAATAACATAATGACTTGGGAATGATGCTCTACCTTATAACTCAATGTCAGACCATCTAAGGTGTGGACAGGAAGCTTCTTCTTCGCTGTATCGACATTTTCAAATGATATGGACAACCTGTGTAAAGAAGCAAATGCTTTTATTGATGATAATCTGTTTTAAATTAGTGGTTATCTTCCTTAAAGATTTTTAATTTTTCATTGTGAAATATCAACTGGTAGAGGAAGGTAGAAAAGATGAAAGAGGTTTTGAACCACTGTCAAACGGATGTAATGAATATGCAAGAATTAGTACTGCACTCTGCAAGTTTATTAATAGAGCTAACTATGAAGGAAACAGCAACTGTACTGTATTTTGAAGAATTTCACAATTTACCTTGAACTATCCTCTGGATAGCGCTGCCCAACTGCTTCTTGAAGTTGAACATTTAAGAAAGCAACATTCTGCCAAATTTCTTTTTCTCTAATTTTGTCAAAAATGGATGTATAGAAATCATACATGGTATCCCCAGCTTCAAGTAAGAAAAAGTTTCTCATGGCTTGCAAGTATTCTACCAGCCTAAATGGGAAACAATTATAGACATTTCCTCAATCTTCATGACACAACTGAATCAAATACAACTTTTATAAAAACAAAACCCTTAAAGAAGACTCTTCATTTCAATAACTCAAAACTGAACACACTAGAAAAAGTCTATCCTGAATTTTTTTTTAATCCTTCAGAAAGCCTACAAATACATTCAGATAAAAAAAAAAAATCAGTCCATGGTTTGCTGTAAGTCTGAGCACCCCCACTAACTTCAACAGAACTATTTGGGGTGGGGGCGGGGAGGGAGGCAGTTCAGACATCTTCTGGGTTGGGTAATTCATAAAATTGTTTATAAGTGAGAAAGCTTGTCCCTCTCCGCACAGAACTTGGGAACAGCAACGCAACTGCAACACAACTGTCCTGTATAAGGAAAGATTTTAATATTACGCCCCCCAAAAACAATATTGATTCTTTCTCTGATAAAGTAGGAGGAAAGCTACCTCATCTGTCACCAGAATCATGAATAGAGATTATATTAAGTATGTGTATGGCATGGGAGAGTATGAGTACTTTAGGCAGATTAAAGTCATTGTAATTTTATGACAATCTAAAAAAACAAACGCCACGGGCTGTCTTACTCTGTGTAATACAAACATAACTCATAATACTGTTTTGTATATTGTACCTTTTATACTGTCATAATCAAATCTCATCTTAAATAATGCTAACTTCTTAAAATATCTCTAGCAGTTTCAAATGACAAGACTAATAAAAATAGTGTCCAAAAAATTCTCTATTGGACATCAACTGTAAACAGATTGGACATCAACTTTACTCCTGATTTAACCTCGACAAGGTTCACAGGATTATTTTATGCTATTTTTCCCTTTTTCTTCAATGTTTTTGCCTTTGTTTATCAAGTTGGAGTAGAAGCACAACACTGTTCAAAGCTCCTTAATAAAATCTTTAAAAGAAAATTCCTGCTCTTGTTATATGGCATAGCTTTGGCAATTATTATCTTTTCAAGGAAAACCACAATTTACTTCTTACCTATAATCCTTCTTTAAGGTTTGCATTAGATTACCACAGCATTCCAAGTATTGCTTGTCAATGTGAGGATAAAGGCAAGATCTTAATGTTAGTTCAAAAGTCTGGCAAGTCACTGATTCTGAGGATCTATCCACACAAACATCCCCACCAGTAAACTTCTCATGAAAGTCACTTTGTTCCAAATACAACCTTCAAAATAATACACATTAGTTAGTGAAGAAGGCATTTAATACACAGAACACATTAAAAAAAAAGTCATACCTTCCAAGCTTTTAATCAAACCTCTTCTGCTCTCAAAATATGTTGCAAAAGTATTAAGACGTTTCATTACTATAGCACTCTCCATTCCTTACTTGTTAGTTTCATAACATAATAAGGCTACTAAGTGATCATTCACACTGCTTTTATATGACCAAGTTTAAGAATATTGAAGAGGATGACATCCTGTAATCACCCAGTTGCCCCAGGAATAATTCAGAAAAATAATAACAAGCTCAAACACTATGTAGCTTGATAATAAATCCTTTACCATAACATCTTTTAAAAATATATAGTGCATCAATAAAACTGGTGAACTGAAATTCTCAGGACAGGAAAAAATAAAGCTAAAAGGGCAAAAAAGCAGAGTTTGAGACACCTCAAATATGAATTCACATATTACCTCTAATATTGTACCTTGGGAAGACACTTCATGTGGATGTACCATAGTTGGTGCACTCTATTTTGTCACAGAAAGGATGAAATTATTACAACTTGGAAAAAGTTACTCAGTTTAATCTGTTCTATGAGGAAGTCCATTTTTAAAAAAATAATTTCAGAGCAGGTACTGCTTCAAAAGACTGAGTTTGTCATTTTATCAATCATGCTATCAGCTTTAATTAAAGAATAGTCTCAACCAACAAGTGAAATAGTCTTATCCTCCACTGATTCCGTTTTTTGGTAACAAAAGGTGCCTTTAGACCTATCTTATGAAAAAAAAATCTGACTCTAATCATGTAGATTTTGACCTTTTCAATAACAGCTTTCAACTGAATTGTAAACCAAAAGACACTATTAGATCAAGAACAGTTTTGAGAAAGCGAATAGACTTAAAACCCAAATTCAGAAAAAAAAAACAGGAAAAAAAAGTGGCTGTTATTTAATACTTAGTAAGATTTTTAAGAGTTACGGCCTTTCCTACTAATTCTTAATACATTTATTACCTCAAAAACTCTCTTTCTTCATTATGAATGAAGAATCTTTACGCAATTAACGTGAATTCTGGAAGGTTTTCTTCAGTTGTCCTATAATTAATATGCTTGGTATAAATTAAAGATATTTTATACAGTACCAAGCAAGCACATTAAAAAGTCTGAATTTTACAATAGCATTCACTGTTAAAATACATTTTATTTGATCAAAACCTATTATGATAAAGACTATTCTATTTTCTACACTAAATGATGCTACCAGCAGGATTTCACAAAAGCTTATTTACTTTAACTTAAAAAAAATAGCATAAGGGTAGTGTTTACTCAGGTTTTTGTCACTTGTTATCAATGCTGTTCTTTATTCTGGGCTTAATTGTGTTAAGCAACAGCAACTAAAATTCAGTTTACAAATGCCAGCAAGCGGAATATGGCTTTCCACAACACAGCAGTAAGAGCAGTGATCTAGTGGTTAATTCATTTACCTGGCAAAATTAATAGCCAGCAGTGGATCATGGACATCATCCAGTTCCAAGTGCCTTTCCGCTATGGACTGCATCTTTATTAGGCTCTGCTTTGTAGCCTGTTGTTCTGTAATAATATCTGGAGCAGATTCTTCCCCATGCCGCAGGCGAGACTGCACGGCTTCCAAGAACAGCGTATACAAACTCTTTCGCTCAGCGTCTGAATTGGGCAAGACGTTTCACAGTAAGATTCGTTCCAAGAAAAAGCAAAGGTTGAACTATAGGAGTAAGAACTTTACAGTCTAACAGCTACCTGATATGTTTCAACCAACATTATTAGGCCACTATTTGGCAAACTAATTAAGTGTGTAAGTGGAGCTCTGCTACAGCAGTATAGGGAGCCCGGTATTTAAGAACAAGCATATATTCAAATGCATTACTGAACATTGTCTGAAATATGAAGTATTTCAGAAGATGTTAGAGATTTCCTCCTTCCAATTGCAAAGGCAATTATTTACACCTGAAACAGCCCTGTACTTTTTACTAGAACAGGTAATATTCTCAAACCAAACGGAGAAACAAGCCCAGAGCATTTCCAAAATAATTCATACTACGCTACTTGTAAACATAACAAAAACAGCAAAAACAAAAAAGTCTCCTATGAAAAGAGAGAAAATAATAATGACTGTTCTATGTTTTACTACTGCTTCAGAAAAATACCCTAAATATGCATTCTTATAAAGTATGTCAAGATTTTTCATCTAAACATCAATAAGCTTTCTTTAGAAGCTCTAGAGCTGTCTCAAAATTATTCAACCACTTACTACTGGAAAATACCTATTCGTTAAAACCAAGAAGTATTATGTCTGGAACATATAAACTGCTTCTGCTTGTCTCATAGCAAATGGAAAATGTCTTGCAAGCCTAATAAAACAGATCAGGCTAATAAAAACTGAAGTGAATATTCGATCTTTATTCACTTTTTTTGTGTTGGAAAAGTCATTTATTTGTGTTGGAAAAGTAATTGCTTTCAATCAAGTGTGAGGTTTCAAACCACATTTTTGAAGTGTAGCTAGTATATTATTTTATGCATTAATGTTTTCAGAATATGTCTGTACTGCTAGGCACACTCAGGACCGGTACTAAACAAACTGGCATCTCACCTCTGGATGCGGTTTGCTGAGGAGAACCATCTTTGCATTGTAGGTTCTTCAACAACTGCATGGATTTTCCAGCCATGATGATTTGCTTTAGAACTGGCTTCAGGAAAGAGACCATAGTGTGTTGCCTGCTTGAAGGGGCCTGATCACTGCCAGAGCTGGCACTAGCATTGTCACTCATCTTCTCTTCATTCTCTGTCTTTTCTGACACACTATATAATGTGTAGGTCGCATACCAAAAATCTCTGTGATTAACTGGGACATTTTTGTTTCTACAAAGAAATAAGAAAGCTGTTAAATATTTTTTTTGAAAGATGAATCTTCCTTACTAGATGATACAAATCATGTTTTTTTTTTCTGCACTTTGCCTTTCATTACACTAATAAAAAGCACTTTCAAAATTATATAAAATAAGCTCATACACCTATCAAACTATCTAGGCATCTCCAGAATGGTGGAAAGTTTTAGCAGGATAAAGAAATCAGTTCATAGTAGATAAAGACAATTTCATACCCAAGCAAGACAAGGACAACTGTACTACTAACACTGACTTTATGCAAGAAGTTAATTATACATAGATCTGTTCATCCTTAGTAACAAAATGATTAGTGTGATTGTCAAATTAATTCAGATGTATTTAGTAAATGAAAACTACAATAAAAATGCTACTAGCAAAGCAGAATAATTCTATATTAAGTGAAAATTAAATTCTTAATCCATACTCTTTTGTGCTGTTTATATCATACATAGTTCTAACTTTGAAGTCATGTAAAAATAACATAAAATAGATAATTAAAATTAAGCTCGATTATAAATATAAGCTGAAATCTCACCTGTTAGCAGTACTGAAAACAACTATAGAACCAAGGAAAGAAAGATCAAGTAGGGTACAAGAAGGATGGTAAAATCTCAGTAAGGATTTTTTTTTTTTACAGTCGTATTACAGAGATTTTCTTACTATCTGCTCACTTTTACATGTCTTACAAATGTACATTCAATTAAGTATTGTAGACAGAGGGGGAAAAAAAATCTTCATTTGTAATGATGAGACAAAAATTAATAGTTTTATATTCGCTTTCCATTTCTAACTATCAAAAAAGCTAGCAATAAAGTATAAGATATAAGAAAAGAAATTAATAGACAAAGAATATTTAGGAAGTGTGTATGTAATCAAGACATTTTATTAGCTTGCACTGGAAGTCTAAATCAGTATTTAAACTCTAAATAACATTTATATTAACTACAGATTAGTAAAATAAGTGAAAAGTAAATTTTACATTTTTTCCAAGAATTTTTTTTTTTTTAGTAAGTAATAGCTTTAAAAAAAAGTTAGTAGAATTACCAATTCTACATTATAGGTAAGAAAGTTAAAAATAATTTATTTCTAATCAAAAAAAGTAATAATCAATTGGACTAAGCAATGCAATTTCCCTAGCAGGCTGAGACAAGTCCTAAGAGAATGATTAATAAATCTACCTAAATAAAATAACCAACATGAAGCATTACTTTCCTTGCCACTATTTTCTTCCTGGGTTCTGCAACAACTGTTACGCTCTCATTTGCATTGCATTTTGTTTGTCCAGTATCACTGTCCCTACCTCTGAATGATAAATTCCTTTGCAGGATCAAATAAATTACCATGGACTATCCACTCATCCACTGTCTGTAAATATGGCCTCACAGTTTCAACCCAAAGGGAGAACAGAAGGGATACCTGGAAAAAAAATATTGGATGATTAGGCAAAGCCTAATCTGTTAATTGTCCAAAAATAATACGATGTACTAACTCTACTTAAGGATTTTTTAAAAGATAAAACACTGAACTAAAAAAAAAAAAAAACTACAGCACACACTGTGCATGCTTGCCTTTATTACATATTTCGTTGCCATCACTCCCAAATAGCAACATTCTTTTTTCTCCCACTCTTACAGCTCTTAAGCAGAAACTGTTAGTCATAGAACATTCTGTGGTTTCATAACATGGAAAACTTAAAAACAGGTAGACAAATTTTTACTAGTATAATATCCAGTAAGTGTAAAAAAGTACTGTAAATGTCAGCTTTATTCAAATTATACACCACGCCCAGGAGAGTTACCTGACAGCTCTCTCTTTTGTAACAGCCTTCTTGCCTCTTGATTCCCCATAAATGCTCACTGCCTCAATCCTCAACCTCAGTGCAACCTCCCTGCAAATCTGATTTTATCCAGGTTAAGTGAAGGTGCAAATAACTCATGTCAAAATACAAAAGCTCACTTGGGGCAATCAAATCTTTTCTCAATCTTCGATCGACTAGCTGAAGGCTAGTGTACTCAGTCACCATATCACAGAGAAATGTTACTTATCAAGCATTCAGGTGTGTGTTCTATTAAACAAGGTTTAATTCCCCCTACCGTTTGCTCGGATGCTTCTCCCACACTGTCGTATTCAAGAATAGCTTTGTAGAGAGTATTAAGCAAATGAGATGCTCGTACAACATTTCTAGTGTCAGGGGGCACTTCTGCTACTCCTGTGCTGAAGACTTTATGAAGTACCTTCAGCTGTGCCAGTCGGGGAGACAACTTATCTATTACTATTGAAAGTGTGACTGTTTGATCTGGAAGAAAAAAGAAAATTAGAGTGTATATGTATATAAAGATAACATCTAAAAGAAAACAAAACTTTGGCAATATTATTCATGATTTTTTAAGATGTAGCATAGCATCTTTCACAGTTTTAGAATTTGTGTAATGCCTTGCACGCTTTCCTTGTAAGAATTCACATACCTTCCTCTTACAAAATTATGCTTGCACTGTACCTTTGTTGATTATGCATTTTTCAATTTCAGTAAGTTCTTCTTTAAAGCTAATGAAATATTTGTACAAGGCCCACATAAAAGCTTGGTACGTTCTGAATGGGGCTTCAGTAGTTTTCTTTGGGGTAGAAGCAGCTCCATGCATTAGATTTTCCGAACCGTGTCCCATCACTTCATCAATAAACTTCTGTAGTCTAAACACAACTTGACCATATGCTGCGATTTGCTCCAAAACAGATCTTAGGCAATTCTAGGGGAAAAAAAATATATAGCAAAGAAGTTTATTTTGTAAAACCTAAAAATAAAAACGACAAAATATTTTTATTTTCTTTGAACTTAAATATAATAAAATTTAGCTATGTCCATCACTTAATTAGATTCTCAAATACAGGAACATCCCATTTGACTTTATTAAATCAAATGTGCTTTGATTAACTTAAGAACAACCACAGAAATAGCTTTTTCACAAGAAGTTAAATGTCCTATTTGCAAAAAAAAAAAAAAATCCATTTGATGACACATACATTTGGCTGAGAGTCACCAAACAACTCACATGTGTTAAATGAGTTACAATAATATCATTCCGCACAGTCACTTTTCCATCATTGAGTTGAAATATGAAAAGTTTTTTCACTCCTGACAGTAACCTGGAATAGAAACAAGTAATCCATTTTTTTTTCTTTTAATGGACTCTTAATAATTATATAATTAATAGAAAAATTAGCTCTTGCTTGCTTAAACGTGTATTTTCTTCAAACAAGAAACAAAGAACTATGATACTATTGCTACTGTAACCTGGTGCTAAAACAAGAACAATAAAACACGGACAGCCTACAAATATCCCCCTAAAATTCCCCTCCAGTTGAGATAGTTTCAAAATAAAGGATTTTTCAAAACTTCTTTTCAAAATTGCACACTTGTGAGAAATCCACAGGGGCAAGATAAGAACAAATCGGTTGGGCCTGAAGAATCAATACAGGCAAGACGCAGCAAGCTATACTTTTCTTTGTGAACTTGAACAATTAAATACACATTAACAGCATCTTTATTAATCAGCAACAGTCCAACTTAAAGAAAGCTCAGTAATAAGCAGTTCCTCAAATACGACTTCAATGATAAATCTCTTCTCTATTATACGCTTGAGTGAGAATTCTAAAATAAAAGTTAAGATAAAAGCTTTTTTTTTTTTTCTTTTTTTTTGCGTTTCTGCTTACCAAAGAGTTTCCCGTATAACCTGAGTTTCGGTGACTAGCGTTCGCTCTTCTGGCACATAGAGAGGATTACTGGTATACAAGTGGTGGTCCCTTAGAAAAGGGAAAGGGAAACAACTTAATGCTTATAACCACAGCTGATTGTATGCATCTTAAGGCTCAGTTTTCCTCTACTTATACTATGGCAGTGCCAATGAATCACAGGGATATTTGAAAAATACAAACAAGAGCAGATGTTTGTTTTCGTATTGCTAAGGAAAAGTGCATGGAAAAAGCATTCAAATTTTCTTCACACACAGCTTGACAGCAGTTTAGTAGCAACTATTGAAGTATTGAGGATTTTTTTTTAATTTCTGTGAGAAGCTAAGTCATGCTTTCCATTCAGAATATTAGGCAAATTCCTATTTTATTTTTGTTTAATATCAGAATCCAAAAAGTTTGCCCATGAAATGGAAATGCTTCCTCATGATGGCATGTTGCTTCATTCTTTGTAAATCTTTCACCATATTTTATCATATTTTAGCAAAATAAACAGCAATTACTTATTACAAATTACATATTACTTCATATGTAGTATTTTGACTTAGCTATTACCACTGATGATATTGACATTTACCACATTTAAAATTCAAACAATCCAAATTAAGTACTACTGGTTATACAATACATCTGCTAGCTAACTTGGAAGTGACAACAGAACAGTATAGCTTTATTTGCTATTGATTTTCTAATGTTTCTGTAAATTTTGGTTCATAATCAGCTATGTAACTTGTCTTACTCTAGAACAGATTTACTCCTTCATTAAGGAATGCAATAAATTAAGGAAGCAAATACAAATTTAAAGGACTGTATTAGTACAATACTGATGCATCAGAATTTTCAAAGGGGGAGATAGTGGATTTTTTTTTAATTAAACTTCCTTCTCATTTTCCTTCCAGAAACACAGAGGATTGCAATTAAATATTTTTGTATGTACTTTCCCCCCAATAAATTTGTGTTTAATTCTAACTTCATAGGGAAAACACCAACATGAAAAAAAAAGTTAATTTTAGGAAATTCTTTATTTTCAGATACCATGTAAGTAGTATGACTACTTACATTCCAACTACGTTAGTTCTGCAGAGATGCTAAGAAGGGTTATCCTAAGCAAAATTCCCCACTGAAAAAGATGTGCTCCTTCTCCCTAACATACTAAAAACTATTTTTAAAAGCAGCTATAAGAGAATCAAGTCTTGCTTCCTAATCTTTTTGTATCCACTTAACTCTAAATTCTGTTTTTACTAATCATTAATAACTGTAATAGTTTCATAACACAGTATTAAAAACAGCCAATAAGGTCACTATTTAGCATTATATGATGCTGATAAAAATGCAGCTGAGTGATCTTGCTTTCTTACCAGACTGCAGCCAGGTTGGAATGCAGGTGCAAACTATGGGAAAAGCGAGGAGCTCTTCCTGTCCAGTACTGGGGAACTACATGTTGCTCCAGCCAACTGCGGGCATCAGGTTCACCAACTGTGAAAGCATGACAGCAACTGAGGTATTTTTATTTATTTGGGATATGCTTATAAAATACAGGAAGCAGTTATTAATGAGCCTATCCACTCAGCTGCAGACGCACAGGTCTTTCAAATACATCAGGATTTACAACTACTTACACTTTATTGCACTCACAAGTATGATAACATCACAAACAAATTCATGCATATATAAATGCCTCATCTCCTAAAGGTTCTCTAAGTCCTAAAAAATAAACTTTCAATTCTTTCTCTGTGAATATGCCTCTGTTTCAGGCACTTCTCAAACAACTAAATTGCCAAATATCACTACCTTTATTAGCGTGTCACTTCCTACTATGAACTCAATCCATTAACTAAAGTGTTTTTCTTTAACTATGATTACTGAGAAAACATTACTTCATTCCAGTTAGATAGCTTCTTGTATCATATATCTATAGCATGCTGTCTTCTTATACAAGGCATCTTGTGCCCTATACTATTTTATGCAAAAACATACAGGTGTCTGAATCTATTCAGAAGTAAGCCATTAGTATTTTAATTATATAAAAGCATTTTTTTCAAAAACATTTCATATATAGAACTTGTTCAATTGTTTCTCATCACTCAGTTTCATTTCAGCATTCTGATATTTACTGGTAAAGAGATCCATACAACTATGCTACATTTACTGAATAGACTTTTATTCCTGTCCTGAAATATCCATGCACGCTTTCACCACGGAAGTTTGTTTCCAGAAATAAACAGAAGTCTTCTCCACTTACATCAACAGAAATCACATCAAGCCCTCTGTTCTACTGCTTTCTTACTGCTAAAATTTAAACAAGCAGTAATGAACAGTAATGCACATCTTTAAACTGTAACTATAGGTCTAAGAACCTGCTACCTCACTAAAAACAAACAAACAAAAAAATCAGCATTAAATTGCTAAAGTTTGAGCATATATGATTACATTAAAAATGACAGCTCTTTCAGACTTTTAGGAGAAAATTCTAACCTTTCCAGGAAACATTAGGTACTGTTTTCTTGTTTGGATCATGGTCTTCCAAAGGTGTCCTGTCCACTTGGATACCTGAGTCCTCTCTGCTCAAAGGCTGAGTGTCCTCCTCTTCGTCACTTTCTTCAGACCAATCCTACGATAATAAAAACGAGTATGACTCAATGCAACATAACAGATCTATAATCAGTTTGTGCTGTCTGAGAAGTTGAGAGTTTCTTCCACTGTAAAGTCAATTCAAAAATTTAAGACTAACATTACTGTCTACCAAGAACTTAATTGACTTAAGTCAAATAAAACACTAAAATTGAAAGCTTTTGGAGCAAGAGCATTTCTGTTTGCCTGTAATGGTTCTAGTGCAATTTTATTTAGGTGCAGAATAAAGTTCAAGCTACTGATTTTTTAAAATATATATCGAAAGGACATATTCAAATCATATATGAAGTTATAATGATATCAGTGTGCTGTTCAAAGTTTTCAATACCATTTCTCCCGAGTTTCAAAAATATAAACTCCACTGAGCTTTCACTACTCCTTACATATTGCTATACGATAACTTTTCACTATATTATACGTACATACATATTACTTACATATTATATAACAAAAAACACTGCTCAACGTATTTGTTTTGCAAAGTTCATAGTCATATATTAGGATGATCTGGGAAATCTACATACATTCTATTAACTTTAGCGGATATGGTGAAATGTTACTTTGAAATCTGCTGTATTTTAAATCTCCTTTTCCCAATAGGCATCATAAACTGATACTAAAAAACTGCTATATCCTTTTAGTCCGAAGACGACAATCAGTAATCTTATAATTCAGCTATGAAACAGGAGAGAGGTTAGAACAGCCAATGAAAAACATTCTCCTCCAAGCCTTTTAAGTGAATTAGATCTTGGGAGTGGAAAAGCGTTCAAATGAGAGAATTGGAAATGACCACAGGAAGTTCTGATTAGGAGCAGGAAGCCAGCAAGAGAAATGAGAAGTCAAATTAAAACATGAAGAACAAAAGCATTTTCTCTTAATATTATTCCCAATTAGGTCTCTCTGTATTTCATGCTATTAAGTATAGAAGCAAGCAATGTATTAGGGAATTAGACAGTACAGAAAGCAGGGGAACTTAGCCAGGTCTCTAACATGCTTTGAACCAGTGTTTATGGCATTACTTACTGGTGAATCTACGCCAGGGCCAAAGTAAACTTCTTCTCCTTCCATCAAATACTTTCCCCAATCAAATTCTTCATCCTTTTCTAAGAGGAGTATAAATACAAAAAAAGGCTCATTTAACTCTGATTTCTTTTTCCTCTAAAGGCATTTTCAAAGGTAAAAATATCTTGGTATTCCACGTCTTTACAAAAAGAGGCATTCTCTTCCACTTAAGATCATGCCACAAGAAAATTATACACTCTGCATGTGAAATGTACATGGTAACTGCATATTCTTTATCATTTTTCACTTTTGTTGCTTACACACTCAAAATATACAATGTGGTGATCCTTCAGCATACCAATCCGTATTATGCTATATAATCCTAGGCTTCAATACAGGAAAAAAAAACATGCAAGGATGCAACATACTTATTATAACTAGTCCCACTTAGCTCAGTAGAAACATTCTAAACATATAATTAACATATGCATAAGGATCCGGGACTGTAAACAAAACAAAGCAAGAATTGTCTTATTCTTCAGAAAAGACACCACACATCCATGATGCTATGTGTATTACTTCAAAATGGCAAGCAAACTTACAATAAATTAGATCTTAAACATGAAGTTTACTCAACTGTAATTAGTGGTGTTTGAGATAACCTCTTCATATTCACATTCCTGGAATGGGCTGAAAGTGCATTCAAAACACCGCCGAGGGAATGTGCAGAGATCACTCAAAAAGGAATCTTAAGATGCAAGATTTTCTTTAGGTTAGTCTGAAATATTCTTCTTTCAGTCTATGATACAACACCACAAACAAACTGGGGATGGCACCCACTCAAACTTAAGCATAAGCCAAGATGACAGGCACTGAGTGAAACAATCCTGCTTTCTAAATTAGGGCAAGTGGGATCTCTGGAAGCCTGCAAAGGTATTGAGCTGTCCTCAACTTCATAGGGAACAGCAATTTACATTACTGTTTCAGTAAACCCCCTACTGAGATGCAAGATAGTTGCTGAGAATAGAAAACATTTGTCTTTGAGCCTCTAAGTGCTGCTGTACAGGAGAAGAGTTTTAGTAACTGATAGAAGTACAAATAAAAAATCATTATCCAGAAACTGTGCTGGACAAAAAACTTCATTAGCTACTGGAAGTACGGAAGACTTAAAGGGTGTTTTTTAGTGTATAAATCATACAGCAGAATCAATAAAGCACCCTGAAGTGAAGGTGATAATAAAACAGAGAGTAAAAATGCCTTTCTTATCAGATTGTGTTAACTGATTGTATCTGCTATTAGTAACACACAAATCTTACAAGCTTACCCGCTTCTTTGTCTCTTGGTTTTTCCACATAGTTGGTGTTGGATGGAGAATCAGATAAACACAACAGAAGAGACAGTATGGAATAGTGTGTATCTGTCTTTAAAACACGTAATAAAAGCAAGTTAGTAAGTGGATTAAAATATTTTAGCTAGGAACAGATGAAGCCTGTTATGTTTAGGAATGTTCAGCATTACCTCCCATTCTTCTGTCTCAAACTAGGAAAACAAAATCTGCACTGCTGGATCAGATGCTATCAGTTTCATTAGGTCTGCTCACTAGCCAATCAATATCAAATACTTCAAAATCAGCCATAGCATAAACTGCCTCTTTCTGAGCTGATAATAAGAACCCAGAAATACAGCAGAGGTTAAAAAAAAAAGTCACCACAGGACAAGGGATAAAGACGCATTTTTAACTCTGATACTGCACTAATGCAGTTGTGAAACAGAAGCCTTCAGTCTGCCTACAACACTGTTACCAAGACTGGCATGCTGCAAAGATTTGTGTTATGATCTGTTTCATAGTATTTGCTGAGCACCACCACTTATCGAAGTAGCCTCTTTCTTCAGCCTGGTTCTGAGTTTCCACAGCATGCAGTTCACCAAGCATGTATTTTTCAATATAATGTTCGTACTTAATACTATTACAACAGTTTCTCAACACCAGCAGGTTTCGACAGAAACAAACATGTGAGCTAAAGTTTCACTTACAGTCATAAAACTCAGATACTGAGTCTTTTCAAGTTACATACCATTGCTAACACCTAAATGTAGCTTGATACTCCAAACGTGAAGGACCACACAACTATACTGCAGTTGCATTTTCAATTGCACGGTCAATTCTTACGATATTTGCAACATTCAAGTTCTTAAAGTGTCCCCTTGGGGGTTTTGGGAGGGTCTATTTTACTTAACTCTTAAAACAGTCACATCTAGGACTATGCATTCATAAGTCTCCACAACACCGTATAACATAAGAAGCACAAACCATTGAGGGTTCTTGGGTTTCTCACAATGAATTAAAGGAAAACTTGAGAGGCAAGCATCAGTTCAGTATGAAGTAGTAGAATCAGGCTAAACTTAGAACAAACAGCTCTGTTAAAGAATGACATTATCACCAGTCAAATCATAATTCACAACAGCAGGAACTTTAAGTTTCCAAAGGTTAAATTAAATACGACACTGCCATACTGGAACCAGAGTGTCCAAGTGAGTCAACCTTTGCTGTTTCCCTCCATCCAATGCCCTAAATTGATTTTTAATGCAGAAAGCATCCATGATAAAACATATGCTGTAGTTTCATTATTTGGACTATGTTTAAGAGTGCTCCATTTGGAAATATCATGAAACTAAAATGCCCACCTGATGTAGGGTTAAAAAAAAAAAAAACTTCAGCTCAGCTAGCCAGTGTTTCAAACAGAGAATCTAGTTATAGTATTTGTACAGTGTTGACCATAAAATATCTCTGCAAAGAGAAGATGTAATTTAAGTCATGAAATAGTGCTTGCTGAAACCCTGAAAAGACCAGAAGCACATCTCTAAAAGAAATGGAGAAACTACAGAATACAACCTTGAGGATCCACATAAACAACAACTGCAAACCCCAGGGTAAAATCATCTATCATTTCCAATACAATATCACTACAGTAAGTCCCCATCATCACAACAGACATAAGAGTGCTGGAAAAAGGAACTACCAGAAAAAAAAAAAGAACGAAAAAAAAAGCCCAACACACATACCTTTGTTTCTTCAACACCTGGAAGTGGTGAGTTCAGAAATTTTTGCGTCAATCTTTTCCAGCTTGCAGCTTTTCCCAGGTCAGAATGAACAACCAATTTTTCATGTATTCTAATAAGAAGATTTTTTTTGAGCACTTGTTCATGCAACACACTAACAACATTATTAAGCCATTAACATAAAACTTACCCATCTATTGTCCTCTCTACCTTGTGACTGTTCACATCAAGAAACCGGTGAAACCTGTGAGAAATCTGCATTAGAAATGTTTGAAAAATAAAACTTAAGTGAGGAAAAAAACAAAGCTGGCTTACAAATAAGATGACAACATATCAGTAATATGTTTTCTGCTTAATAACGCATGATTAATTCAGCAAAATCATTAAGCAGCAGCAAAATTTAATCTCCATGCCTCTTATCTTAAGGAGGACTAACTACAACAGACTTTAAAGATGGGAAAATGTAATTATACTCGATGCACAGTTTAAACTGAATGGAGAAATACCACTGTAGCAGCAAAGCAAGTAATTAAATTAACTCGTCAGTTCAGTCAAATGTGTGGAACTCAAAACTACGACTGTCAGATATTCCTGTTGAAGGAAGAAAAATTACATGGGACTTGCATCACAAGCACAGGGAAAATATCCACATGGAAAAGCCTCTAAACCTTAATGAAAAACCTTTATTAAAAGTTAAGGACAGTGACAGAAAGAAAAATGAAAGCCCGAGTAAAAGAGGGATGAACTGCAGAAAGTAGCATATGTAAGGGCAAAGTAAGAGCTGATGAAAGGTAAGTTAGGCTTTACAAAAGAAATGAGAGTAGGGCAAAGTTCTTCAGGTATACATAGAAGAAAACCTGGAAATGTGATAGAGCTTTTGCAATCCTTGCAGTTTGGATTACATCAAGATTAGAGATACTCGGTACGTAGCCCTGAAAGTCAGTTTAATATTTTGCCTCAGCTTCCAGCACCAATTGCACAGAACAAGGTGAAACAAATCATATAACCAAAAGATGGAAAACTGCAACGTTTGCACGGGAAGCATAAGCTAAGTTTAGCGGACTGAATTTAGAGAAGCAATCATCTCAGTGTCAAAGTAATGACCTAGAAAAGGAAATTGCAAGCCAAGTAGCAAAGACATTTAATAACACTACTGCAGGATAAAGACATACCTGCATTTAAGAAATAAGAAAACAACTTAGTTAACTAGAGACTGATTAATCTGACTTCAGCTGTGTGTAAGGCTTTGGAATAAATGTTGGAAAGAATAACTAAGAGATAAAAGTAAATGGAAAGCATGATAAAATGTAATATTAAGTAAGCTGCTCAGGCTAAGAATTTTATCTCTTCTGTTTCAGCACGTCATCTTACACAGGAAATCATGAGCTCAACTGGAAAATGGTGATAGGTAATAGAACACAAAAATAGACTAAAAGATGCCAAAAACCTGCATTAAAAGGGAAAACTAAGTCAAAGGAAAGTTATTAGCAAAATTGAACTGGTTGATACTTTAATTAATTACCCTAACACATTAAAAAAACATTTAATGCTTTAGACAAGTTCAGACAATCATCAGCAGAAGAGGACTAACATATCGCACTGAGAGAATTAGATGAATCTGAGAACTACAGTATAGAAATGTATTTAACTCTAGTAATGCAAACCACAAGTTTCACAAACTTGCAACTAAGGAGAAATTCTACTTTTATCTAAGGGGCTCAGCAGCTGGAAGCACCAGAGCCCCTCACTACAAGAAAGACACTGAGGCACTAGCGCATGTTCAAAGGGCAATGGAGCTAGTGGGGGCTGGAGCACAGACCTTATGAGGAGCAGCTGACGGAGCTGGGGCTATTTAGCCTGGAGAAGAGAAGAGAAGGTCAGGGGAGACCTTACTGCTCTCCACAGCTACCTGAAAGGAGACTGTAATAAGGCAATTGGTCTCTTCTCCAGAATAACTGCAGATAGGACAAGAGGAAATGATCTCAAGTTGCCCCAGGGGAGGTTCAGGTTAGACATTAGGAAGAATTTCTAAACTGAAAGAGTGGAGAAGCATTGGAACAAGCTGCCCAGGGAAGTGGTGGAGTGACTGTCCCCAGCAGCATTCAAGAAAGGTGTAGACGAGGCGCTTAGGGACATGGTTTAGCAGGCACAGTGCTGACAGGCTTACAGTTGGATCTGATAATCTTGAAGGTCTTTTCCAACCATTATGATTCTATTTCAGGCTGACATTCCTCGTTGCTTGGACAGCACTATCAGCATAAACACCTTCCTCTTCCCAATCCTCCCACCTCAAATTGCTTGCTGTAAACCCTGCTTTGCCCTCCTCCGTTTTCCGCCCAGCCACCGACCAACAGATATTTAGTTATCCCTTGGTGCAGAACAGCCTTATTGGAGCCAGTGAATAAGAGGCGCAGTCTGCAGAGCGCTACCCAATGCCGCAGTGCAGGAAATGCGACAGCGCCCCTAAGCACTGGACGCAAGCAGCGCAAGCAAGGCGAACGCTACTGATTTTAAACTGCGGGACACGTTATGCTGCTCCCCGGGGCGGGCACGGGGCGGCACCGGGCACAGGGCGGCGCCGGGCCCTGACCTGAAGTTGGACCAGGCGAAGTTGAGCGCCATCTGGAACCGGCCGCCGCCGGGCTCCGGCTCGTCCCGCTCGTCCTCATCGAGGCCGGTGACCCGGCGGACCAGCGCACGCACGTCGCGCTCCTGCTCCCGCTCGAACCGGCTCCGCGGCCCCGGCGAGAGCGGCGACGCCGCCATAGCGCAACCCGGGCG
>NW_010586154.1:159400-177251 GCF_000705375.1 Tinamus guttatus
TACGAGGTATGCGGAAAGCAACCACTAGGTGTATAGAGAAGGATTACAGGATGGAAATCATTTTACCTATCTACACAGACAATGAACAAGGAATGTCTAAGCCGCAAACAACTTCATTAAATTAAAATATTACGTTCCAGAAATACATATTTTCAAGGTAGATCTCATGCTTTGTGGTGAGGGGGCACAGAAGACCACTAGGGAGACTGATAGATTGACTCATTCCAAAGAAAACACTCATAGTAAATCCCCAGAGAGGGATCTTCCTGCAGCATCAGGAATTCTAACTAGGACAAGCCCACATAAGCATTAGGCGCAGCAAGAAGTTGACAGACGTATTTAGGACACCATCAACACGACTTCCATAACAACTAGTCGATGCCAGCTGGAAATCTCAGAAAGGGAGTTGGATGAATCTCTGTCAAAGTTGATGCCTTTTTGTCCAGGTTTCTGGCTGTGACTGTTTTCATATGATAAAAATCCTCTTGTTTATGCACAGACTTAGCATATTTATGGATGGGGGAGTTCCAATAGCCAAGGGCTTTGGCGGAACAACTGTTTAATTTCGTGAGATTTCAGGACAGGGATTTAAGCTGGCTTAAGGTGGCTTTGCCACCATTTGTCATGATGGACTTTACCAATTTGAACCAACCTTTTTTTTGTAGCCATGAACAGCAGAAAAGCTGTAAAAAGGCTGTGGGTACCAGAGCCCAACGGGGTTTGTTCTAATTATCCTATATTCATTTGTAACTTGGACCCCTTTAGGTCCCATCATAAAAGTAGTTGACTTGTCTGAAGACAAGTCCCTCCTGCCTTGTACAGGAAACATTTTTATGTATGACCTTCCTTCTAAGATGGGAACACCTGTGTAATTTCATTGCTATCAGTGCATTTATTCCTGTTTTGTAACACTGAGATGAAAACCTAGTCACATTAAGGAAGAGCAATCACACTTTATCACCTCCTAATTCTAACAATCCCCTCCAAACCTGTCATCTTTTTTTTTGTTGGTAAAAATGGGATACTGCTGTAATTGGGGTGATCCTTGAATTATCATATCCACTCTTTGTCTAAAGCTAGTAATGTAGCTAGCTGTATTTCTTGTTAGCACTGAAATGGATTTAAAGTAAGTAGCTATTGATTTCTGCGCTGTAGAAAATTTATATGCTTGGATTCTCATAAATTAGACTGTTAATTAACCTGTTTGTCAAAAGGGACACATTTGTGCTGGGTTAGTTAACTGCCTCTTGGCAGATGCATTCGTTACAGAGGGCAGCCCGAAGGCCCAGCGCGGGCCTCATCTCAAAAACTAACGCTGCATGAGACGGTGTCTCACAAACTAGGGGCTCGTAAATTAATATCCTATTTCAATTAATTATTGCTATTGAGGGATACTGGAAGTCTCCATAACTAAATTTACATTCAGCTGAATTACCGGTGCATGGGGAGGCTCTGAAGAAGAGCTTTACTGTGGGCGGTGGGTTCCAGTAGAGGGGACACAGGCTCCAAGGGCACCAGGTTCCAATGAGCTATCGGCCTGTCCTGCCAGCTCCCAGCTGAACAAAAGCCAGCAGAAACATTGGGAATTGGTCCAAACGCAGATACCAATAAAGTTTGTTATCTCTTGGTTTTTCTTTGTTTTCACCTGGCCTGCTACCTTCTCGGAGAAGGTGGCTCAAGAAAAGAATGACGGAAGAGGAAGAGCTGCTTTTTAAGCAAGTCAGATCAGTACAAAAGCCAGCCTAATACTGGCTAAATATAATATAGAACCTCAAAAATAAAAAGGAATGAGGAAAATAAGCAGAAAGTGAAGAACTATATTGAAGAAAAGAAAATCAACCAGCAATGCCATGAAGTTGTGACTAAGAAGCAGAAGGCAGTAAGTGAAGGCAGCATCCTACTGTCGTGAAACTAAGGTAGGAAAGGTAAAGACTGAAAAATGGCATGGATTACATCTCTCCAGACAGTTTCCAATATTTGAATAAGTTCTTATTAAAATCAGTGTGGTCACTTAGCAAAGTGCTCAAATTGTACTAGTGTGTCCCGTGCAGTGAAGTTAATAACGTAATAAGATGACACTGAAAAAGCCGTCGGCAGCACAGAGCAGTTGGGCTGAGGATGGATCCTCTTTCTTTAAGGTGGGTCCCCAGAGTGACGCTGCGGGGTCCAAGCTCGGCATCGTCCGGGCTGTGACGTCCGTGCCCGGCCTGGGGCCGCACTCTGTGGGGACGGGAGTCTGGAGGAAGCACAAAGGGATCTCACATCCTCCGGCCTTGGAGCATCAGCCCAGTGCGACCCCCGGGGCCACGGAAATGCTGTGGACTTGCTCACGTGCCAGCAACCTGCGGCAAACACGCAGTTTGTGGAACATAAAACGGATTCTTGGAGGAGGTTCACGGGAAACGATGATTCGCTGAAGTGCAAAAGCTGTGTCTGGGATGGGGATAAGCGATGGTGACAAAAGGAAAAGTGATGGACTCTGTTGTTTATTGCTTGGGGAAAAAAAGTGGCTTAGTTGGAAGAGGCGAGTGAATTCTTCAAGCTGTGATTGAGCGCAAGTAGGAAAGCACATGTTTGGGGAGTGGTGGGATCCCGTTTCCTCCTTGCCTACCAAGAGGTTTCTTGCAGTCGGCTCTGCTTGTGCTGTTTGATCTACGGACAATAGTGAGAAGCCCCTTTGGTTTCCCTGAGGACTCCCTGGAAATGAACACTGAATCCGAGGATGTATGGAGAGGGCTACCTTTATCACTCACATGGGGTTTCAGAGCACTTAACATGTGAACTAATTAGAGATGATAATTAAGATTCAACCCAATCCTCATGGGTGAAATTTTCCAGCTCAGCAGCAAGCAGGAAGAGCACAGTGAGTGCAGGAACTTCTGGTAGGAGACTTTAAGATACTAGCATAAAAATCAGAGTGGGGAGGAGCGGGTAGGTTAGACGTCTCCAGTGCAGGCACCTGCTTCTGCGGAGAGTCCATCTTAGGTTCTCCTATAGTCAGTGGGGAGCAGCAGCTGTTCCTGGGCATGTTTCATCCCGTTCTAAAGCTGGTATTTGTAGTAAATCAGGCAAATGGAACCATGAAATCGCCCGTTTCTCTCCACTGACTGCAAAGGGCGACCAGCTCAGCTGGGAATGCTTACAGCAAAGATGAATAAAACCAGGAAAGCAGCAGCCCAGGCAAAGTGCCCACGTGTAAAACTGGAGCCGCCACAGGCAGCTTGCCTCTGAACAGTGAAGTCCATCACAGATTGTACCGAGACTGGATACAGGTGCAAATTTTCACAGGGATTGAAATTTTCATCAGGTGTTTGTGAGAGGTCATTTTGTCACTGCATTTGCTCATCTAGAAGGAAATAGAAGCTTTGACAAGACAGTAAGCACACAGGCTCCTTAAGAGAGTGTCAGGAAAACCAAAGAGAACTGAAGTGCCCTATTTGGCCAGTCTGAAATTTGCTAGTTATATTGATGTGTGCTCACATGCTATTTTCAAGAACAAATAGAAACTGTGGCCCCTAGAAATTGAATAAACAATATAATGGAAGATAGTCAGTTATTAAATGTGCCTTTTGTGATTCCTGTGTGACCAAACTGATGTCAGGGTTACTGAGGAATGTAAAATACGGAATATAGGGATACAGGAAAAGATGAAGGAGTCAACCAAAATGACAGTTTTTTTGAGAAAACCATGATGGTCAAAAAGAGTTAATTTGCAAAAACTCGCTTTATTTGCCTGGAAAGTCTCATTCAGCCATTCATTTCTGAAAAAATAGCTTACCTCTTGGCCCAACAACGTACTGACAAGCTCACCCACACCCTAGGTACCAAGCCAATATTCCTGTGTGAAGAAAAGCGAAGGAGAAGAACAGGCGGCACCTTTGGAAATGCACTGTTAGGAGAAAGGAGTACTGAAAGGAACAGGGACATGATCGCAACCACCTGAATAGGAGCCATTTGAATAGGTGCTTCCCTCAAAAAAGTTTTATGACTGAGGAAGGGTTTACCCATAGCAGGGTGCAAGGACAGAAAAAAGAGCTTTTATTCCTTTTTGTGCCCTCTGAGTTTTCAAAAATCTTATCAGTGAGCCCAAGGAAAATATTTTGCAGAAATGTGATAATGAATAAAGAGTGTGTTTCCCAAACCCCCTTCCCAGTCAAACAAACCTACCATAAGCAAGAGCTGCAGCCCCTCTGGGCTGAAGGGTGCGTGTGCATCTCCGTAACAGAGGTTTCCACTTCGATGCTGATCGTTCTTCTCTAATTCATACGAGCATCAGGAAGGATGAGGTGGGGCAGCAAACACTTCCTAATGAAGTCACATACTCTGCAGAATATCTGCCCCGGCCTTGAACAAGCACCGTGTCTCTAAATGCGGCCAGGGAATTTTGTGGGATGTGGTGTCACTCGGGTCACCCGCAAGTAGCACACACACACACACACACACACACACACACGCAGAACCCAGGGAAGGCGTTGCAGCAGCTCCGGCCGGTGAGGGCACTGCTAAGGTGCTCACAGCCTTCCCACAACTGTAAAGGCAAAAACTTTGCCATTAAAATAAGCATTTTCCTGCATGCTTTAATATGAGATGATTCTCCATCCCGTCCTGAAACTTACTTCCATGTTTGGTCATTTCTCTCCCTCTGGGCTTTCCTGTGGTGCTGTTAGCAATTATTTGGTTTACGGTGCCAGGCCACGTTGATGCATCCTCAGCATTCCAGCCCTTTTCAGCTTCTGAAAGTGGGGCCTTTTCCCCTTCTTCCAGGATTTGCCATGGATTTTCCCGCGAGCCTGCAGGGCCACTGGCTTCCATCCTCTTGGCTAAGCTCAAATTTACCCTTACATCCTCTCACCTCCAACATGATTCCCTGTTTTCTTTTGTAATTCTGTTTTCTGGCTTGAGTTACTTAAACTGCTGACCTCCATCACTTATTTAAAAGAAAAAAAAAAGTACTTTCAATGAAGTGCCCCCAAATTGGACACTAAGAGGGGTTCTGCAGGGGTTAACCAGCGCATCTGTCCTGAATGCAGGGGCAGCCCCAGCAGCCAGGGCCGCCAGCCGTGCGGCCCCTTTTGGACACACAATCATTGATTCATGGTAGAAATCTCATTATGGGCTTCCATTTTTTGAAGAACTGCTGAGCAGTGTGTAAGACCCTACCTTCAAATGAAATCCAGTTCAATAAACAGCACAAAATTAAATCATTCACTGTCTAGTCTGCTTTGAGCTATACTTAAACCCTGTGCATGATTAACAGATTAGAATGAGAAAAAGAAGCTTAATCTGCTCACTGCAGAGATACTTTTATTATCCAGTGCTGCAGATTGTTCTGTCTCCAGATTCTCCATCCATCAAGGCCCGCCGTTACGTCCCAGCAGCAGATGCTGTGACTAGGGGAGCACTGAATTTTCAGTTTATCCTAAAACATGGATATTTATGTCATGTCTTTTTAATGACCTAGAGATAAGTGACATTCTCAGTTCTTGGGAGGAGGTACATACTACCGTTTTTATTATTTTTCTTACAGTGGCAAATTTGGGGGGGCAAATGCTACGCCAGCACACAGTAAGACACAGTTTATTATTCTAAAGAATTTATAATACAGATGAACAGGATAAACAGACTCTGAGAGTCTCAACCATGGGAAATAACTTGATTCAGGCCACACAGCAATTCAATATAAGAAAGGAATAAATGGTATCCAGGTATCCTAAGTCCTACTCTTGTGTCCTATCTGTAATAAAGCACTGCCTGCCATGTGATTATAGGTTATCCTTTATATTAGCACTTTATACTCACATATACTCACATTTTCAGCAGGCATGGTGTTGAATGGTTTATAATTGGACTTGATGGTCTTGAAGGTCTTTTCCAACCCTAATGATTCTATATCTAGACCCTAAATGCTCCTCACTGGGAACTGGAGTTAACAGAGGTGATTGCTCTCTACCTTGATTTTCTTAAAACAGCCTGTTTTGATTAATACGTAACCATGTGAACACACTATTACTCTTAAAATAAAAATATTAGACTAATACAGGACTGAGTCCGACAGAGTACGAGTTCCTCCAGTGAGACAGCAGCACATTCCACTTTCAGCAGAAACTGAGGTGAGGGTGCTCAGCATTTCGTAAGGTGAAACCTTATGGACGTGAAATATTATGTACACTGCATATAGCACTGACAGCAATTGAATGTCAGACACACCAAGAGGTCATACTCAAATGCCTCAGCTATCACCACATGATTTTTAGCACCTCAACAGCCAAACGCTGCCAGCCTTATTCGCATTTTGTAACTGGAATTCACATAAATGTAGAGGCAGGCCAGAGTAAGGTAGACTGGCCTAGTCGTATATTCTTAATAAACATGCAAAAATCGCCCTCCTGCTGTTCCAGGAGGTGTTTTGCACAGTCTGCCCTGACACCCACCTTCACTTATGCCGCATACTTCTGTCCGCTGTTTTCTGACAAAGGACCCGAAAAATGCTCCTGGCACAGAGGATGCTTCACACTGGGATGTTCATTTGGTAATTCATTAAAATGGCCCGTGTAAGACCATCAAACCTCCTATACGGAGGAGCTGTAGAGCCCAGTTTGGGCTGTCCCTCCTGCCCAGCCGATGGGTGAATGAAGCGAGGCCGGCTCCGAAGGTGCCGTGAGCCGCTTAGTGCTGCGGGGGGCTGAGGCGCGGGCTCGCGTGAGGAGACAGGCTGGCCTAGGAACAGGGTGATGTGACACACGGTTTCCTTTTGTGAGCTTCCGTGTGATTCTTCTCTGTCAAGGTTTCAGAAACGAGTCAGACGGTCTATGACCCAGTTTTTAAGCACGAAAGTTACCCTGGCTGCTTGTTAGACAGTCATCCACTTCTGGGTGACAAGAAAACAGCAGGTATAATGAAATTAGTCACCCATTACTTAATGAAGTTATGTTTGAGAAAGTGGCTTTATCACACTTTTTTTTTTTCTGGTGGGAACTTTTCTAGTGACTTACACTTAAATTTTCCGTGAAATGATGGCTACATGTTCTTAAGGCCATTCTTAAACATGGTTCTTAGTTCTTCGGAAAGTTCTTGCCGACACCAGCAGGGCCGGACTAGCGCTCCTGGTAGCCACCGAGGCGACGGGTAAGGCCAAAAGCTTAATGCACAGATCAGTTGGGCTCGGGCAGTTGATCTGCAAGCATTTGCCCAAACAACCACTCTAGATTTGTCCAGGATGCCCAGACAGGCAGCACATGCTCGACAGCCCAAGGTAGGTGGTTTTGTGGAGCCAAAAGCTGTAGGACTGTGGGGAAAAAAACAACCGTAAAGCCCGTGATAGGAGCGTGTCGGCCTCCTACACTTTCCAACACCAAATTTTAACTGCTCCAAAGTATTTTCATTAGGACAGTCTCTAAACTGTTCTGTGTACCTAAAATTCCCAGATTTGAGACTGTTGTGTCCTTTGATTAAGAGTTGTTAAAATTCCTCCTGAAATGACACTGCTGTTGTTTATATTTTAATGGGAGTAATGTGAGAAAAACAGGGATAATCCCCTCAGCATAACAAAAAACAAAGAGTGTGCTGTAACTGGTTCTGAATGGTGGTTCAAAAAAAGACGAGTTCAAATACATTTTGTATTTATTTACCAAAATTTATTTAGTATGTAAAATGCCAAATACTAAAAATACTAAAATGCTAAATACTAAAATATTAAAATGCTAAATAAAATTTATTTAGTGTGCATTTAATTAGTAAAATTCTCCAGCCCTAGTCTCTCTTTCCTGACTCAAAGTCATTTTCTGGTGCTTAAATAAGGAAAAGATAACTTTGTATTAACTAATTAATTTTGTTATTGAATTTACTATACTCCTCATGGCACTGTAAAAAATGATTTAAGACCTGATTTTAATTTCATTTCAGCTTTAATTAGTTTTATTTCAGCCTAGTATTATGTTATGTGCAGTGTGGCTTTGGTGACATCTTTCCTTGATTTCATTTAATTGTGTTTCAACCTCCAAATATAATTTAATACAACAGAAATACATAATGAGTCACATTTCTGCCAAGGAGTAGCAAGAATAACATGAGGACAGGAGGGCTGGAGGACTAGAGCAGACAACCCTCTACCAAACCAAAAATCTAACTAACTCCTTCTTGTTGATAAGTTTATAGTTCTTCCATCAGCACCAGAAAGGGAGCAAAAGCCCCCTTACAAGGGCATTGCTTTTGAACTGGTGCAGACTAACAAAGTGATACGTGAGGTGAGCTAATACCAGCAAGAGAACTGCAAGTGTGAAGAGCAGAGCTAATACCAGCAAGAGAACTGCAAGGTAAAGTCCTTTCCATTCTGAATTTGTTATAAATTATTTTCTGTAATTTGTTATAAAAGCTGTGTTATTACAGGAGACAGAGCAAATGCAATCTTTTTCATTCCGACACTGCTAAATTATGCATCTCAGAATGGCAATAAAAGACATAGTCCAAGTTTGATTGGCCTGTTAATTGGGGTTAAATATTAGCTGTGTGCAGTTTGGTTTTCTTTTTTCCAAACTACAATAGATACATACATTTTGAATCTTAAAGTCCTTTCATGCTTTTAATTTCCTGCAAGTACCGCTTGAGGTGTTTTGGATTGCAGCAAAAGCCTGTGTATTTTTTCAGCTGAGAAGCTGCTACTTCATTACTGAGGAAGCGCTGTGAAAGCTTGAAGGGGTATCACTATCACCTACTAAAATCTATTAAACTGTTTTTAATTTTCTTGACTATCTTTCCATGCAGCAGCAGCAGCAGCATGACTAGACGCAGACAGAATTCAGCAAAGCTGAAGTCATTGTTGATGCCAACAATGTTCAATGTTGATGCCAGTTTTACTCTGATCATGGTAGGGAGAGAGAAATGAGAAAAGAAGAGTTAGAGGCAAAACTAATTAAATCGGGAAAGATGTCTAATGCTTTTGCATTTGCAAATGTGCATTTGAACACTTGTTTGAACAGAAGGAATTGTTGCTGAGGCAGTCAAAATTAATCCTCCAAACTGTAAGTCTGGAAATCGGATCACAGGGAATTCTTATTTGGGTCATGTATGGAAAGAAAGCAGGACTCCTAACACAAATACAGATAATGTTAATTAGTTCAGCTGTTTTTTCAACAGCTGTTTAAAGAGAAACTCTATTTTTCTAGGCCTCCTGAGGGGATGAAGATAAAATAACCAAGTAAACAACAGTGCATCTTAGATCCCAGACAAAACATTTAAGCAAACTGACCTACTTGACTTCCATGCAGAGAACCTGTCCAGTTCCCACAGGGGAAGAGGCTTGGCATTAAGCAATCTCTAGAGACAGTCTGAACCCCTGCAGTCAAAAAGAGCCAAGCTCTGTAAAAAGCAATTGAAATTACAATACTCTGTTTCTGTAAGGACCCTTTCCTTAGCACCAAAAGGTGTGATGCACCAGAACCCGAGGTACTCTTGGATGGAGAGTGCTCATGCTGTAAAGTAGAGAGGAAAAAACAGGTTTTGTAGAAGAGCAGCAGACAAAATAGGTAAGAATGAGGAAAATGAGATTAAAGAAATTGAACTCTGAAGCTTGATTTCAAGAAAGGTCCTGAGCAAAGTTCTCTTGCTTGAGTAATTGTTAGAACTTAGATAGAGATAGGAGTGGGAACATTTCAAAGTCCTAAAAATTGGAAAATGTTATGAAATTTCCTAAAATACGTTGTGTGTTTTTCCAATAGCCATGTATTGTTTTCTAGGGGTGTTTCCCAACAGCAGATCTCTTGAAGGGGAAATCACAAAAAAAATCCCCCAAGCAGTAAAACCACAAACTATGGCAATCTGTCAAAACAAGATGCTAAATAGGCGCTTCCTTCCAGTGCCCCCCATGTCAGAACAAACATCCAGAGCTGTCCCTAGCTCCGCACCTTCGCAGCTCAGGACCGTCCTCACTCTGGAGACTGGGTGCCTGGACCATCCAGCAAAAGGACAAGCCCAAGAAGCTGTGCGTGAGCGGACTGAAGACGTGCAGGCAGCAGTGAAGGCTGGGAGGAGGGAAAGCCAAGTATGCAGCAGGAGAAGAGATCGCCAGCAGGTCCCTGTGGCAGGTCCTGAGGGCAGCAACACATGGGAACGGCTGGGGAACGGTGCAGCCAGCAGGCTGCTGCAGGCAGGTTTAATCCGATCAGCCCCGCAGGCAGCAACGCCTGCGTGCACAGTTTAAACTCCTCTTACTTGAGGTGGTTTGCAGAGAAACTGCAGCTGCAAAAACTCGCGTTCCTGTGCAACTAGAACATTAGTTCTCTCGCACTGGTAAATCAGGCGCTATATCCTGTAGTGACCTTCTTCTATGTGGTTTTCTTCTGCTCAGCCAGTTGCCTGGTGAGCTGTGTTTGTGGGTTTTCTCTTCATTTTTGTAGCAGATATTACAAGACTGAAGACATTCTGAGAGCAGGAGAGCTTGGGATTACTGTGCAAAAGCCCTGGTGTATTTGGGGAGCCAAACCTCAAGAGTGGCACTAAACCAAAAAGCACATTAAACTGTCTACATAGCTAAAGCAGCTGAGGCCAACAATTTAGGTTTGCATATCCAAAACTGCCCAGAGTAAAAGAATCCCCCCTGCCTTTGCAGAAAACTTGTCTAGGCATCTTGTCCTCGTCACTTTTGTCTGCCAGGGCATGGGTCGCTAAAGCATCTTTTATTTGGTGTTTTCCACCCAGCTAAGCTCAGCCTGACCTTGACAGGTGCAGTTCCTGGCCTGGGCCTGCAAGCCAACATATCCTGTCCTCATTCTGCACCTTTCTTACCTCTAAGAACCACAGACTTGCTAGAGTGCTGTAGGGGAGTCACATATTTGTGTGGTAGCTGAAGGGCACGTTAGGGCAACTGTATCTGTTAGAGAGCTCCACGGGTAGAGAGAGCCTGCCCACATTTGGGTATGCTCTGCCAGGAAACTTCATGTCATCCTCACCTCCACGTTTTCATACAATAATTTGTACCATGTGAAGTCAACGTTTATTTTAGACCTCGATTCTTCAGATTTCCTCTTAAAAGTATCAAGGCCTAGCAGCCCATGATAAACTACGTTGAGCTCAGGAATGGATGGACACAGCAGGCCCCAGTCAGGAGCCACTTACGAAATGGCGGGCCTGGAAACCTAACACAGTTGTCCTGCAGGGCTTCAGGAATGATGTTTGGTCAGGGTGCAAGATTTGTGTTGTGAAAGGTTGCAGCCAAAATGTACTAAGCATCTGGATACCTCACTAAATAGGTGCTGTAAGCTCTAAGTGTTTGTGTGTGGAAACCGCATGGCTGCGCTTTGAACCCTTTGCCCAGTCTTGCAAGGCTTGTCCTGAAGGCCTAAAGTGAGAGAGAAGCGATAAATTGTAAATGTGTCACATTCATTAGCTGGGAAAAAAAAAAAAAGGCAACTCTATGGCCCACTGACTACCTCCTGAGTTGGGAAACCCCAGTTAACAGCATAACAAAGACAGGGAAGACCCCTCATTAAAAACCAGCAAGGACATTGGGGAGCTAGAGTGGTTCCCAGCAGTTCCAGGAACCAAGAAACTCCCCAGCCATCTACCTTCTTGCTAGCAAATGTTTTCCCCATGAGAGTTAGATCATCTGGCGTACACAAGAATAGATCCCAAGTGAATTATACATTATAGTGTTTTTCTCTCTCCCATGTACAGGCACAGTAATGTCTTCTGGAAACTATTTACATCAGAAGTTCTGAGTTTATAAAATAATCTTTACAAAACTTTATGGGACAAATTTAGAAACTCCCAGAATTGTCAGTGCACACACAAGTACGAATTCATGCATAACACTGAAATGAGTGAAAAGGCAGAGAAATTCTCAGCACTAAATTGCTTCTGGTACAAGGAAGGGTTGAGTTATCAAGGCATAGTTCAGCGGTATGTATTTATGCGGCAATGACTGTCAGATGTTTAATTTTTTAAAAAAAATCCCCTGTTAAAAATAGATAGCAAATTTTCTAGTACATTTCTTCGCTTGACTGAACTACAAAAGATTTAGTTCCCTAATTATAAAGACACAGTGGTTTAACTTACTGATTTGCTTGCTGTTATTCTTAATCAGCATCTTTAACGCAGAAATAAAATATCTCAGACAATGAAACAGGAAAAGATAGTTGGTTTCTGACATTAAAATATGTTTTTCACGTGCATTTTAAGTGTTGAAACATTCGTTTTACTTGGAGCTGTGAAACTTAGAACACTTTATACAGAGAATAATTTTTGTTTAGCAACTAGTGCAAATTGCCAGACAAAAGGGGGTTTAAGGAAGAGCTGCCTATTCATGTAGCATATGCCTGTTTCTGGGTTTTCAGACCACTCTATCACTGTTCGTTATGGGATAAGAGAATGGAAGTGAAAAGCCTTAGATACTTTGAATTAGAGTATTCCTTCGTGTAACTTGAAAATACTGCACTTTCATCAGTGGCAAATCGCTGTATAGATGTTTTCTTTTCTCATTCTCTCATTTCTTCTCTCCTAATTGATTTGCCTCTACTGTTATAAATAATAATAGATTTTTCTTTCTGAGTTTCCTGTGGAACACCAACAAATGCATTCACCTCCTGCATTTGCGTGTTGAACTTCCTAGCAGCATTTTCTATTACTTTCAGTGGGGGCATGATCTTCCTTGCCTAAGGGAAGTTAGAGACACTAACAAGATCATTGATAAAATAAAAGGCACTATGATTTAAATTAAATTTTAAAGGCACTTTTTTGTTTTTTGGCCATTTCAAGTTTCATATTCTTGGGAAAGCCGTGTCTTGAGAAGTCAGAGAAGGAAGGTAACAGACAATCCCCACTCTGACATGGTGTAGTCTATTAGCAGTCGGTTCATCTTTAAATTCTGAAGCCAAAAACAAAATGTATTTGCCTTTTTCAGCCCCAGAAGTGCTCACATAGCCGGACTCTCAGCAGACTACTGCAGCTGGTTGGGTTGTGCTGGCCTGGGATGTTACACAGCCCCTAGCCCAAAAGCAGTTTGCCTTTGGCTTCAAGCAAACACTTGCTCAGCCCACAGCCTTTATGTGGCTTTAGGTTTTCATGTGGGGCAGGAAGAGCAGCAAGGGGCTGCTCTTGAGATCTCCCCAGTTCTCCATTCGTGGTAACTGGAGAATGTAGAAGAGGAAAGGGGGTCTCTGATGCGAGCCCCCAGCTGCCCCTGTGCCGCGCTCGGCAGCGCCTCCGAAGCCTCCTGCCTTCCCCTCCGGCAGGGCTGTCAGCCCGCAGCATTGCCCACGTTTGCCCAGGGCTGCTGTGCACTGGCACAGTTTCCACAGGGACGACTGGATGACGCTGTTACCGCAGGCCGTGCAGCTGGACTTACATCATCCCACAAAGAAACTCTGTATTTGTGCTGCTTTAGTTAGCTGCAGGAGCACAGAGATCAAGGGAGTGATGAATGCCACGCTTTTCCTGCCTCATTTCCTCAGCATTACTGCAGGTACTGACGAGCAACCTCAAATTTTGGTGCAAAGGGCAGAATTACCACCTTCTGCTTTGCATCGGAAGCCTGTTTTACCAGATTTTTGTCCAGGCCCTTGGTTAGAAATCTCCCTTCCTTTCAATTACTCCTTTTCCATGTCCAATTTTTCACGGATTTTGTATCTTCTGTATTCTCAGTGAATGTCTGAAAACGGCTGCGATTTGTTGACCTTCTATCTGCACTCACTCTGTTCTGCTCTGAGGGAAATTCCACTGCGGAAAAAGCCTTCTGTGCAGACAGATGCGTTTCCCAGACCATCAGCCGTCCCAAAATGTTCAGTCTTGAAAGAGGCTGATCTCACGTGTGAGATGTGGCATTGCACACGTGAAAACATCCGATGACAAAGCAGCTTCAAAAAAAAGACAAACAAAGAGAATTACATAAAGACGAGTTGTCTTGGTTCATTACAAGGCTTCTTTAAGATGTTAAAGCTGTTATTAATCATGAACTTCCTTTTGGCTAAATCTCTAATTGTCAATATGTGCAAGCACAGAGCATATTTACAGCAGGATGTTTGAGGGCAACACTCCTGTATAGAACATATTAATTTTATCAGCTAATTAGGTTATTTTAATCACAGAGCTCTTTGAAAATGTCAAGAGCATGCTTGCATGCTGGAGATAAATAGATAAAGAGGAAACTATTTCTATTTTAAAACCTCTGCCAAGAAGATAAAAACGATTCTGAGGCTCAAAAGCAGCGCTCCAGCATTCACTGCTCTTCTTGTCATTGTAAGTGCTGGGGCAGACGGAAGAGCAAAAACTAAGTTAGAGAGATAATACACAGGAAGCCAATGTTATGTTAGATTAAAACCAGCCAGTACGTTTGGGAGCTATTTGGAAACCAGAATGAAAGTATTACTATACTGAACTGTGCAGAACATAAATATATCTAAAATGTATATAGCTATTAAATTATAATAAAATAACAGAGAGTCCAGAATTATCACCAAGAAATGACACAAACTAGATGCCAAACAGTTAAGTTGCTTAGTATATGAATGAAGAAAAGTCTGGCGCTTTCATGGGCTGAATTATCACACATAGAATCACAGAATGGTTGAGGTTGGAAAGGACCTCTAGAGGTCATCTAGTCCAACCCCCCTGCACACGCAGGGACAATCTGAGCACGTGGCACAGGGTGGCATCCAGGCGGGTTTGGAAGATCTCAAGAGAAGGAGACTCCACAACCTCTCTGGGCAACCTGTTCCAAGGCTCTGTCACCCTCACAGTAAAGAAATTCTTCCTCATATGGAGGTGGAACTTCCTATGTTTTAATTTGTACGCATTACCCCTTGTCCTGTCACTGGCCACCGAGAAGAGTTTGGCCTCATCCTCCCTACATCCTCCCCTCAGGTAGTTGTACATACTGATCAGGTTTCCTCTCAGTCTTCTCCATGCTAAACAGGCCCAACTCACTTAGTCTTTCCTCACACAATAGATGTTCTAGTCCCTTCATCATCATTGTCGCTCTACACTGCACCCTCTCTAGAAGCTCCACGTCCTTCTTGTACTGGGGAGCGCAGAACTTCACCCAGTACTCCAGGTGTGGCCTCACCAGAGCTGAATACAGAGGCAGGATCCCCTCCCTTGACCTGCTGGCAACACTCCTCCTCATGCAGGCCAGGATCCCATTGGCCTTCCTGGCCATGAGGGCACACTGCTGCCTCATAGTTAACTTGTCAACCAGGACTCCCAAATCCCTCTCCGTGGAGCTGCTTTCCAGCAGGTCAACCCCTAATCTGTCCTGGTGCCTGGGGTTATTCCTCCCCAGGTGCAGGACCCTGCACTTGTCCTTGTTGAACCTCATGAGGTTCCTCTCTGCCCAACTCTCCAACCTGTCTAGGTCCCTCTGAATGCACAGCCCTCTGGAGCGTCAGCCGCTCCACCCAGTTTGGTATCATGCACAAACTTGCTCAGAGTGCACTCTGTCCCCTCATCCAAGTCATTGATGAGCAAATTGAACAGCACTGGGCCCGGTACTGATCCCTGGGAAACCAGGGGCCTCCAACTAGACTCGGTCCCATTTATCGCGACCCTCTCAGCTCTGCCATCCAGCCAGTCCTCAGTCCACCCCACTGTCCTTGCATCTAAACCCACACTTCCTGAGCTTCCCTGTGAGGATGCTATGGGAGAACAATTTACAATTCACAGAAAAAGCTCAGACAGGGGAAATTCACCCTCCTTGTCACTGCTATTAGTGCTCCAAACATAAATTAACACAGAACTGAAAAACAAGAACAGTAAGAGCCAATCTCTTCAACTATACAAATATTAGCAAGCAGCTCATGAGCCTTCAGATTTGATACCTCCTGTGACCTGTTGTGAAGGCCAGAATGAAGGGATATCAGTTGTGGCTCAAGCACCTAATCAAGGCCAGAATGGACAGCAGCTTGGCTGGAGTTTTGTACATGCTCCACACGCATCCCCCAAAAGAGCCAAAACCAAAACAACCAAAGTAAACCTTAAAAGGACACTTGGAAGCTAATCCTCCTTCAGTAGAGTAACTGATTTTATTGTGATTTTTTTTTTGATAAACTTTTTAAAGCTTCCATGTTTTTATGTTAGTAAGTATGTAGCCTGTGGTAAAGTAATTGCAAATTTTATTTTTTTCTAGAACAGTTGCCATAGAAGTCTGTAGTTTTATAGTCTGAAAAAAAAATCAGTGTAATGTGTATTTTTATTCCTACGGTTTTGCATTTTGTCTGTCAGGCCATCTTACTTTGCAAAATGTTTCTTTTTCTTTCCAAGCCATCTTTGTTTTAGTTAGGCAATTTTAAGAGTTTGATCTGAGTTTTTAGGCAAGTGTGTATTATATATGTCACCTAGGTAAGTATGGTTTGGTACATCCTCCAACTGTTTTGCTTAATGCTACAGAAGCCAAGTGCAGTGCAGATTCATTTTCAGCAGACTAGATACTTGCATCTTGTTTGTACAGGTCAAGGTGCTTTGGCAGCTCTGTGACCTGGTTTTGGCACGTGTGTTTTTAATCCTTCTTTAGCTGCCCGAGGGTATAGTGATCTCCATGACTTCCTGGCCTTAACTGACTCGATGTTGAGACTCACAGAGTTTTATCCGACTGTTTAAAACCCCCAAGCGACAATGAATACAAGCAGAAGCGTATGTTGGGGCACAGCTTCCTCTGGGGTGCCATCGTTTTTATCTCCTCCTGCCAAGGAATGCAGAAGTCTTCCTTGGCACCATCTACTCCCTCGGCATGCCATAAACTGCAGGAAGACGAATCTTTTAACACTTACTTGACACAGGTCAAGGAGAGGGTTGAAGGCAGGCTGCTGGCTCACCACCTGGACAGAACAGAAATATGCTTCTTCTCTTACAAAAATTTCTCTGCAATTTCTCTGCAAATTCCAGTATATCTGAAATGGGATAATTGCTTTTTAAAAATTGTCTTTTATTGTTATTTAACAGCAATGCAATCAGACAGAAAAATGCACAGTAATTACGGATGCTATATCTTTATCTCTGTACTACACAAAGAGCATTTTTACAATCCATACAACTATCTACACAACTTACGGATCATTTCTGCTGTTACACATGGTGTTGGTGCCTAATGCTGTATCACGAAGGAAACAGAACCCCGTAACCCTTGCTGAATTTCGGTCCATGCAGTGCGTGTAGCTACTCATCCCCCCTCCAAAGAAGATGCTGCCCACAGCCTTGGGCCAGGATGCTCACCAGCCCCTGCTGCGTGGTCAGCGGGGCAGGGGCATCACTTGCTTGCACGGCGGATGCCTGAACCGGGAGCACAGGCTCATGATCCACGCGCTGCTTGAGTATCTTGTACAGCCCAGCGGGGGCCGAGCTTGTGATTTTGAGGCTATTTGAATTTAAATACCTGATATCAACCATTTTTTTTGCCTCTCCATCTCACGGGTGGAGATGGGTTCCATCTAGCTCCGACACGTGACAAAACAGAAGGCTGCCAACATTAGGCTTTGGGCTACAGCTAACCGAGGAAGGGCTGTCTGAAGGCAACAGGGCTCCACCCCAAGTCAGACGTCCTGCTGCGGGTACCGCAGACGGGCAGGAGTCCTCAGGTTGCACAACCCAAGGAGCGATGACGCACGGGCGGAGATGTCCCTCTCCGGTCACTGCGCAAAGGGGAACAGAAACTTGGAGTAGGAAGTTCCTGGGCTCGCTGCAGCATTTCTGACATCCACCACGGATTTTACTGGCCGTCAGAGGTCCAAGAACACACTTACGCCTCCCTCCGCTCCGAGGAGCGTTGCTTTGGGAGAGCGAGGCAGGAACGGGGCTCGGAGGCCTGGGACCGTGCACGGGCAGCGCACGGAGGCTGGACCGCCCCACACGTCCCTCTGCCCCATCGCGCCCC
>NW_010586154.1:179137-192359 GCF_000705375.1 Tinamus guttatus
CTTCCCAACGGCCCTAGGGGACCCGCCGCTTTGTCCCCCAAGCTGGGCCAAGCGCCTGGCATGGAGCGTGGCCGCTAGTTGAGGGAACGACCCAAAACGGAGGAGGAAGCGTGAGGGAGCCACTCGGAGCGAGACTCCCGTCGGGCTTGGTTGCAAGTTTCGCCCAAGTCACTTCCGAAGGGCCCCGGCATGTCGCCATGTGGCAGCTCCGCAGGGCTGGAACAGCGTCTCCTGCAGAGGACACGGCTGTCAGTGGGAATGGTGGTGAAGGACGTCCACCCTCCTGCTCACCGCCAGTACGCACAGCGCCACACGTCTCCAACCACCCTGTTCTCCTCGTTGGCTTTTCTCTCCCCGACAAGTTTGCCACAGGCGGTAAGATTTAAATACCTGCTTCCTGTCGGGGAGGGAAACCTCGTGAGGAAACGCTCGTTGAAACGTTCTCAAGGACTCCAGGGATTTTTATTACTGTTTTTAAGAGCTGTAGAAACGTTGGGGACACGATCAAATTCTGAAGCCCAGTTAGCATGAAACTTCTGACTGTATGAAAAGTGGAAGTGTCCTTGAAAAGTTGTATTAAATTAAAAAATAAATCCCCCAAGTAAAAAAGTGTTAAGTAAAGAATTAGAAAGGTATTGATGTGAGAGGATGACCTTCGCTGGAGCACTAAAATACATTCAGAGCTATTGCACCTTCATGAAAAGGCTCCTTGCGGGACACCCGCGCAGGCAGGGCCTGGCATCTCCTGTCACGTGTCCCGGCCGCTTGGCAGGGCCGGGCTTCCCTCCTGGCTAACCCAGTGACCTAGTGACTGCGCCGCAGAGGATCTTCCTCCGTGCGCGTTACGGAGCCAACGGGGGGAGCGGGGAGCCCTTTCCAACCGCGGAGCGCTGCGGCCAACGGCGGCACCGCCGGCGTGGGCGCTTGTCTGCTGGCCTCGTTAAGACGGTTGTGTTGGAGAGCTGCTTTTCCAAAGAAATCTTTAATCCTTGGCAAAGTGGGGCTTTGTGTCTGTTGGTACAGTTACCTGGTGATATTCACATGGGGTATGTGCAGCGTGTGTCTGGTGGACACCCGCAAAGATGACTGTAACTGGAAAGTGAGAAAAGGAGTTTTTTTGGTTTTGTTTTCAATGTTGTTTTCTCCATGAAACGAGAAAATCACTTTTCTTCCCTAACTTCCTGGCTGGTGCATTGTGCTACGCACAGGAGCCTCTCGGTCACATCCCCTCTGAACAAAACATCCTCTCAGCTGGTAACCCATGCACGCGAGCAAGAGCAAGTGTTTCCTAAGCAGGAGGAGGTAAATTGAGCTTGGCAAATGAAAGTTCCCAAATAAAAGCGTGCAGTTCAAAACAAAACAAAAACAATGTCTCCATTTGGGTTTTAAAATGGCTTTTTTTTTCCTTACAGCCTCCCAGGAACCTGTATGAGTTTGAGGCATAGCTGTGATTTAGGGCCACAGTATTTTAACTTCTTCCAGACTGCTTGTGAATAGGTTACAGCCTGACAGCATTTGAACAGCACTACCAGAGCATATTGGGTTACAGGGATGTTTACATGCAATCCTCAGTATAAACTGAGAACATGAATTTTAAATTGAGGATACTCCACGATCAAAAATAAATCTATATTCATATGACATGCTGGAGATAGAGACAGTTTAAAGGAAGTTTTTAATGGTATTATATTTGAAAAAAAACATTTGAATTACATTGTAGGTTTTTATGTTTATATTGAGCTAGAAAAAAAGTCAGTGAGTCAGGGTGTACCTTAATTTATTTTAGCTCTTCCACTGCTTTGTCCCACCCCACCCAGAGTACAGTTGTGCTTGAAACAGGCTGTTATCCGAGGAAAAGCATAGTCATAAAAATGCTTTTTAGTAAATCTTTTAATTTCTTGGTAGCATGTGTTACACCGTTCTGCATCTTCAAGTGTCTGCATGAAGTGAAAAGTGCAGGGGCTCATTCCTTAATAATAAAACCTCTTGTATTATCTAAGGGGTGTTTCTGTGTTCAACTACGGGCACTCTGAGAGCAGCGTTTTTCTCTGCTTGTTCTAGAGTTATTTAATGGTGGTATTTGGTCAGATTAACAAAGTCTGTATCGATACCTTGATAACCTGTGCCAGGTACTTAATTTGGAAAACTTTTCTGGGAATATACCCAGCCTTGCTGGTTGGGAGGAAAATAAGATTTGATTGCATGCCAAAAGGTGATGCAGTACTTCTTTTCTTGTGTCAGGCAGGAGACTAAAAGCCAGGACATCTTGCTGGTATTTTTTAACAAGGTGCAGACACAGATTTGCTCTGACATCTCATCTCATTCTTTCAGGTTGTAAATATGTTTCACAAAAAACTGTTGAAAATAAACACTTAGTTTCACTCACTTATGCCAGTTTATCATGGTAAAGCAGAAAGAAGTGTCGTCTAACTTAAGTTGATGCTTATAACTGGAAAAAAAAAAAAAACACTAACTGTAAACTATTCAGTATTTTCTGAAACAGTTCCCAAGTTTGACATAGGCACCCTCTTCTTTGATCTTAATTATCACAATGTCTTTTTCTCTGCTGAAGTTATTTACTAACACAATTGATCTTTACTGCCAATTAAATCAATTTTTTCACCCCAAGCTGTTCTTCTAAGACTTACTGCTGTTACAGCTTTTGAATGCTGTGAAAAGGGCTGCTTTGCAAAGCCTATGGAAACCACAAGAGCAATTCATGCTCCCCATTCAGGGCATCTGAAGATTATTAAAAGGGTCTTTAAAAGAGTCAAAGGGGAGTCTACAAAAACTGAAGAAGTCAGTACCGGTGTAGAGTGGGTAGGGCTGGATCACTACTGTTTTAGTGGCTGGTTTGTGCACTTGGGTAAGTGGTGGCTTTCTGAGAGCCCCGGCGCAGGGAGGACAGCTGAGGCTGGCAAGCCGATGCATTTCCCTTTCTCCTTCAAGGTGTGCTGTGTGTGAACGCGTCACCTTTCATGGTGCTTACAGCAGATCCTGACTGGCCTAGTAGCTCATATCGAGAGGAAGAGAAACCAAAACTGTGATGTCAAACGGAGATATTGATACTTATCTGAGGAGCCAGCGGCAGGTACGAATTCAGATGAGCGCTTTCGAGTTTTGCTGGAAAAGACATTAACTAAACAGACCCCACTAAATACTGGATACAAAAAAATCTGTGGTTAAACTGTGTTTTTGAGAGCAGCTGGGCATTTGTGCCATCGGTCCCATCGGTCTGTTGTTTATTCTGCTGCTACTGGGCTTGCTCGATTACTTCAGTTCTGAAGACCCAACTCACTAGTGACTGAGGTGGTGAAACCAAGTGTATCCCTGTGTTCCCAGACTGAGGGGTGGCTGATGAGCAAAGTGGCCATAAACACGTTGTCTTAGCACCGAACTGAGCCAGGCATGCTAAGAATCATCGTCTGGTGCTGGGCCACAGAGCCCCAGTAGCCTGAAGGCTGAGATTAGGAAAAATAAACCTGTATTATCTTATGTATAGTGAATTAATAACCTTAATTTACTAAAAAATCCTAATGAGAATGGGAACAAAAAGTGTAAATGCTTGCAAGACTCGTCCCTTCCATCTGTTCTAACTTAATTTTTGATCCTCATGCATTTGCTTTAAGGGAGACGGAATCTTTAGTGCTATAACCGTAAGCAAAACGCTGTGTTCCAAGTATGGCATTTCCAAGCTGGAATCAGTAATGCTGTCCTGTTGCACAGTTGTTAGGTGTGTGTTTAAATTGTTGATTTGGGGGATAACTTAAATGGCATAGCTGTGGGAAATGCTGAAAGTCCGAAGCCACCACAAAATACTTAGTCCTGTTTTCCCTGGCTTAGTAGTTCCCAGAGCGTTACTGGTGGGATCCTTGTCGATATACCTGGTGTGTATGGAAATACTGCGGATGCAATGGAAATCATTCCATTGTTCAGAGATATTTACTTAATTTTTTTTTCCCTTGATGGTGCAAAGCTGTCCCCATTGCAGTATCCTTTGAGAAGTCTTGGAGTGGCAGTGAGGTTGCTTATCTGGCAACTTTCAAATTGCACTGCTCATTTTTAACCGTCCCCTCATCAGTATATTGCTGTACCAAGGACAGCTGAGTTGATGCATTAAGTTTTCTTCAGGCATCTATGTCACAACTTTTCATGAACATAATTATAAAGATGGGTGCAAAATTTCCGGGTTCATTACAGAAATGTGGCTGAACAGAATTTCAGTGCAGACCCCTGCTCCTGCATGGCGCTTGCAGTCGGCAAGCCTGGTGAAAGACCCTTTTTCTTTCCTTGACCATTGCCACTGCAGCGCTGCGGCAGGAGGGCACGTGTGGTGCACGTTACCCAGAGTCACCTCTCAGCGCAGACCGATTGGATTTACAATGCAGCGGTCTCAGTGGGATGGTTTTCCCTGATGGAAAACCATCCTTGTCACTGAGTCCTGCCCCGGCAGCCGTGGCTCCGGAGCGACCCGCCGGAGGCTGAGCAGCTTCTCAGTACTGCGTCTCTCGAAGTGCCCAGCGCCAGGAAGCTCGAGCCGCCGACACCGGCATGTTTTGCTCTGCTATGGCCCTGTATCACCTGCAGTACCATTTCTTGGTGTCGATACATAGGACTCACATCCTTCCCTGTTTCTCCAAAATTTGTGAACATTATCATTCCTCATTGTCTCACTTTGCCAAACCTTAAGGACATCTAGGTCATGCTTTTCCTGTTGGGTGCCTGTGTGAGGTTCAGTTCTGTTTCAGAAGCTTCATTCCAAAGACTACAAGTTCTCCCATAACAACAGTTGGGGGTGTACGCTCTGCCTCATTCAAAATCCTCTTGGAGATGTTTCTGTGAAATTGTTTTGGCATTCCAGTACTTTGGGACAGGAACTCCAACTTGGGAAGGGGAAGTGAGCTCCATGTAGAGGATGTGTGTGTTTTGTTTTCACCGTTGCTGGCTACTCCAGTTTGGCTGAATTCGTTGATATTTGAAAAATAGCAGTTAGTATGAGCTCAGTAAAAGTAGCTCTGATATGTGTGTGTCTGTCTGCATTTTTTTTTAACCAAATAAACCCTGTGTTGGTTTTACGTTCAGCGAGCTGGCTCCAACCTCTTTCTTTCCCATGGGAAAGCTCAGCGCGGTGTGGTGCACACAGCAATGGGAATCAAAGGTGCGTAGCTACTGCCTCAGCCGCGGCACGGGAGCTGCGTGCCGACACAGCGGTCCCACTGACACCCTCTGCTCCAGCGGGCTGGAGACGCTTCTTCTCTGTAAGACCCATGAAGATTCTTCCTGCTGCAGCTGCTCCTAGGGAAGATGCCTGAATCCAGCGCTTGCTCTTCTGGTACTTACTAATGGAAAGGGCTACAGGTGAGAGGAAGAGACACTTAAAATGAGTGAGGTAAAGGGGTGGGGACAGGAGAAAGGAAGGAGAGAGGGATCTGTTGTCCAAGGTCTTCGGTGAGCAGATGCACGACAGGGACGAGGCGCTGGGATTCTGGGAGAGGGGGCAATCGGAATCTGGGACTGGTTTGAGAGGAAAGGGCATTTCGGAATCTTCGGGAGAGGAGGAAGGGAAGCAGAGATGGAAGAGGCAGCAGGGAGGGGCTGTAGGGACCAATAGGGGGCTGCAGTAGCAGGTGGGGATTGCCCCAAGTGCCACTCTGGGGTGAGGCGCAGGGAGGTGGCCCTGTGGAAGCACAGCGGGCTGAGGCTGAATCCAAAGTGTCGATGGGAAGCTCTTGGAAAAGTCAAGTTTTCCTGCTTGTCTGCTGACGTAGCTCTGAAGAGGAGCAGCTGTGACCCAGTCCCCACGACGCGCCAGGGATCCCCGTGGTGCCGCAGCTTCCTCGGCCGGGCACTCGGCCGCGCAGCCCGTCGCGCTGCCAGCCGGGCTGCTCCCTCCTGCCAGCAGCTGGGGGCCCAGGCAGCAGCGCCGGGTTTGGCTTCTCTTGCGCCCCCGCTGCGAATACGCAGCTCCGCTTGTGAGTGCAGGGCATGAGGCGAGAGAGGTGGCTCGTGAGGCACACGTTGCCCCAGGGCGCCTGGGGAGGCCTCCACCATCCCGTCTGCGGCGCTGGGAGCGTGTCCGCCATCCTGTCTGCGGTGCTGGCAACGTCAGCAGGCAGCCTTGCCCAAGTTACACAGCCAGCTGCCCCAGGAAAGCTACTGCCTCCCCTTTCCCTTTCGGCAGCCCTGTATCACAGAAGGGGGGTTATTCCCTCCACAGCGCTCGGCGCCTGCAGGAGGGGGAGCCACACAGGCGGCACCTTGCAGCGAGCCTGGCAGCGGCGGCATCGGCAGCGCCTCCCTCGCTCGCGGCTGATGGTGGGACGTGGGCAGGAGTGAGGTGGGAGCCCGGATAGGAGGAAGGACGTGGGCAGCACCTCATGCCTGAGGTGCCCAGCAGCTGATGGAGCCACCTGGGCTCGGTCCTGGCTCCAGATATGGGGTGAGTGCCCCAACTTTGCCGAAGAGGCTGGGCCAGCTCCAGCTCCGCTTGCAGGGCAATACCGAACCACTGAGGTGAGTTAGCTGCAAGGAGAGGCAAACGTGCAGGGGCATGAACACATTCTGCCTTGAACGCTCTCAAATGCTGGCAAAGCTTCCTCTGGAAAGCAGTGCATCTAATTCGCACTTTAATTGGCACAGAGCAAGGTCAAGCGGGAGCAGAGCCCCTGTCTTGGAAAAGCCGGCGCCGCTTGGCTTGCTCCACCTCACAGGGCAAAGCGGGAAAGAAGCCAGCGGCGCACGGGGCAGCGAGCGTCCGTGTGGGAGAAGGGAAGAGCTGACCCACTCCCAGCAGCACTGGAGGAACCACAGATGTGTGTGTGAGCAGTGAGTCACGCCGGCCTGGAGGAAGGCTGTTTTTAACCATGAGAACAGAGCGGTTGTGGAGCAGCCTTCCCCAGCGGGAAGGGGAGGTAAAAAGGTGGGCAGTTTTGAGAGGCCACTTGGTTCATTTAGAAAAAGGTGGACAGGGTTTGATGGCAACCACACTGCCGGATAACACATGAAACTGTGTGATCCAGGACGACCTGTGGGCACTGGGGAGTTCCATATTAGAGGGCCTAAGTCGACGGAAAAATCAGTCCTTATGCATAAAAAGCAGCAAATCCCCAGCTGAAAGATGCTTTGTACGTTTTGTTTGTGCTGACCTTCACAGAAATGCTGTGAAAACAGTTGTTATGGAGTCCCCCTCAATAAGGAAATGTCGTGTAAAACTTCCTATGAGGAAATCCGATAATTTTGTATTTAAGCAAGTAAGATGTATGAGAATTCTGCACACACACAAAAAAGGCATAAATTCAATATTTTTTTACCTTTTTTTTTTTCTTTGAGAAGACAGGAACTGAGAGAAAAGGAAAGCTGCTTGACACAGCTTTAGCAGAGGCCATCTGGTTATGTTTACCTGCAATGTGTAAAAATTGTGGCTGTCCAGGCAAAGGTACAGCACATGGGCTATACAACCCTGTTAATCCCCTAGGTGTCTTAAAGATAGCCATTCTCTCTCTCTCTTTTTTTTTTTTTCCATTTTTGTAATTTTTTTTCCATTTGTTCTAAAAACTGGACACCACACTCCATCTGAGGTCCAATTCTGACAGTGCAGAAAAATATGGGCAAATGAGTGTTTCTTACCTTACACAAGTACTGTATATTCATCCCATGTATTTTGCTTTCCCAGTCGTGCCATATTGTTGACTCATTTTGCCTGGGATCCACCAAATTTCCCAACCTTAACAGTAGCAGGTAATTGCAAGGGTTTTGTTTGTTTGCTTTTCTAACAAAGCAAAAGAAATATAAATCAGCTTTCTAACCTACTAATTTTCAGGCTTTATCCTATATACTTGTTTTCATGAAGCAGTCGTTCATTTATCCTTTAAACTACTTCCGTACTCCACACAACCTCTGAGCACTGCTAATGCCAGTACAGCAGACAACCAGGTAGGTATTTAAATTGGTTGCAGAGCCTCAGTTTCATGAGCGAAAAGGGGTTTCTCCTGTTTTGTGGCAGGACTAATCTTCTCACCTAAAACTTGGCCCTCGCAGTTTGCAAAGGCCGCTGTATTGTGTTGCCTTTTTAATCTAAGACGTAAAAACTGAGACAAAATAGGAGTCTGTCTGGAGTTGTTTTTTTCTGATCACACAATTGCTGATTAGATCCCATTGCAAATGAGTCGCTTGCTTTAGTGTGAACTTTATTTGGCCATATCTTCCTACTGATTCTCAATAAATTGCTGGTAAAATATTTGCAAAGGTTGGCCGTTCTGAGCAATTATAATCCGAAATTGTGTTCAGATTAAAGGTAATCAAACAGTTTTTCTTAAACTTAATTTCCCAATGGGAAGTGAGTTATCCTGTCTCTCTTGTCAAGGTCTTTGGCACTCCCAGCCCGAGGGTCTCCTGCGAGAGGTTCCAGACGCGGCGAGGTAGCTTCAAGGCAGGCACCTCACTAGGTGGTTGCAGAGGAGGAGGAATTGTGACGAGGCTTCGACCTTGTGAATGCAGCAGTGGCGCAAAGGCCTCCAGAGCAACCCTTGAAAGAGCCAGTGGCGCTGGTTGCTCACCCAGCTGCCCCGCGGTCGCGCAGCGTCACCCCTCTCTCCAGCCAAGCTCTGCATTGCTGCCTGCCACGTCCTGCAAGGCCTTCCCAAAGGCTGCTGGCCAAGGCCCCGCTGCCCCTTCCAGAAGGGCTTTCCTCACTGCTGCAGGTCAGTAATCAGCCCCCACTGTCACTGCCCCGCGTGCAGTTTTGTCCAAAAATGCCCGTGATCTCCTCCCTTTGGCTGCTTTACAGTCCTGAACATCTTGGCTAAGGTAGGGCCTAAATCTGAGTCCCAGCCGTTGGCTGAAATGTCTGATGAAAAGCATGATGCCGTTCGAGTCCTAGTTTTCCTATAAAGAAACAGGCACTGTGTTTTTTGCCAGTACTGATGACAGCCTAACTGCTATTACAGATTGCAGGCAGGATTGAACAGCGCCCACGCTCTTCTGCGGTGCCTTCGCCTTCCTTGTTTTCTCTGCGTGGAACTGCAGCATCTTGGAAGGTGCCCCCAGAGGTGTGTAACAGGTCGCGGCCATTTCCTTTGGGGGACATCCAGCTCCTACAGCTCTGCAGGAGCAGAGGGGCAGAATGAGGGGCGCAGGAGCGCGTCGCTGCTGCATGGCCCAGGGCACGGCCGCAATGACGACTGGAGCGAGTCCCTGCGCACGGGGAACAGTGTGCACTGGAAGCAGCAGCAGGGCAGGACGGAGCATGTAGAGAAGCCCCAGATGCCCTTTCTTTTTAGTAGGAAGACTAAAAACACTGTTGGAAAGACTATTTAGGAGGTTTTATATGGGAGCTGAGGAGTTCTACATTCTCCTACTTAAAATTTCACATTCTAGACCATTCCCCAGCTGCAGCATCTGTTAATAACCCATCATTCTCCCAGTAAAGAATGTTTGCTCAAGACTGTCACCTCATTTTTACCTCCATTTCCCAGAGGGTAATCATTTAGTATTTAAATACATTTTCTTGTCCCGGAACAAGGAAGCAGACTTGTTTTTGTTTAAGTTTTTTTTTTTTTTAATAGCGATGGATTTGATAAATTTATTTCATTATTAAGATGGCTTAGAACACTTAAACATTGTTTTTGGGGAAAATCACAGTTCCAAGCATTACACCACACAGATTAGAGTGAGCGCTGACATTTTACACTTTTTTTTTAAGAATAGTTTTGTTCCTAGTTTTAAAACCACACATGGCTTATGTTACTTAAGTGCGTTGTAGAAACCACCTTGTCACAGAGCATGGATTAGTCTAAGCAGGAATAAACTGTTGTGATTTAGGGATCCACTCTTACTTAGGGAAAACAGGAGGCAAATGATTGAGAAAAATAGTTTCTTTGAAAATACTGAATTCAGAGTCTAATGCACCTACGCTTTCTTGCAGAAGATACGTTTATTTGATTAAAAATTTAAACATTATTGAGTATATTAAAGAATACAGAGAATGCCTAGCAGAAAGAAAGCCCAACACTGTGCACAGAAGTTCGGTAGCTTTTTATTCATTTAAATCACCATTTCATACCACTGCTTCTCCCCGCCTTGTTTGCTTTAGTTCCAGCGTTCAGCTGACGCCAGTGTCCTGCAAGTTCATTATCTCGAGTCCCCTTAAAGGCTCTTTCTTAGAGAAAACTGGAGAAGGAAACTCCCAAATCTTTGAGGAATAGGTTTTACCGAGACCCTGCAGAAGGATGGTTTATTTGGACGGGACATAAAATATTGAAAGCAGCGTTAAGAGCATCAATTCTTACTTAGGCTTCCTGAAGAAGGAGCGCTGCAGCTGCAGGCAGGAAGCAGCTGTAATTTTAGGCCTCAGGTGTTCATTTTCCAAGATAACACTCAGTATTATCACCACCGTGCAGCTGTAACTGTGTAACTGACCCGGCTGCAGGCCCTCGAGTGTTCCCACAGCACCAAACCCCTCTAGCTACCACGGCCCCCAGCCCTTCCCGCTCCAACGTGCCGCCGAGCTGCTTCGCTCGCAGCCGGGGAAGGGCCCCTCCTGCTCGCGCTCCATGTGATGGGGCTGATGCCGCTCCGGTGGCAGCTTCCCGCCCCATGCGATGTGCCCGGTACGAGCAACTCCCGGGTACGCTCTCAACGCCAAGTGCCCGCGCGCTCCAGCACAACATGGCAGCTGTGAGGGCTCAACGCCACTTCTTTCTAAAACGCCTTCCAGTCGCATTAAACCTTGTTTGTTGAACGAGATGGACAAGAAGTGCACTCAAAACATGGTAACTCTAATGACAAGAAACTCTGCTTCCACTTACTCTTTCCTTTGAGCAAACGAGGCAACAAAATAGCACAAAATAAGTTTCATTTCCTTTGACTGGAACTAAGACATGACATGCTCGCGTGTGCAGGCTCTGGTTGCTGCTACCTCCAAAAACTGCTGTGGTGACTTACTGCATGCAAAGTGCAGGAGAACCTTGGCCGGCCAGGGGACGAGCAGGAGGCTCTGCTCAAAGCGAGGCCGGACTGACTTCAGGGGACCGCGACTTGGCAGTGAGTTGGCAAAGCCACATCCACCATCTTCGACGCTACCAAGCAGCGGGAATTTCTAAGGGGTCTTGTGGCAAAAAAATGAAGGAGGGAGTAAAAAGAAGTATTGGAAGTTGTGAATTCAAGTTTTCATTAAGCTGAAAAGTAATTCCAGAACTACCTGGTCACTACAGTAACCCACATACTCCGTGTGCCCGAGGCAAGCGTGATTTTGCTGTAAAAGGCATAGCTAAGGAAAAAAGTGACAGGCACCATCCTGCGCCACAGGCCTCACATCAGTCACCTCCCAGCCAGGCAGCCAGAGCACTGGCACCTCGTGCCTTTGGGCCCTGGTGGGCAGAGGCGAAACCACAGGCCCTGGTGCTGCTCCGGCTGCGCGGGGGCGCCACAGCAGAGGCTGCGCTCAGGGGGGTTTATCTGCTGTCCCCGCGCTGGCTCTTTCCTCAGTGCGGAACCCGCTGACCGGCTCTCGAACGCGCAGCCCGAGAGAGCAGAGACCCCCGCGGCCGGGGCTGCCGGCTCGCGCCACACGTCACCGCGCGCCTGCGCGGCGAGGAGGGAACCGTCCCTCCCTGCGGCCCCCTGCGGAACCCTTTGGGGATCCCTCCTTCGCCCTCCCTTTTACCAGGCTGAAACACCCGGGTATTTACTCACCGCCTGCAAAGCGCGCCGCCTGTCTGGCCGCCTCTCTGTCCTGCGTGGGCCTGTTCACCCTATGTCCTTTCCAAGATGACCACAACAGCTACACGGGCCGCAGGGATACATGGTGGGCTTAGAGAGGAGCCTAAGGCTCTCAGTTATGACTTACACTTCTTTTCCCAACATTAGTTCTTTTAAAGCCATTTCTGATCTTTTCTGGAAACTGATCAGAATGAGCTCAAGCTCTTTCTGAAAGAGAAGCAGCCATTAAGAGGCCATGGCATATATCTAGCTCGGGGCTTTTCACTAAGCTCTAACCTGGAATAACAGAAACATTTTTTCCCAACACATTTTTCATCTTCCTGCTTACTCCCTTCTCCGGATCCAGCAGCAAAAACCTCTGCTAGCACTGCTAGCAACTACTTTCTACTGTGAAAACTGCTAGAAAGCTAAAAAAACAGAACCAAGAATAAATGGTCCGTTATTAAGCCATATGGATTTGTCCTCCTAAAGCCGCTAAGATGGCATGAGCTAGGAGTTCTTGGGGACAATCTTTCCAAATAGCTTATTGGAAAAACAAGTTTACTATCAATATCTCTGTGGTCTGCATGGTCATTCACTTGTCATTCACATTCACTATGAACCAATTAGATTTACAGGTTATAACTCCCCTCTACCACAGCCACCTCATGATAGATTTACATTTTATACCTGAATATAATAGTTTTTCCCTATTTGCCTGGTATGGAGGGGAGAAGTGTATTTGCTAGGTTTAAGCGCTTATAGTTGTAGGTTGCAGCACTTCCTAAAATAAAAGGATGTCAGAGCAATTGTTGGGTCCTCTCATGTGGGACCATTTTAATCCCCTTTTAAGGACCCCATCAGGAATCCAGACCCTGTTCTGTGAGAAGATCACCACGTTGCTGGCTTTGCCTCGAGGACATCGCCTTGCCGTTATCAGCCCTTCTCACCTCTGAGCTGAAATACTGCAACGCAGAATTTACAAGTGTGTGTCAAACCACAGCACGTTCTGCACTGTTACTAACCGACTCTGAAGGGATGATATATTTCTGACTTGGGTAGAGATGACAAACACGACTGTATCGTTTGTTTGTTCCTTAGGTTTGGCAAAACAGCGAGCGCTACAGTAGTTAGTAAACTTCTGTGCAAAAGGAGTGAGTATTACAGAGGAAATTTAAAAAGGAAGCACTTTGCTGACCTAGAACAGGTATCTTTATGGTCACACCTCACTGAAACGCTTTGTTACCAGGGCAGAAACTCCACAGAGCGCTGGGATTGCCTATTTTTAGAAAAGAACAAGTGGATGAGGCCTTAACGGGCACGTTCAAACCTGGATTTACAGCAGTGCCCACACACGCCACTGGCTACTTTGGGGGCAGGGAGCCCTTCCATTCCTGTTCCCCCACACTACTCCTGTTCCCAGGACACACAGAGCTTTCACAATATTATGATTTTGCTCTCTTCCCCATCCCTTTCCTTGGTTGAACAACGATCCCCTACTATTTAATGCTGCCAAAGTAATGAA
>NW_010586154.1:192403-222727 GCF_000705375.1 Tinamus guttatus
GAGCAAGAAAGCAAACCCTGAAGCTGCGGCACTACGGCCCCTCTGGAGTCCTCAAGGGCAGGGATGGGGAAGGAAGGCGCCCGCCGCGTGGCGCCACCAGGAGCAGGACACTGCACCCATGAGACTCTCCTGCTCCCATGTCCTGGGCCATGGTTCCTGCCACCGGGCAATGGGGAAGGAAAAGAGCAGCAGCACAGAAGGTAAGTGCTACGTGTGGGAAGGATAAGACTTACTACAACCCTCCTCAAAAAGGCTCTTCCCCCATCCCAACTTGAACGCGTCCTACAGTGGTGGCCAGTGACAGGACAAGGGGGAATGGGTGCAAGTTGAAACACAGGAAGTTCCATCTCCTTGTGAGGAAGAACTGCTTGACTGTGCGGATGACAGAGCCCTGGAACAGGCTGCCCAGAGGGGCTGTGGAGTCTCCTTCTCTGGAGATCTTCCAAACCCGCCTGGATGCCACCCTGTGCCACGTGCTCTAGGTGTCCCTGCTGGAGCAGGGGGTTTGGACTAGGTGATCTCTAGAGGGGATTCTGTAGTTGCCAAAACTACAGCTACCATACAGCTCCCATAGCCCTTCTTCTGGGGACCATCCCATGCTCTGGCCACCTAGTGCATTTTTAGTATAAGCTCACCTCAAACCCCTCCCACACCTTGCTGGTGCGTGTCACCAAGCACAGCAGGTTGACAAGCCTGGGAATGGCAGACACTGATAAAAGTCAGGTGAGAGGTGGCTGCTACGTGTGCCTCTGCACATGAGGAAGGCGCTGGGACTGGATGCAGAGCACCAGAAACGCCACGTCCTGGTGCTGTCAGTGCAACACACTGAGCCCCTTCCCCTCAGCACCAAGGGAAGAAAGGCAAGTCTGGGTCGTCCTTGGGCAGGTTCAGCTCTCCCTGCTCTGCTGAAACCCATCAGGGGTCACATCCCTCTTTGCACTTCTGACAGGCCAAACCAAAACCAGGCCCAAACTCTCTCCTGAAATGACCCCTGTGCCAGGCCTGGGATTTCACAATGATTATGGTTAATGGATCTTGTGATCTGGAGGATCAACTTCTGATATTCTCTGCTTTCTGCTATTAAACCACTTCGATATTAAAACATTCTGTGTGAAATTTAGGACTGAAATTTTAAAATCAGGAAAGTGCCTAAACCAAAATCTGGAAATAAAGTTCAAGGATATGTTTTAACACGGAAGCGCATGACCTACTTCTCCCTGCCTCTGCAGTAACACTTTCAGAGACTTTATTTCTGAGGGAAATTAAGTGTGCTTCTTTTACAATAACCACATCACAGTGATTGCAAAGTTTAGTATTTCAGATTATTTCAGGCTATTTAGTTGAATGTGCATCAGCTAGTGCTGTAGCACAGTTCTGATACTGAGCTGAGGCACAAAAATGATGAAGTCTAATTTTTTTCCTCTTCCTTAAATGCATGTGAAAGTTGATGCTTTCAAGCTATCAAAGGTTAAAAAAGTAAAGTGCAAGAAACTGGGGCCTTACAAAAATAAATAAAAAGCATTAGGTCAGTAAAAGTTAGAACCAACTCGAACTTTGGAATTGTCCCCGAATGAGGACTGCTACTGGCTGCCATACAGCGAGTGAAGCCTTCTCCCGGCTCCATGCGGGAGAAGCAGCAGATTGACCCCTTGGCTGCCCACATCCGTGGGGCTTCAAAAGGAGGCGCCACCTCTGCTCCCTATGGGTGCCAGCAGGGTCCCCTCACGGGACAGAGTGGGCAGGACAGAAAAGCCTTTACTCTGGTAAAAGCACTGGGACTGTCACCTCCCCTACAAGGAGGCACAGAGCCAAATTTCACATTGCCTGTTCAGTTGCTGTCTATAGACAAAACTTCAAACCCAGTGGTATTTTGGAAGCCTATGAGTCTGCGTTTAGCAGTGCATCATAGATCATGATTAAGAAAGAAGCATAAGATAATAGCGTATTGGATAAAGCATCCAAATGGAAGGGCAATGTTGTTTTCTGAAAAATCTGAACTGTTTCCAGCACTTAATTGCTTTGCCCCTCACAACTAAGTTCCACAGCAAAAGCTTACATAAATCAAAGCAAATTGCCATACGGAATTTCATGTCTGTGCAACAGGGTCAGATATGATTGCCCTACCTTTACATCACATTTGTCTGTATACATTTCAGTATTTGCCAGACTACCATTACCATCAAATTAAATTGAAATAGATGAACACCTTTTATTGATTCAAAAAAGCATAGGAGTGTGAATCTCTCGGGGTTCAATACTTCAAGATTAAGAGCATAATTCCAGGCTCTGAAGTATTTTTTTCCCCCTGTAAAAGACTTTTAGTTTGTCATAAAATTAGGATGGGGAAAGTTCTTACTACTTTTGCAATATCCATTACCTGTATTTTAGGAAAAGGTGTGCAGAAGTTCACCGAACCTCTCAGAGTTCAATACTTCAAGATTAAGAGCATAATTGTTCACAGTGCTGTTCCCACAGTAAAGCTGCCTGTTTAAACCATTTCCTTGCTTTGTAATTCACTATTTCCTCTGGAGTTTGCTTCTCTTTCACTTCACAGGTGTATTTCTGCTGGAACTTTATTTTACAGAAGGGCACTCCCAGAACTTCTAGGCCAGGAGGCATCCGTGATTTCTCTATGCACAGTGAGAAACTCTCCTCCTCAGGCTTTGCAGACAGATCCTCCTACCACACTGCAAACAGGGTTTGCACAAGCTCTTTCTTGCAATGACAGCATTTTTCAATATAGGAACATTTGAAGAAAACCAAACAAAATGAAGACTGCATATTTTTCTTTTAGGAGTATGTTTTATGCTACTGATCTGCTCTTATGTTCTCTGACTTAGTTGTGACCAAGCCTGTACAGAGCAAGCCTGGGCCTTCCCTGCTGGGTGTTCACAGCCTCCTGGGGAAGGTTTCGCCTCCCTTGCTTATGTAAGTGTCAGTGTCTTGAGTCCAGCGGTTTGGAGAGGATTACGCCCTGCTGATGGATCCGTAAGTGCTCTGGTTGTCCCATGCGAGGTCATCCCCTAGCCCCCGTCTCCAAGAAAAGCACACGAAGTTAAAACTCAAGAGTACTCACATTCCTTTCCCACACTCGCGCAGAAGCAGAGACCCTGTCTGCCAAGAAAGAGGTCAAATGTGGTATTCCTGTGGACGACTTCAAACAGAGCTAAAAGAAACACTGAACCTTACTTAGAAAGGCATGTGAAGGAAATTAGTGGAGAGTGCTTCATCTTTCAGAATTAAAGAAATTTCTCTGCCTGAAGAGGCTGATGCAGTTCAAATGATGTTAAAATTATACAGAAAGTGCAAGCTTGCAACTCTGTGCACAAACAGCCACCCCCCGAAAAATGGCAGCTACAATAAACTGCAGGATAAGCTGCTCACGCTCTGTGTTAAGGTCATTGGCAGTTTCCTACCACGAGGCTTTCCCCCATGTAAAAGGCCCGTGTAAAAAAGTGGTAGTTACCATTTTAGTCTTAGCTATCATCTTAACCATTACTATGTATTTGCCTCCAGCCAGTTCTTAGAAGATCAGCCAAAAAAAGTTTAGATTTTTTTCCTTATTTAGATTTCTGCAATCCTTTTCCAAAAGGGAATTGCTTCAGATTCAAAAATATTATTTTTGGCACTTCCATAGGCCAAAGAGTCCCTGTGTTTGAAAGAGCACCAAGTGTGGCCAAGTACTATGTCTTGTACATTTTACTCTTGCTACTTTTCCAGAGAAGACAGCTTATGGTGCTGCCCACTTTCACCAAAGCAGATGCCTGTGCACAGCCCTGGCCTCGCACGCACGGGCTTGTCTGCTCTGCTCCTTTCTCAGGAGCCTGATGCTCGAGATGAGGATTTTGGGAGCTGGTGCCGGGGCAGCTCTGCTGCTTTGAGCAGCTCTCACACACGGCCCCCAAACCCCGCACTGCTCCTCCGCCTTTGCAGAGGATGATAGTGCAGTGCTTACTCACGGCTAACACTCAGAGCAAGGCAGACTTGTGCCTATGGGATTTCAAGGGAGTCCTGCTTCACAGTATTAGCTTCTATGAGGTACTGAAAATACTAAACACCTGGTTTGGCCCATCTCCAGACACAGGCATTGCTCTTCACTAAATAAACATGTTTCTTGGCCACTTCAGGACCAATTTTTCAGCAGCAAGTTCATGAAATAATAAGCAAAAACCTACAAGTCCCTCAGTCCCAAATACAGGGGACAGCCTTGTAAGCTGGAAAAACCTAGCCTAGTTTAGCAATATTTTCCCAACTAAGACCCTCGTCTTTCAACTCTTTCATTTGAAAGGAATACTGATAGTTATTGGTTTCTTTGCTGTTCATTGCAAATTTAAGCTGTGTTTTCACTGCAAAAACTCTGAGTTAGAAGAAATATGCCTGCTATGTGGTTAGGTCAAGTTCTAGTCTTGTTATCTTGTTACTGTAAAGGAATTAAAAATATTAAATCAATTTTGAAACTGATATATGCAAAAAAGATCTATCAAAGAGCACTAGTCAGTGAATTTATACAGTGTTCAAGTACAGGGTTTTTTATTTCTTTTTTCAGTAAAGAATCTCTCAGGAATTTTGCATAAGGATCACTGTCATTAGGAAGAAGACTAATGTTTACCTTTAGCTCAAAGCCCAGTTTTGGATTTAAAATGAAAAAAGATTAAAAACCAATGAATGAAATTCATTGGTTTAAAACATGTGTTTATGGGCCTCTCCTCAGATTGCTGGATAAGCATTACAAGTAATTTTTGAACATGAAGTTGAACATTCCTCCCCTCTCACCAGCAGTTGACATCAACCTCTGCTGCTCTTTCACGACCCCATTCTGGGCTGACTGGTGAGCTCCATCCAATCCTGTAGCCCTGTGCGTGGTCTTCCGAACGCTTTTGGAGAAACATCTGTGCAGAGACGGGTTATGCTGCTACCAAAAGGCTTAGTCTTCCTGAAGAAGCTAATGAGACAATTTCTGCTTCCAGAACACGCACATGATCCGTCTTTCAAAGAACAGACAGATCTCCAGTTGTGCAGCTGTTTCACTGCCAAGGCAATTTGGTCTCATCCTCGAGCTGCATGTGAAGGTTTCCCTCAATGCTTTACAATTCATTTTGGATAAACTCCACCGTCTCAAAACAAAACAAAAAAGATGGTTCACATGACTCAGCTAGCAACTCACATTCACTGCTGTACACGGCCCAAGTCCTCACTCAGCCTGCCCATCCATGGGTTCCAAAGAGTCAGCATTGTCCAAAACCAGTGCAATAGTTTTCATAATTTAGGAGGAAGATATTTACAACTGCCAGCAGTTACGAGTGTGCATCACCTAGAATGTACTATCTGCTTCGCCCTTCTTGGAACCATAGGAGAAGAGGAGTTGTTCTGTCCTGGGGTTTTTATGAGTGGTTGTTACTCTTCACCATTTAAGCACAGAGCTCACACCATGTTGCCCTTCCCAGTTTTCCAATAATAATAATAATAATGATAATAAAAGTAAGCACAGAGCTCACACCATGTTGCTCTTCCCAGTTTTCCAATAATAATAATGATAATAAAATAATAAAAAATCAAATCTCTAGGTGTCTCTTTATATTATGTTAGACAGTTATTACAGATCCTTTAAAATGTTACCTTGGAGGGACAGACAAGGAGGTAGATCACTGTCCTTGGAAAATACATTTGAAAGAAAGCAAACTAGACAGCAATATGACAGCAATGCATCTCTGCAGCAGAAAGTTGTGATACTGAAGTTATCTCATTATTACATTTAATAGTTAGGGAAAAACAGAGTGGCTACTCACACACAATTTTATGAGAGGAACAACTGAAATGAAAGACGCACTTTTAGACAAGCTGGTATTACATCACATTAGTGGGCCACAAAAGTGTTAAAAAAAATCTTTTGAGACATGAGAACAAAATCACATTTTAGCATGCTTTAAATAGCTGAACTGCTATTCAAAGCATAACAGTTTTCAGCTACTGACAAAGACAATGATATCTCCTGATTTGGAAAATAGAAAGCATTTAGCAATAAGTTAAAGCTAGCCTACATGTAAGTGGGCTAAATACTAGGCAAGGATTTTTTCCCTTTTTCACATTTCAGGTGATAGTACAGTTTATCATTTCTGCAGTTTAAATATTCTTGCACAATGCCCCACTGAAGTTTCACATCTACTCTGCAAAAGAGGACAAGAATAAACACCTTCCTTGTAGAAGAATCACAAATTCTAGAGCCAGTAGTATTTGTTTGTCCCTTTAATTACATGTTTTCTGATTATCACGCAAAAACTGTAAGCAGATTCTTCTGAGAAATATGAAACCTCATGGTCTCGTGCGAGTTCAATACTGCTTCTCTTCTTTTTCTTTTAATAATTATCATCAGCTGTTTTCCCAAGCCCAAGACAGATTTCCAACTGTCTCCGTCCGATTTTAACAGCCTTAGGGGAGAGAAAGCTTCACCTCATTATTTCTACCCAAAGCAGCCTGGCTGCAGGCTTGTGTCAGGTCGGGTAAGCCTTGGGCCACATGAAGTTGGATGCTTCTCTTTCGAGGCACTAGCAGTTAGGCTAATGGCAATAGTCAGATTGTCCAAAGTTAAAGGGACAAACAGCTCTCATTGCCCTCCTATTTAAACACATGGCCAGTGAAGAAATCTATTTTCCCTTTTTTTCCTCCTGAAACACATTAAGTACAGCCTGTGGCAACAGATTCCCCACAGTGTTACATTCATGCCCCTATTGTCCCATTTTATGTCTAGTTTCCTGAAGCTCACTGGAGAAATGAAGAGTGCATCTCTCCACACTCAGATAATACACACACATCCCTTTTTATCTCATAATAATCATCTTGTCTCTATTTCCTCTCCTGCATTCCCAAGCTAAACCAAGACAAGCTCAGTTCTGTGGCAATGTTTTCACACACCTCTCCCCCGAGAGCGCTGCTGCAGCTGCAGCTGAACAACACAATTGCAGCATGCTACGTGTACTCAGATTCAGTATGTGGTTTGAGAGAAGGGAATGACCGGTTTCCAAATTTGTCTGTTTTCAAGACATTTAGAAAACCCCACTGTCAGCATTTCGAGTAAAAAAACAGGTCAAGTTTGACATCTTCAGACCATAGTAAAAGCACTTAGACGTGTTAGCTTGTTTAGATAAACACCCCCACCTCAAGTGACACGGTGGCCTGCAGTCTTCCTTGATCCATCAGCAGAGCAGGAGCTGTGTTTGCTGAGTCCGTAATCACGCGTTGTCTTCCAGAGGAAACACTAGCCGGGTGCCCCTGCTCGCGACTTCATGATCAGCTGCTCCCAAATCACGTTCCAGAGCCTCCTCTGAGCTACTTTTTGTTCTCCTGCCATCGAGGCTGGTGGTAGCTGTATGAGGGCCAGAAGAACCATTAGCAGTTATCGTGGTATCACCGTATGTCACAGTGAGGTCACCATCATTCAGAATAAAGTCAGAATCCTCTTCTCTAAGTTGTTCTTGATTCTGGGGAAAAAAAAAAAAAAAAAAGGAAAGAAAGACAGAAATCTGAGCACAATGCACAGCATTTGGTATCTGTCAAAAATACCTGAACAAAAAGATTTACCTGTCAATGCAGAAGCAACAAGGAGTTGAACTTAAGAACCTAGATTATGAGAGCAGTAACTCAGAAGCTAACACCACTGGACACTTAATGGAAGTAACACAAGAGATGAGATGCACACACTGCTCTTCATGTGACAAATTAAAAGACAGTAGAGGAAAAGATACTTGAGACCAAGCACAGTCATTTATCATTTTATTGTTCCAGATAAAGTCAAGTTGAATCTCTCCCTAGTTAGACCTAAGTTCAGAAATAAGTCATGCAAACTGATAAGAACTCACTAGAGGCCCAAATTATTTGCATTCAAGGCTTCCTCAAGAAATTAGTGTCACAGATTAATTCCCTTTTAAGCCCCTTCCTCTCCCCTCCCTTTTTAATTTTTTTTCATTCTGTTTATCTGGTACTAACCTGAGAATTACCTTAGTTCCTAGGATCACTCCTAAGCCACGGAAGAAGGGTTTCTATAAACAAACGCTTGCTTCGCAGCTTTGTGTGTGCGCTGCTGCCTGTTTGCTCCCACTGCCCCCAGCTGCTGCCGCAGCTCCCGGCTCCACCTGCCCCTGGTGGGACAAGGCCGCACGGCAGAGGGGAAAGGGGCAGGCCCCACCGCTACGCTTGGGCTGCCCCACAGGGCTGAGGAGCAAGGGCAAGCAGGATACGGAGCACAGAGGGCCGCAGGTCTGATACCATGTGGCAATTCCTCACTCAGTCTTCTCCAGGCTACGCTTACATGTCCATAAATGTGATCAGCTCCAGAGAAAACAGGGACCTTTATTTCAAGCTCAGCCTTGTACAAGCCAAGCTTCCCTTATTTATTTCACTTCTGAGTAATACTATAAGCAGCAGGCAGCTCATTTCACATATTTCTCCAGAGCACATGTATTAACCATCCCACGTAGCACATGGATTAGACTCCATACCTACAAGCATGGAGGATGCTGGAATAAACCTCCTGGGCTTCATGCAGCATGAACGATTCTTACAAGGCAGTCAAGGAATGTATCCAAGTAGATCCCTAGAGACTTGATTGTTTTTCCCCCAAGAAAATCCCTAAAATAACCCTAAACTGGCCTCCACAATCCCCTACAATTCTGTAGGGGCAACTCCTTCATTTCAGAAATACAGATCTGAATCTCACTATTTAAACTGACGAACTAGAAGGATGCAGGTATTTCGCCCAAAGCACTTCCACACACTGAACTCTGTTTTAACATGCTCACCAGTGCCCATTCACTCTGATGGCCCTCCCAGCAGTCTGTCAAATTCTGGGTAAAAATTGGTAGAGATGCCACATTCCTAAGAACTCATGCTGAAAATGTTAGAGCTGTCAGAATTTATTTACAATTTCTGACTAAAGCCAGAAATATCTCCTCCTTATCACCTCTTAAGATGATGCAAGAAGCACATACAAAGTAGCTCACGCATACAAAACTGTAGTAGGCACCATTAAAACTGATAGTGATAATCCTTAAGGTAGTATAGACATCATGTATGACAAAATCTGTATCAGAAGGACTTGTGTCCCCAAAATAAAAGTTTTAAGTAGTAGTGCACATGCAAGAATGTATTATGATTTAAAACTAGTGCTCTGCTTTATATTTCTCTGTTTCTCAAGTACAAGTTCATCAAGGAAAATGCAGTTTCTTCTATAAAGCTAAAGCAAATAAGAAAACAGGCAGGGGACATTACTGAACAGTTTTCTTATCCATATTGAAAGTTATGCCCTCTGAGCTTATGTGGACAGCAAAGAGAAGTCTCTTTCTTATGGGAAGGAAAGAGGAGAAACTCAAAACAACTGTGAACAACAACAACAAAGACAAAACCAAAAAAACAAAGAACCATACCAAAATAAGGTGCTTCATCAGGAAGAACAGGTGATAAAACACATGCTTTTTCCAAATGGGAAAAATCGTTGGTGGAAGGTAGAATGAGGGATATGAGGGATGCCTCATGTAGAATTGCTCTAAGTTTTCAAAGCACATGTCAAAAGCGGAAAAAATGACCTGCATTGATTCAGGATAAATTAGAAAGTGCTGTCAAATGCTCATGGAGTGAAGGCAGTCCCAGGAAAGAAAGCAGGAGTCGTGTTTTTCAGCAGCCATTATAAACTCTGCAGCTACAGTAGCCTGTCATACTCCTGAGTTCCAACTTGGATTCTATTTGCGTGCGATTTTCCAAAACGCTCAACAGTGCTCCCAGGGGCACAGTGTTAAAGCAGGGGGAAATCCTCAGCAAGAAAGAAGTGGAAACTTCTCAAGAGCAAAAATAACCACTCACACCTCAGCCTTGCATGCTGACTCAGAACATTACGTGTGCCCCAGGTCACCTCGGGAGTTTAAGCTTAGAGGACTGCCTCATACTGAGGAGTCAGTTGTAGGTGGATTTCTTAATAGCACTGTATGACTTTCAGACCTTCAGACTCCCTCTTGCATTTATTAATAAAAATGTTAAAAAGCTAGAGAAAATAACAAAATAACTGAAAACAACACAGAATTACATGGCCACTAAAGATATATGCTCATATGCTTTCTTCTCCTGCAGTATGTAGGTGCCATAACCATTCAGACCTGTGTCTGAAGCAGATCCACTTGATCTACCACTCCATCTTGCGGCATATAAGCGTAGCCTCCTTAGGTTACGTTTTGCTGAGTCTCTCCTTTTATTTGTTTGTTTTTTAACTTCGATCTTCGGTCTTTAATCCTCTCAGAGGTACCATTTAGTTTTCCTGGAAAGATCTCACAACGGTACAAGCAATGTCTGTCCCTAAAAAGATACAGCTCTTTCAGCTGCTTCACCAGAAGTGGGGAGGAAGACAAAAAGACTGCAGCTTTTAAATTTGTAATAAAATGGCCCACTCATAGTGCTGAAGCTAGCTAGGCCAGCTGTGTAAAGAAAGGCTAAGCAATTGTAGAGTTGGGAAAGCTTGAAAAGAAAATAAAAAACAAACAAAAAGATAAAAACCCACCCACAAGAGAACTTCAAAATATTCTCCTAGTCCTAATGCAGCAACACGCCAAAGCAGGAACAAGAGGAGAGGATACAGTGTCTATCTTCTATATTACACACATTAAAAAAGGAAAGATATGCAGCCTTGCAAATATTTTTACTATAAGCAATGAATTATGCAGTGATGAGGTTAACACCCCACAGATGATGGTGGTGGTGAATAAGTCACAGAATGGACCCAACTAAACAATGAATTTTCACATATGGCTTCAGCTAACGATGAAGAAATGATCATAGAATCATAGAATCATAGAATGCTTAGGGTTGGAAGGGACCTCTAGAGATCATCTAGTCCAACCCCCCTGCACACGCAGGGACACCTAGAGCACGTGGCACAGGACTGCATCCAAGCGGGTTTTGAAGATCTCCAGAGCAGGAGACTCCACAACCTCTCTGGGCAGCCTGTTCCAGGGCTCTGTCACCCTCACTGTTAAGAAATTTTTCCTTAAGATCCTATTGAATTTTTGATGTTTCAGTTTCCGGCCATTCCCTCTAGTCCTATCAGTGGCCACCACTGAAAAGAGACCATCACCGTCCTCTGCACTCCCTCCCTTGAGGTACTTATAGACACTGATTAGATCCCCTCTCAGCCTTCTCTCCTCCAGGCTGAACAGGCCCAGCTCCCCCAGCCTCTCCTCATAGGGCAGATGTTCCAGGCCCCTGAGCATCCAGTACCTTATAGACAAGGATAGATGTGTGTCAGGATGCTGACAAGAGTATTAGATGACTGAAGCATTAGCTATTGCAAGACATGGCTGTAAAGGCACCACGCTGACCTACTAGACTGAGGTAACAAGTACCTGATTAGCAGTTTCTGAAATGCAATCTTAAATCTTGCTGTGGGAACAGTCAAGGGAAATTCTACCAGATTTCCTTCTGGCATGGGTACAAGCACATTGGTGTCTTCTCCAAAGATCTAAACGCAACCTCAGCAGTAAAGGAAAAACCTTGCCCAAAAGTGCTGAAAGAGGCCAGACTACTTGGAAGTGATTCATTAAGAACCAGCTTATTGATTAGGCCTGTCATTTCCCAAGAGCCTTAAATGCTATTATTCACGTACTGCTTGAAAAGTAAGAGAACATCTTTGATTTCTACTAGCAAAAGCTGTTGCCTCAGGGGAGAGCATCTTAAATCTTTTCTGCCTTAGGACAAATCAGCACTTACAATATGTAAATTGTACCACTTCTTCAAAAACAACCCCTCTGCCCCCCTCCAAAAAAAGCAACAACCAAAAAAGGCAAAATCCCCACAAGTATTTAATCAGTTACTTACATCATAAACCTGAGGACTTGTCAGACAGCGAGCTACCAGACCACACCAGCTCGGCAGAGTTGTGGTTAACGGAGGGCCGCTGTGAGTGAGAATTGGCTTTAAATAACTTTTAGTAGTTAAGGAAAATAGACCAGTGCTTGGAAACCATGGTTTGAAATAAAAAGACAAGCATAAACTGTTCAGTAATTACATATAAACCAAATGTAGATTTTTCAAATGTATTTGTAAACAATACAAAATTGTAAACAAATGGGAAGCATCCTCTCTAAACACTTTTCCCTTGATCCTGTTTATTCACGTTTTCTGCATGGACAACTAGCTCCCTCCCTTCTTAAAGGTTCATATAGTTGCAGCATCTCTGTCTTCTGGGCTCCCTGGAGCCAACAGGAGCATGCAGGGGTAGATGCTCCTTAACGTTAACAATGTCCATCTATTTTGTAGATGGGATCATGGCACTGAGACCCCGAGCCAGACGTAACAGGATGACATGATTTTGTGACTCAAACAGTGAATAAAGAAATGCCATCCGTCCAAGGTCCTCAGAGCGATGCAGCCACCTGACCTGTCCACTGCTATCTGGGTCAGAGTCACACTGATCCCACCACAGATCCCTGCAGCCTGAGGAATTAAGTGTAATTAAGGGGGAATTAAGCTGTAATTTTCCTTCAGCATTTTCTCTGCTCACTGCACCTGCTTGAGACTGCAGCTGAGCTCATGTCAGTTGAGAGCAGCATCAGTTATGTCAGCTACTCCTCTTTTTACAAGGCACATTCTCTTTGTAAAGACTGGGCAAGGGGATGTCTCGGCTTCCTTCTTAAAAAAGGCAGTCAGCCCTAGCCTGGTACTTCTCTGCTCCCCAGAAACAGCTGAGGATCAAGTACTGAAACTTCTCTGAATTTCTGCAATGAGTGACTTACCCTGGTCACAATACAAGATTTCACATTTTCTATTAAGTGAACGCAAGCAGTTGAGGAGGGGCACACGTGCAATACCTTGATTAAAAATACACTAAGTAGGAAAAACAAAAGCAAAAGCAAATACAACAGAAAGCAGAGCTATACAAAATCATACAGAAGCTTAAGCAAGGCTATCTAAATAGCACAACAGTAGCTGCTGAAAGGCTATATAGCACTGTATACACTGTATACATCCACGGCCTCAACACCTATAGGAACTTCTGGATATACTGAAGAGATTGTGATGGATCATAGGTATGATTTTTGGGTCTAAAGCTTCTCATATCTTTGATGGGATCCTCTAAAGAGAGCTTCATTACAAAAACAGAGGGCTCTTCTGAGCAAGAAGCTGAGAATTAGACATGCACAATGAAGTGGGAAACCAGACGCTGTGAGCTTCTGCAAAAACAAGAACAGATGAGTAGAACAGAACAGAGAATCCAAAATAGTTCATTGGCTGCTGTCTCACTGTTCAGCAAAGAGCTTCAGCCCACAGAATTGCCTTGTTCTCTTGTTCTCTGGCACATGTGACATAGCATGTACCTTGAAGAAAGGAAAAGTCTGTCTTCCAAGCCCACAAGCTGAAGTTGTGGTTCTGTGCACTACACCCATCAGACAATACCTGATCTTTATCACAGTCGTCTTGGGTGCTTAAGGCTGCAAACAGGTACAGGGCAAGGAAAGAAACCTGAACACTTCATGTCTTGAAGCTAAGTTGTGTTTTCAAAAGGATACTTATGGTCAAAGCTATACCACAGCCTGAAGAGCCAAGCACTTTCCTGCTTTGTCCTGTTCCTTCTTTCAGAATCTGGGCCATCCTAAAAATAAAACAAAAACATATTGCATTATTTCAGATTAAAAAAAAATGAAATCAGACACTCCAAACATTCACACAACACACTGTGTCCTATTCAAAAAAGCCAAATGACATAACTACTGTATTTCAACTGTGGAAGATGAATTTCACCAAGAAGGTGAGTTTCCATAGAAAGGTCAAAAATGACTGGCAGAGAACGTGTAAGCCCCTCTTCACCATCCTTAAGTTACATTAAGGAGCCTCCTGTCACCAAGTTCCCTTGCGCCTAACTTACCTCTGCATTATTGCAGGGGCTATAGCCACTACATTAACAGCCATAGAAAGAAAACTAAAACTAGAAGTGCCCCTCCTATATGTGTCACCTCCCAGATAACTGAACTGGTTCCTATTCTTTACTCCATTGATTTCCTTAGCTCTAAGTCTCTTTGATATTCTTGTTTCCTTGAAGAACATGCTAATTCCTTATTGCCGTTAAGTATTTTTTCAGGTTTGTGAGAGTTTAACACAGAGGAAACATGCTTAACGGGGAGAAAAAAATCACGACTGAGAAAGGTTATGCAAGTTTTGTTAAGTGCTACATCAAGCCAGCTCTCAGAAGCGCTAACAATGTTAAATATAATCCTTTTAATAGCTGTGCTGCAAGTCATCATCACACCAGCTGGTCTGCAGCTGTGTTTGTTTTTACTTTTTGTTACTGTTTTTCTTATTTGACTAGAGGCCAGAGTTAAACTCAGGAAAACAGACCAAGTGAGAACGCCTAGTATGAAATCATCTTTCAAAACACTGTGAAGGGAAAAAAAAAAAAAACAGAATTGCCCTGTGTCCTGCGGCAAAACGCCATGATCCACCAAGAGTTAAAGCTTAATAAATATTCACTCCAACCCCCAAAATATGTTTTCTCTGTGACTTGCTGCTGATCTTGGCTTTGTGAAAGGGAGAGAAATCCAAAGGGAATGGACTGATGGACTCCATTAGGCATGCAACACACAGCTAAAGAGGAAAAGAAATGCCTAAGTGCTCTATGTTTACATGGAAAAGAACAAACAGGCTATTTCTACTCAAACATTGGATGCGAACAGAAGACTCTTGTTCTGTCTGTAGCTATTTCCTGCTAAAAGCAGTTCTTTAGACACTGACAGGCTCAGTCTGAGCGGGCTGAAGCTCTATCTTACTGTGATAACCACTGCGTAACCTGGGCTGCAGGCCACATCTGTGGCCTTCTGCAGCAGGAGGTTTGAGTTTCAATGCCCAGTCTTCTGGTGGCTTGCAGACACAAAGCTAAAAGATCACTGCTTTTGGTACTCAAACTCACCGCTTCAGAACCGATACTGTGGCCTGGACCAGACTTCTACAAAGCCCTAGCTGAGAAGGGGGAGAAGAAAAAAAAAAAAAAAAGCAAGAGGGGGGGGACAGGGACAAAACAAGAAAGTTGATCCCAAGCACAAGTTTCACATGCGTTTATCCTCTTGGTTCAAGCCATCTGCATTTCCTGCCATTCAACTGCATTTTCCTCTGACAGGTGCTTGGGTGACTGAGGGGGAATGTCCTTGCACAGAGGAAGTTCCCACTTGAGCCTCAGGAAACTTTCCTACCAAACATTTCACTCTTCCTGTGAATTCACTCAATTTACACAAGGGGGAACCTGAAATTTATGGGCTGAACAACATTCTTGACGTCTTGTTTGCCAATAGATGTATGTGTAAACCAATTCAGCATCTCCTTCCAAGAGAAACAGAGATGAGGGGAGAGAAACTTAGCCCTGCACTGTCGTACCTGCTGTGTCAGTGTGAGAACCCATCTGCCTCACTAATCACTTCTCCCAGCACAGCCTTCCTGCCTCTTCCTCAGAAGATGTGCTGGGACAGGGATTTTTCAGGACTGGCTACGGATGGAGCTCTACACTTTACAGCCAAGAAGTGGCATGGCTGAAGCAACACCTACACTTTCTAGTTTCACTGCTGTATTTGCATAGGAGGCAGCATCCAGGACACTGAATCAGTAACATAGCTCACAAAAGACACCATTCCCTCTTCCCTCATCAACTATGAAGTGTAAAGCCAGACAAAAAACAAGGGTTTGTTTGTTTGTTTGTTTTCCTCTTGGGAGCTGAATTTAATTCCCAGGTCGACTGGGGATTTAGTTTAACAATGACAAAAATCAAGCAAAGAGATTTTTTTTTTAATGGATTAGTGTAAAGGACACAGAATTAAGGACACATAGGCACTCCTAGCATAGTGGAAGAAAAAAGCCAACTCTTGGATTGCTCTTCATGCCAAGAAGGCTGAAAGATTCATAGCTACATCAGGCTGAAGATAAAATGATGATTTTGTGATGTTGCTTTTGTCTCATAAAGGTGGCAGGTGGTAGTTGCAAAATCCACTTGGGTTGTGATCCAATATACAGCAGCTGGTAACAGATTAGTGAACTTAATCTTTGGTTCTAAGCAAGTCCAAAAGGCAGAATTGGGTCTCCGTTGTTGAGCAGAAGCCAAGAGCATTAACTCTGTGTGCCAGTGTCGGGCACGTCTGCTCATGGGGCAGAACAGCCAAAGCAGGTGTGTGCAGGCAGGGCAGAGAGGAGAGCACTGCGTTAGGTGGAGTGAATTAGATCTGAGAAGATTTTCAGAGCAGATTCTCGGTTAGGACACACACACACACAAACACACGCCCCAATGTGAAGGCAAGGTTTAGAGAGACAAACCGCACCACAACACTCAACGCCACAGAGTGTTTTTGGTGGGCATTACTTGTTATGATGTAAACCCCACTACTGACTTTCCAGGTGGGGGAGAAAGTTTTCATCCATGCATGTAACTTCTGTAGCTTTTTCATCTTGGTTGTAACATAAGAACAGCCTAATAAAGAAGTTATGTAGTTACTTACTCCTTGTAAGACTTGAAAGCTGTCATTAGTAGGTGGAGGATCCTGATCTGGGTCAACTCCAACTCTACAGAAAATTAGGAAAACAAAGCAAGAGGTGTTACTGAGGGTTGCAAATGTTAAGTTCAGCCCAATGCATTTTAAAAGCACCTTAATCACCCAGCAAAGCTGCATTCAGAGAAGTTAAAAGAATAGTTTCAGGAAGAGCTGTCCATTATTCCCCTGTGGTTACACAGCCATAAGAAAGATGTTTTTCACTCAAGCAGCAACCACCTATAGGTAACAGAGGTTGTAACTCCAGTTCAGCATCAACTTTAACTGCTTACCTTGGTGCCAATTCCTCTAGGGCACTGGCAAATGCTATTTTTTGGCCTAAAGAGGTGAACTGTGAGTTGACATCCTCTTCAGTGGAGAATATCTCTCATGTTCAGTAGCAGAAAATCAGAGACTAAGGATAAGTCCAGCCTAAAGATTTGACATGGCAAATCACTTTGCTGCTAGATAGGCCTGAAAATTATTCAAATGTACTGCATACACACACACACACACGCACACCATTATTTCTAAAGGCATTGACAACGTGAAGTACCATTAATACCTCATAAATATTAATGATATTAATTTACTGCAAGTTTATTCATCTAATACCAAATGGGATTTTTCAAGTGGTCAGAGAGCACACTCACAAGTGGCCTGTCTAGTCCATCGTCACCTTGAGAGTGACCAGATGGTGTGTGTAACAAGACCATAGAATAGCTGTAGCGTCCCTGTTTTTACATATTTAGCAGTCATCTTATTACTGTACTATGATTTCAGGCAGTGTTTCTGTTTGAAACATTTCAACCTGATCCTTGCAGTTATATTCAGGTTCTTCCGATGAAGAAAGCAGACTTGGCTTAGTCCTTTCTCAAATCCTACTTGTGTCACAGTCTCTGCACTCTCCTGTGGAACTGAGCCCTCCAGCCTCTCAATGTTAAGCATTTCCACAGGCACGTGCTGCGTTTCAGTCCTACCATGTTGCATAATGACAGCATGAAAATGCATCAAATGAGGAGAACAGGTTGTTTGAAATGGTTGCTTGTTCGTTTTCCCTCTCCTGTAAGGGATTGAACTGTTTTAGAGTAATCTCTTAATTACCTGGTTTTGTGCTGGCTCTTTCTAGTTATGCTATTTTTGCAATGTCATTTCTGAGACAGAGTTATCAGAAAACAGCACATTGCAGGCAAGCCCATATCATCTGGGCATTCAGGGGACACAAGCTTGCACAAGACAAGCTGCAATTCATACATGATTTACCTTCACACACAGAAGACTGTATTGATAAATATTAACCATTAAATAACTTATAGGCAGCACCTTCTAACATGAAGAAAGAAAACTGGGCATTGAACTACGTTTAAGTTATCCTTGTGCACTAATGCCCAGCCCGAGGCCTCACATGACAACGTAATTCAGAGGGAAGCCAAGAGGCCACTCTTGGACAGCCCAGAGCAACATTGCACCGAGCTAGAGCTGCAAAGCCCTCTGCTTCCCCACTCCAGGCCAAGCCTCTTTTCTCTCCTCATCCCTTTTCTCCCCTGTCACAGCAAAACCCCCACCTAGAGCAGCATCTTAACCCTTGCACCCACTGGCCTGGGAATCCATTGGCACGGGGCCGTTTCAAGATCAACAAGCTCTGCAAGCTAAGGGAACACTGGATGGACACAGGGGTACTGCATTTTAATGCACTGAGCTACACACTTACTCCATTTCAAAAAGTAAAAGAAAAAAAGAAGTAAATAATTGAGAATTTCTCTGCTCTTTCCTGACTTACAGTTGTGTATTGCATCTTAAGATCTTAACTGCCCTTAGAGCAGGAGAAGGGTCAGGGCTTTTAAGAGGACCAAAGCAGACTGAGCACACTGCTCAGCGAGAACCCGGGATGAAGCATGGAGCAAGTGCTTAGGTTCACTCACTTCCTGAAGAGGCAGAAAGCCTTTCGACATCAAGGGTTTCAGCTTTCGGCCAAACTTTTCTTTTACTATAGAAGACCCTTTCAATATTCAAAGGACTACACAGACACAGTCTATTTTAATGTGTTTCAAAGTTATTCTTCAGGGGAACTCGCATTTTGAGCATGTCTAATGAAATCTCCCTCCGCTCTTTCATTTTTTTTTTTTAAGTTTATGTTTCTATCTATACGCCAGTTCATAGATTAACACACACAAAAAAAAGAACAGTACTCTTGAATTCCCAGGATTACTGTTGGTGTCTGTTATTCTTTAGATTTGCTTGCACAGAAAGCATTTATTTTTCCTACCAAGTCTGTCTTTCCTAATGTTTCAATGTGTATATACATAGGTCACCTGAAAAGAATTTTGTTTTAGCAGTATCCCACCTTTCCAGTTTCTAAAAAAGTTTCATTCTAATCCTGAAAGTTCATTTTTTTGTTTTGTTAAGATGAAGACTTTCAATACAAGAATATCTTGCATGCAATCTAAGAGTATCTCCCCACCTTCCTTTGCAGGGAAGAGATGCACAGAAAACATTAAGCTACTTCACCCTACTTTAATGACTTCCCTCATTAAAAGCACAAGGAAAGCTTCACTTTTTTTTTTCTCTCTTACTGTTAAAAAAAAAAATCTAAGTAGTTGCACTTAAAAGCTTACCGAAACTTAAACGTGCTGTAAAAGCCAATATCAGTTTTATTTAAATAGTATTTAAATTAGGAAAAAAAAATCAGTTGGTACTGGATGAGTTTGCACACATTCTCTCTCAAAGGTGAGGGTCAGAGAGCAAAACCTCAGTGACCATAACTGCCCCATAACCACAACCTCAGTGATCATTTTGGAGTTTCCCTCGAACAGCCTCCCAGACAGGCAGGGGAGCAAACAAGGTCGGGTTGCAAACAGTGTTTTGCTGAACAGGACAGCCAGTGCCAGGGCCGGGCAGATGTCAGCAAGCAGCTCTGCTGGTCCTGCCACTCTTCTTTTAAAAAGCCTGCAGCGATTGCATGGGGATTTCTGGAAGGATTCAACCAAGGGTAACTTGTAAAAAATACGACTGTCAGGTGAAAAACATACTAAAAAATACACAATTAATTATTCTATCACTTCAGTGCAGCTACTGTGCTGTAAATATTAATATTTAGTATATACAGTTTAGTCATTATTTTTATTCCTGAACTGGGAAGTTTACTATAATTCGTAGACAAGGGTCTTCCATAGTAAAACTTACGTAAAATTTCAGTATAGTTCTCCACTCCTTCATAATAAGCTTTTTTTTTTGTTGATGTTTCTGTTTAAGGACATAAACAGCTTTTCAGGCTTTTTTAATAGCCCTGTAATGGCAAAAGGACTAGGCTTTAGCCCTAGGAACGAAGCATAAGGTTGCTGGTCATATTTCTCACACTGGTAGAACAAGCTGCTTTAATGCAGCCCTGGCAATTCAAGCAGCTGCCTGGGAGTGCTGAAGTGTGACAGGACACACAAAAAATTTTCCATTGGTCCCCCCCAGAAATTATATGTACACACACATACAAACACCCACTACCCTATAGCTGCCAGTTGTCTATCAATTCTAGACCATTCCCTAGAGGAGATGGGGAGTCTCAGGCATCTCCACTCTTACTAGTGTTTCCTATGGAGCAATCTGACAACTCTTTCTTTTTTAAAATACAATCCAGAAAGGCTGGACTATATCACCCCTGGAAGTCCAACCTGAATGATTAGAGGAAGTAATCCCAAGGAATTCCAAGAATATCTGTGTAATCTGGGATTACAGAATCACATTCGTGATTTCTCAGTTTTCAAGTCCTCTCAGACCAAAGAAAATGGTCTCAATCCATAAATCATCCAGACCCAGAAGTTAAAGAAGTTTTCTAAAAGTTTTCTAAAGAAAAGGACTTGATGTGTGATCCACACCCTCCCAGTTTACAAGATGGACTCGGACTCGAGGAATATCCCTGGCGCCCTGCAAAAAGGAGCAGCTGCAGCAGCATGCCAGAGCCCCGAGAAGAGAGCACACGCTTAGGGTTACAGAGATGAAGAAAGCCAAGCACCAAGTTAATGTGGGGTCAAGGGGAGTGCAGTGTCACCTGAAATACAGCCAGCGGCTTTCGTTCATCTCTTCCACCGATGCAACGTGGTCACCGACTCTGGCATAGTACAAGAATGGAATGCAAATAATAAAATGCTCATGAGATGGTAGCTCCACAGAGCAGCCTAACCACAAAAACAAAAGAAATCCCAAACCCCTACCCAACTGAGGAAAGGCAAAACATACAAGAATTAGAATGGCAGAATAATGAAAAAGTGACCAAAAAAAAAAATCATAAAAGTTAACTTGATTGACATCTCCGGTAATATTCTTCATTTACCCAGCTGGCAAAACACCTACATTTAGGATATGATACTCACTATTCCGCCTCTCCACAAAATTAAATTTAGTAGTTTTTCAGAGAGCTACTACATGGAGATAGAGACAATCTAAGATACAGTTCCTACCCCTTAAGATTTGCACATGTTCTAAAAGAGAAAGAAAGCAATTGAAGTCATAAGAAACTATACATGCACAAGAGAAGGCATCAGCACAGTCTTCTGTGTTGGAAGGAGCAGTCAAACACACCTGGTAAGTACATACACAAACTGAGGAATTTATGTAGCCACTGACTAACAATTTTTCACATAATTAATCTTCAGTCATGATAGATATTGTTTTTACTCCTTGCTTCATCTTTTCCATGTATTCAAAGAAAATCCTCAGTGAAGGCACATTTGGTTTCTAATATTTGCAATGTAAACTCTTTACAAATTGTTCCCCCTACACACTTTTTCACAAGGGCATATGACATCAATTATATACTGCTTATGCTAATATCAAGGGAAAGATTATTGGGAATAATTAATCACTTGGTATCCACTCTAAGAAATCCTCAGAGGCCCCACTTATCAAAGAGCAGGGGTTTGCATCCTCATTGCAGACTCGCATCGTGAAGAGCCAAACAATTAAGGCCATGGGCTGGCCGAACCAAGAGCATGTACCAGTACAATCCTTGAAGACAGGCAAACACCAGACTTTGGATGGATTTGTTTTCAAATCCTAGTTCATGAGCCTTTCCCATGCCACATTACAAGTCTGAGGACTCAGCTTCAGATAAGGCCAGCACTGCATGTCTGGCAAAAGCTAAAAACTAAAAGCTGCCTAATAACTTCCCTTCTAAGACTCCTTCCTTAATGCTGTACCTGTGCCAAGCTAATATACTGACATTTCCCAGATGTCTGTATTGAGAGCTGCATTTCTGGCAAGTTTCAGCTGTTTTGGAAGAGTTCAACTGTTTCTTGAAAGGTGGCTGTGAAAGAAGAAGATTCCCAGCCCTATGTTAAAAAGCAAAAACCAAACAAACCTCCAAACCTCAATCACTGAAAAAGCTCCAAGAACTAGGGAAAGTTACTTAAGGATGGTTTTAGGATGCCTTTAATTGACCTAAGCAAGCCCCAGGTAAGGACTCTCAAAGCTGCCTGCTGAGGCTTGTCAGACCCTGCCAGTTCCACCCTTATCTCCCGTTTGCTCCAAACGGATTTCACTCCAACTCCTACAGATTTCACTCCAACTCCTACGAGGCTGGATGGGACCTGCCCCACACGCCCTCCCTCACAGGGAATTGCCATGGGGCAGAGGGCAAGAGCAGAGATAAGGAAGCACCTCCTGTGCTCACTTCCAAACAGTGCAAAGGACGCCTATCAAGGGAGAAAAACAACAGCAACCTCAAAAGGTCAGCCCAGTAAAGCTGCACTGAGCCCCCAAAACAGAGATTCATGACTGAGGAATGGAGATGGGGGGCAGGAGGATGGCAAAAACTGGACAGGGCCAGATGACTGGGAAAAGCAGTGCATGAGGAAGGATGGCAGAGGGAAAGGGACGACAACTGCCTCATGTGCCTGCCCTGCAGGGCAGCACAAAGGGGCTGCAGAGGATAAAACCCAGAGGATCTATCTGCTCTATCTGGCAGAGAAACAGAAAAAACAGGCTGCAAAGGGGCAGCCTCTCATCAAACACTTTCCCGCTCAAAGACCCTAAACAGAACACAAGGATCTAGGCCAGTATCAACAGTGGCTCCCAGGCATCGCAGTGCGGTGCAGCGCGGTACTCAGGACATGCACAGTTTATCCGACAACTAACAGGGGGACCACCAGCCAGAACGGGCCCAACCCGAGACTGCCATCAGGCTGCTAGCAGTCATGGGGGCTGCTGCTGAAGCTACGTGAACTGACTTCCCCTGTGAGAGTTCCCATGTGTCCAAGGTGCATTTTTAAAATGTAATAATAATAATAAAAAGTAGAAATGAAATGTGCAGCCTTCAACTTTTCTTGGAGAAAGACACCCAAAAATATCTTAAATGGAAAGATATGTACACATACAATGTATGCATATGCTCATGAATAAGACTTATGAAAAGGTTACTAAGTATAACTAAAATTACTTCATTATAATGGACACAACCCTCCTCATTTGAAGCAGCTTGGGAAAGAGAGGACGGCTTCAATGCACAGCTTGCTTCATTCAGCATGAAAGGAACCAGTGCCAAGAGGGGTCAACCATCCCTAATGAGAAACGACTAAACATTATTTTGCAGTAGAAACCCTGGGCGTTCCCTTCTTTCCAGTGATATAATGAAATAAGTAAATAAATGAAGAAGTTACTTTTCAGAAAAGAGGAGCTCTGCCAATGCTTTTAAGGGCTCTGCAGTTGCTGAAGCTGTTAAAACTAAGCAGGAAACTGTTTCTCGGCTTTAGTCATCACAAAAATAAATAAATAAATAAATAAATAAATAAGAAAGACTGCAGTTTTCATCTTTCACTTTAGTGCCCATGACAAGCTTTATTTTCTAGGAAAAACCATAACTGTTTACCATTCAGATACCTGAATATGTCCCACTGATAGCCAAGAAATATCAAACAACATAATGGGTTTAATCCTAGCTTTGGCGTTAAGTTTTAGGCTTGCTTGATATCAAGTGCTTTAATCTGAAACATGTAAAGATTCCAGCATTTCTGCTCGGATTTCACTGCCGTGATCTCACTTCCCCACCCACTTGCACAATGAGCTCAGGTCTCCACTCCCAACTGTGGGCCCTCTGCCTGGCCGCCCATTCCCACCTGACGGCTGCGTAGTGGTCACATACCCAATTTGGGAATGCACCTGCTCCTGAGTATCCAAGAAAAGGCAGAGCTGGGCAAGAGCAAGGAGCTAAGCATTTTTACCTGTCTTTTTCCATATGCTGTTTTTTTACTTATGCAAAACTTAACTTTCATGTTAGCTTCTCCTTCCCTGACCTACTTTTCTGTTTTTATTTCACATTGCTGGAGAGAATAGATCCCCAAATATTTTTGTTTGTTTTTTAAATAACCATAACAACAATTGCGCGCAGGAAGCCCTCCGCAGACGGGCAGGGGCTGCAGGGCCTCTGCTTCCCCAGCACAGCCAATGCGCAGGCTGAACCACCCCCCAGCCCTCACCTACCCGTTGCATGAGAGCGGCCACCCCAAGAGCACTTTGCTTTCCCAAGGCTGAAGTCAACCAGGGCAGAAGAAACCACTGCGAGTTTCACACAGGAGCTGGACACAACACGACTCCCAACATTTAAGTCCAACACAAAAGTGGCACTAGTTTCTTATTCCCTTTCATTTACTTAACCTAGAAAGCAAACCAGCTTTTTATCTTTCCATGTCTTTCCTGTGTGTGAGCACAGCTTATCCCCAGCCTCCAGCAAGCTGATCTAGCCGGTGGGTGCCAGGGGCTCCGTCAGCCTCCGCGCCAGGACGTGGGAGCAGGCAGTGCTAACGCCTGCTGCTGAGCGAGGCCCTGGGACTTCAGCTCCCTCTGGCTCTCGCGCCGGCTGAAGGGGACGGAAGGGACAGCACACTGCTCCTTTTCTGTCCCTTTGTTAGGTCTAAGCTTGGACAGGTCTTGCTTCCCTACAGGCAGGGTTGTAGCACCAGCCCTGTGTTTCTAACTCTTCATCAGCAGTGCGTGGCTGCCACCTCCTGGCACGAATCTCACTTCTCACCGGCCTCCTGAAAAAGCGCAGCCTCAGCAATAAACGGAGCAGGGCCCATGAGGGCTGCTGGAAACAGAGCCATGCAGTTCCCCATAACAATTTCCACGTGGAATTCCCTTGTTTGCGAGACATCCTTCCCTCAATGCGCAAGTCGACTGCTGCTTTTCTCTTAACCATGACAAACAAATGAAAGTTAGAATCACCACCTACAACAAGAGCAGGTACATCTCAAAAATAAATAACAACTCGCATTTCAGCCAACTGCCTTCTGGCAGCTACCCCAGGAATGGGAGCACAGTGCTGGTCCATGTTCCCAACTGTTCTCCCTCCTGCAAGCGGAACCTACCCAAAGGGCAAGCCTGCAATGAAGAGGGGTCACCCCTGCAGGCGGGAGGGACAACACCACAGCCACGCTCCAAAGTCTCATTATGGAGCCAGACTGCTTCAAGTAGTAGCGGCACCTTCTTGGGTGCCTTTGCAAGATGTTTTCTGAGCTAGACCACAACAAAAGCTCTCACTGCCACCACACAGGCACGGCCCATTCTCAATTTATAGGTTTCAGCAGGTCTACAACACAGGTAACGTTTCTGGTCATCTCAAAACAAGATCCCTGTGGCCAGAACCTGGGCCATATTCTGGCAGTCAGTCCTGTCACTCTGCTGACAGCTGAAGGAAGAACCTAGGGCAGAGGTGGCGGCTGACTGTTCTCAGGGGGCTGCCTTCTGACACCCGAGGCAGAGTGAACTCCCCCTTGCTTCACGTAACCATTCGCTTGATGACAAGCTGGGAAATACTCACCGATGCTCCCTCAACAAAAATAGCACTGGAAGACGCACAGAAAGCCCAGGATAGCAGCATCTATGATGAGGTCTCTTAAAGTCTGCTTTGTTGCCCTGATGGCAGGAAGCTCCCAAAGATGCTTTGAAATATACTGGATTCCAAGGGAGGCAACAGATAGTCTCACGTCAGCTGCAGGCTGATCCTGCCACACATCACTCTATCACTTTTGCGATGAGATTTCAAGAAACGTTCCCACCTGCACCCTGCTCACCAAACCTCAGCGCCCGCTCTCTCACATCTCCCATCTCACACAGCCCATGCACCCTGATGGGTAAGGAGACCCTGGGCCTGCCCTGCTTGCTGAGGTGTGTTAGTGCAGCTCTTCTTTCATACCACTATTGGCCAGAAAGCCACTCTGCTGCCAAAGATGCCTAACGGAGAGGTAATGTGGAACCTACTCCAGGTATCTTCCTAAAGTCATTTCAGAGTTTTCACATGGCAACAAAACTGGTCAGGGCTTAGGAATATCGTTATCACGTGGTATCTCATGACCCTTAATGACACAGCTGCACTGGAACCGTTTTGCTGCGACTTTGAGACTAGGTGGCTGCATAATCTCGTTAGCAATACGAGATCGTGACTAAACGCAAGTGGTGCCTCTGCCTGAGGTACCTGCCAAACATCTGCAACTTGCATTGAAGGGCAGAAACAGATTGGTTAGCACACAGATGCACACAGATTCCATCAAACAGAGCCAGGATTTTCCAAGAGCACACCCAATATTTGCTGTGATAGAGTCAAGCTGTTGTCATCACTGCTGTAGTAATGCCCATTTCAGGCTGCAGGCACATGCCAAAGGTTGCAGCCGATGCTGTCTTCTTGGCACAGAGCAGTCCAACTCTTAATGCATTTCCTTTTGACAAGATGTCAGTCAGTGACACTTCAGAGTTTTTAGTAAGCTCATCCCAGCACACAGATCCTGACAATGTTAGCAGCAAGTCTTGATCAGGTCCAGCCTGACTTCAGCAAGAAGGGTTCCTAAACGTTCCTGGGAATTCTATCCATCCTATTTTCAACCTAGAAAGCGCCTGTCCTGCCAAGCAGTTCACTTAGTTTTCTGAATGCAACAATAATCATTAAGAATTGTCAATTATTCTTAAAACTGAGACTGATTATATGATTTAAGATTTTTTTCCCTACTCTGCTATGCGACAGCGGGAGACAAATTCTGTGGAGTACAACTAGAATGTAACACAAAGTAAGTAGGCTTTCATGTGCCTAAGAACATACATAACTTACACATGTAAAATGCACTGGAGGGTTTGGTACAGTGTGCTTTGCTTTAATTCCGCTATTTACTCTCCCTGTTATTCAACTGCTAAAGCCATTGCAGAATGGAAACATATGTGCTCTTTAACAACAGACTGATTCAAAATTCTCCAGCAGTTTGCAGGTAAGTAGCCTCAACCATGCATATACTTACAGCCCTAAAGTATCCAAGCGTTATCCAGAATTTACACAGGAAACAGTTATAATGCCACTGCTTAACATTTTCCTAGGTCCCAAGACCAGGACCTCAATTATCCCAGTTGCTTAAATGATGTCAAATCTATTTGGATGCTTGTTCAAAGTATATCCTGTTTAGTACCACCCATTAAAGACTCCTGCTAACTTGGAAAACAGGAGCAGAAGTATTATAAACAGCATTACCAGGAGCCAGAAAACAGGGAAATGTCTCAATATAATAGGAAAAGAAATTAGATATGAGGCTGGATAGGCTAATTCTATCTTTTCCATACAGGGGCATCTGCATCAGGCAATGCTATTCCCTACCCTGCTGTGCTGACAAAGGCCTAGATCCCTACTCACATGGCACCAGAGAGCTTCAGGGTGAATCCCAGCAGTATTCAGCATGATTGCTGCTCCAGCTTGCACTTCCTCCTTCCTGTACCTAACACTGTTCCAAATACCTGCAACACCTCTAAGCAAGCATCGAACAAGTTTTGCAGGACTACCGTTGCCCAGTACAGCTGCCATTTGAGAAGTGGAGTTTCCTGGGCACTGACCTGATGTTCAGCCAGGAGAGCATGGGGGTTGTGCCTCCCCCCACAATCCAGACGGTGAAGAAGACGATAAGGAGAGTCGTTGAGAACATCATCTGATGCGAGTAAGTAGCAGTATCTCGGATGGCCAGAGCAAATGCCATGGCTCCCCGGAGACCTGTGCAAGAGAAATAGGAGAGCTTCAGAAGTGCATCCGAGCCTCATCGTAACACAGCATCTCTCCTTGCTCCCTTCCTGGCCAGACGGATGCAAAGCGATGGTGGAAAACACCGGGCTCAGGTTGTTTCACAGAAGTTCAGTTAGCAGGTTTACCTGCTGCTTCTGGATTGTTCTCCCATAGCTCATGGGAGCTGCCACCAGGTATCTACCACCCAGAACACTTCAGATATAAAAACAAGGTTTCCACTCTGCCCTGATATTTTTACTGTAACTTTCAGTATTTGCAAGCACTACAGAAAGGCAGGAACTAATGCAGACACTGAGTTTTAGATAACAGCAAAATGTATTTTGAAAATCAAAAGCTCCCTGAACGTAAATGAAAATGCAAACCCTTCCATTTGCCTCTGCAACTCAAGCATGAATTCTCGATATGAACAAGCTATCAGATGCAAAATGTTTCTTGGTAACACCACACTCATAGGCAGAATATACTCCTCCTGGATTACAAAACTCTAGCAGCAAGGGCATTTATGCACTTCTGCAGTAAGGGAAGAAGATGCACATGCACATAGATATGCACTCCATGATTTACTGGAAATGGAAGAAAGTTCAAGACTTATCTGTGTGACAGAAATAGTAAATAAATTCTTAGTCAAATACCTTGTTTTCTCCAACTCTGTAGGAGAGGATACTCAAACATCTCTAGATTATCTTGGCAGATACATGTTCTACAATACATGTATCATCTCACCTAGAAATAAGCTTTCAGGAAGAGATGCCTCCCAGCTCCCTCATCCCCTTGAGATGCTCAACATTTCAAACAAAAATATTCTGTTCATAGCTTGAGGTGACTGCTGGTTGCCAGAACCTGGCATTCCAAGATTTCAGCTCTTCTCAGACATGACACTTTCTGCAAAGGCTGAAAAATACCTGAGGGCAGGCTACTCACATGTTGGAACAGTTACAAGTATTCTAGTAAGGAAACACACACAAATTACAAAAAGAGGAGGTATTTCTATTAATTTCTCCTGAGTTAAAAAAGAACTTCTGTTTTAGCAAATATTTTTATGAGTTAAAAAAGAAGAACTTCTGTTTTAGCAAATATTTTTGTTCTTACCTGAAAACATCATCATGTGCTGAAAGCTCCAGCTGATCTTATGCCTTCTGCCCAGATTCAATAAGAAGGAGAGAGGGTAGATGTGTGCAGCTCTGCCCAGAAAGATTGCAACCTGTTCATAGCTGAGGGTTAAGGATCTCATTTTCCTGAAGTACACAGTTCTTGATATTTGGCTCTAATACAAAAATCTGTGTTTTAATGAGAAAATTACACAACAATATCAAGTGTTTATGTTATCCTTGCCTATATTAAAAGCAGATTTTCACAGTTGTGCATACACAGCTCATTGTAGTATAGAAGGCAAATTTAACAACCAATACAACCAACCTATTTAATGCACACTGGCAAATCTAGTAAAGTTACAAGCTATACAAATGAAGACTTTACTTGTAAAATCAGACTTCAGATAACTATCACCACCAACATCAGACTGTTTCAGACTTTGGTCTTCAGACTCTATTTCTGAAGAAAAAGACCAGCAAGCAGCCATTTCATTACAGCTCCTGCAGTGGCAAAGTCTCCCACTGGCTGGCACAAACTTAAGAATTCAAGGAAAGTAACAAGAAGAAAATCTAAAGACACTTGTCAACACTACAATCAAGTTCCTAAAGAGTAGGAAAAAAGTATTCCAGGCAACAAAAGCAAGAGGCGAGCGTTTCCCACCCCCTTAGTGTGACAAAGCATCCAGAGGCTCCAGTAAATGCATGGAAAGCGGAGCATTTTCTCTATCAAGTCAGGAACATGTTGCAACAAATTGCAACAAGGTGGTGAAATCCTATAAGACACCAACACTATCAGGAAAAAAACGTCTAACACTGTTTGCTAGTGGAATAACAACATTAGGAGATGAAATAGCTCTCTTACGGAAGAGAAACAAAACCACAGAAGAATGATAGACACTTTGGGGTTGTTGCCACAGCTAAATACTGAAGTAGCAATCCACTTTGCAGGGAATTATGTCTCCAAGAAACCAGGGTTTTTCTTATTCCTATTTTTACAGAGAAGTCAGACCTTTTTCTCTGCAACAGTTGGTGATGCCTCTTGTGTCACTTCAGCAGGGAAAAAGACTTGCAGCAAAACACGGGTGCTAGTACCAGCTGCTTTCCTCCCAAAGGAAGGAAAACACTTCAAGATGTGCAAACAGCAAGCATAGTGGGAGAAAGAGAGAGATAGGAAAAGTATTACAGAGGCAGGGAGGAAGAGACAGAAAGAGAATCATCTTCAGAGTAGAGATTGTGAGAAAGAAGAAGAAAACGGATAAACAACTATGACTTCATTTGTTTTAGGGAATTGTTAACATCAATCAAAATGACTTTGCTTTAATATATATTTCAAGGTCAAGAAGCCTATATACCCTATACATAGAATATGTAAATCTTCCTTAAAGGCATTGTTTTGTTTACACAGAACTTGCCAAATTGAAGCACATTATATAAATTGGAGGAGCAAGAAAACAGGCTACAGCAATGAAGATTCTTCAGTTCTGTAACACAAGAGTCCAGAAAACAGTACTTTAATTTTATCTCATACCCATATCGCCACATCTGCTTAAACTGTATAATGTAACATACTTCCTTCAACTGAAGGACAAGATTTCCTGAGTTCTTTTCCACAAATACACCAATTAGGCCTTGATTTGGGTTCTTTGAAAAACAGACACCTAAG
>NW_010586154.1:222762-261741 GCF_000705375.1 Tinamus guttatus
CCCCCATTCTCTTCCTCTCCCCCCTGAGATGTAATCTGATGTAATTTTTCCAGTTGAGCAAGGTGTATATTTGGGATGGGAGAGGAACAGTGAAAAAAAGATAAATAAGAAACAACAACAACAGAGTCCTGAAGGCCATTCATAAATCCCTCTAGAATACTCTAGAAGAAAATAGGAAGATTAAAAAAGATTTTTTTTTTCAGAAAAGAGTCCATTTCACATTGCCTTGGTGAGCCACTGCTCTTCCTGAAGAATTCTCTTGGCAGCATGCTATTTGGGTTGTGGCCTTTGGTGTAGTCCTTCACCACATGTGAGTAGCAAGCACTTCGCTTCAAGAAGGTAACTCGGGTTGTTCATGCTGATGGAAGTGCAACACAGGACGATGCCTTTCCCTCCTGCCAATACTTACGTTTCCCAGCCAGAAAGGGAATTTTAAAATCCAATGCCTGAAGTTGCACTGCTGTGACTACAAGGAGCAAAGCACATACATATAAACTGAATTTAGGTGGCTTTTAGCACTTGCTCAGTTGCAGAGCCTGTTTATGGCATAGAAGCCTTACAACTTTGATGAAAAGGGTAACAAAAGCCCATTCTTGGGATTATTGTGCCTGTAATGTATCACACGCAAATTAATCACCATGCTAGAAACTGCACGGTCAGAAGAGATTTTAAAGGCACATACAAAACCTCACACAAAGCGAGAAAGGATACAAAAGCTCCAATGATGAAAACTGGGCTGAATATGTGTTTCTGGAAAGTAAACAGCGCCAGACCCATATATGAAAATATGAAGTTCTCAGCCAGGAAGTGCAATACCTCAAAGAGCTAGGAAAAAGAATTTCAAATTAATGGCCAAGCAATAAAAATGCTTTAAAAAAGCCCAGCAGTAATACAGAGACTACTATGACAGTAGACTACAGAAAAGGTACAGGGCAATGTCTTACCTGTTTAGTACGACTTCTTGATTCAACTGACAAGTTATTGTATGTATAGTGAGCCTGGGTAATTCCACAGAAGAGGACAGCTACTACACCTGCGACGAGAGCCACACGGAAAAAATTAGTCCATTTATGTCTGCTTAACACCATACCTACCTCCTTGCTCAAACTTCTGTTAATTTTATACGACATCCTTAATCTTGAGATTTTATGAACCTCGTTTTTAAATAAGTCACATATATTTCAGGTTTTGGAGGAGGGCTGAGAAGAAGCAGTGATTTTCTTAAATACCCTCATTATACAGTGAGCTCTGCCTTAGATGGCATTGTACTAAACACAAAGAAGTCTAAGGCGCCTACGTAATGTTTCTCATAGGAAATGTTTTTGAAGAGCAAGTTTAAAATGGCTAAGATAAACAGGAGTTTTACCTAAGCACCCTTGAATCCCCAAACTCACCAGTAAATCCGCAAGCTTCTGCTAGTAAGAAAGTGCTCCAGGACATCAGGAAGAAGAGAGCTGTTTCCAGCAGGGGGAAGCAGTGCAACTTGGTAAACTTGGTCACGTTAAGTCGTTGGTTAAGGAATCAAATAAAATACACAAGTGTTTGGCTTTTTTGTACCTAGCATTTATCAAAAGCCTTTAAATGCACTAATAACCAATGTGGATCTAAGAACATTCAGTCAATTGACTTGATGAGAAAAACCTAAGGATTGAGAAACAAAGTCTAAGGTTTCCCCTTGCAACACCCATCTCTTTCAGATATTTCCACATGTTTCAACTAAAATACCTTGCTCTGTTACATACTCCTGCAAAGTGCCAGTATGGAAGTGATATATACTTGGTGACTCTTGTAGATGCTGCTTTAAGAGAGCCCTCCTCCCCACCCCCACTTTATTTTACTTTACTCAATTATAAAACACATTCAGAAATGTTAAAATTGCGGTGGTCTTGACTACAGGAACTCTATAATGAAACAGATTTATCAGAATTTCTGTTCAGATTTGTTGACAAGTCATTTTTTCAGCAAATACGGTTACTTCTGTACTTTTAAGGTAAAACAGAAATCCTGCCTACAGCAAAATGTATTTCCCTCTCCCTGCATTGATGTGTTTTAGAGAAAGAGCCAGTTCAACCACAACAGTTGAGTCTTTGACAGGGTGAGAGAAAACAAGCTCATCTTCTGCATGAGCGCCAAGTTGAATAACTTCAAACAACAAAACACTGATTTACCATTTCATATATATGTTGAAAAAGTGGAACAAGTCTCAATAAATATCGCCCACTGTATACTGTAAGACAGTTGCTCTCATGTTCATGGTACAGTTCCCCCACCTGCACCCATCACTGCTCTGGCAGCAGGTGAGCACTGTACAGCTCACAATATCTGAAGTACAGAGTGTAATACACATGTCTACTAGAAGATGCAGAAAGAAACCAGGTGCTAACAGGAATGGTAGGGATCCCTCACCTTTCTGAGGGCTGTTAATGACGCCCGCCTGTGAAATCTGCAAAATCCAAGCAGGAGGGTGGCATGAGAAGAGTCAGACCACTCGAAACAGCAAAGCAGGCAGCACTTCCCCCTTCCCCACCTGAAGGGAACCAGTACTCCAATGGACACGTGTTGCACACGTGGCTGCACCATGACCCACCATCATTCTCTGCTGCTCTCTGCAGCATTACACAAATGCGAACTAATATTTGGAGAGTTGCAATTCAACAGGCAAAACAGATGGCAAGGCCATGAGCAGCATCACTTCCACAAGAAAATTCCCAGGTTCCAAGAGGGCTGGGGCTCACAGCAGCCTCTGCAGTGAGGCTGGGGTAGCCCAGGAGGGTCAGTGGAAGTTTCCTCTGCTGCAGGCTCTACCCCAGGACCTGGTGTTCGCTATGAGCCGTTAACAGCAGAGGCAAAGGAAGGAGAAGGCAACTGGCTGCCTCGCAGCGACAGTCTCTGTAGCATTCGGCAACTCTGAGCACCGCCACCTCCTCCCCCCAGCATCGATTTCTTACCGTTTCTCTAAGCTACTCAACAAGGGGAATTGGGTCTGAAAAATATACTTACACTGCAGCATACATTTTTCAGAACGTAGAGTTAAAAGAAAGTCCAAGTTCTCAGAAAAACAAAAGCTGGCATTACACTAGAAATATAACTAATGTCTAGAAATAACACTTATTCTCAGTAAGGGTTATTCTCCATGTAGCTTCCTCTCCACATAAAACCATCACACTAGAACTTTTGATGAGATGCAGTTATTGCTGGCCTGGCTTTTTGACTTGTCTGTGGGTTTCATTTTGGCAAACAGGTGACAACACCATGGTGGTACCACATACTGGAGCAACAACTGAAGCCCATTGTCCCACTGAGTGCTCAGATTATCCAGCTGCAGTTAACTAAAATGTTATTTGAAATTAAGTTATTTCAAATATGAATTGTTATCTTTATTTTGTATTTTTTTTAACTTGAACCATAACACAACGACATTTGTCTTTCTTGACTCCTTAGCATTCTGCTTTGCTTCAGGCCAATCAGGCAGGCTCTCTATTTCACAAAGGAAATAGGAAGTGGTACGCTACCCTCACTCCTACAAAAATAATCACAGATAGTGTGGCCAAGACAACTTGTTAAAAGCCAGAAGAGTCCATGCAAAATATCTGCATCATATTTGCAAACCAAATATCCCATCTGTTTTAAAAAGGCCATGAGTAACTATGTCAGCTATTTATTAAACCCCTCATTGGTAGAGAGGTGCAGCTATAGTTATTTCACAGTTATGACAGTACGACAGAAAATTTCTTTGCAATAAGAGTCTATTAACATCATTCATGACTTAAATTATGGGTTCTAATTAGCTAAGAAGAGATTAAATGCCCATTTATAGCTTCTTTCTAGAGTATTACATGACATAATTTTCCCAAAGAGTCATTAAAATTGTATAACTGAGCAACAGATTACATATGCTGGTTTTGATTTTGTTTGTTTTTTAACCAGAGGCCGCCTTGGGAACAGCCTCCCCTCTCCTCATGATCTCCTCTTGAGCACACAGACTACAAAGAGCAAGAGGCAATCACTGCTTCAGAAATATTATGCTATAAAATGGGTCTGAATGCATTTTAGCTCTACTTGGTAGCCAGCCAGAAAGCCAAATACACAGCAAGAGCACTGACCAGCTAGGACTGTGGATGGCTGATAGCCTAAAATGCAGATTAAGAATCGCAGCTGTGGATCACACTGACAGTGGAACAGTGCAGCTGGGGACTGAACATTAAAGCATTTCCCCTTGTACCTGAAGTGTTCCTGTTATGCAGCATATGAACAGACAAACCAGTGTGGTGAGTGCACAGAAAAATACAGGTGAAACATTATTGCTTAAGATAGTCAGAGGTTCATTCAGAGATTTAATATAAAATATTAGATTCTGCCCCTTTTACTTCATTTTTCAGAAGTCTAGACAGACCAAAGCAAGCTGGGAGGCATACAAACGGGGTTACACCAGCCAGTATAGCAACAAAGAATTCGAGTTTTTCCCTTATGTAGCATTATGATCCCTTGAGGGGGTCAGGCTTAAGGTCTTCTGCCTGAGCCAAAAGCCAAACTCAGGAACTGCTCCCCGAGTGCTTCAGAGCTCACAGCAAACAGCGATACTCAGCTTCCTGAGAGCACATCAGGATGCAAAGCTGATGCATCACATTAGGATGTTAACTCTGGTAGAGGTTCAGTTTCACCCAAGATGCTCAACATTAGACTTCCAGCAGAAAGGTTAATGTCAGGTTCTCACAAAGAACCCATTAATGTTTGACCTAGCTATTATCAGAGATTTTGCTGAAGACAGGAGAACAAGTCACGAGTTATCATGAGTTTGTCTTTCAGACCCAGTAACAGACACTGCTTCCTTAAACAAAAAAGGAAGATAATGTTGGAACTTACCCATCTAGAGTCTCTCCTTTGCTTTAAAATTTTGCCAGCACAACAGATACTGCAACAACATCAGAATTATGTAGGAAATTACGTAAGAAAAAGGCAATTTCTATGAATACCTATATGGCTTTGTATAAAGACGGAGGTGATGTGAATATTTATCATATCTTGACACTCAGATTAGGACAAGCTAGAGTCAACATCCCTACAGGGGATCCCTGCTAAGACCTGAATGTATTATGCAGTCTGGAAGAGCTAAACATGAAAAAGGATATCAGAGCTGTCACAACACCCGTCACTGCTCCCATCATGAAAGAGCCACTGAATATTCCCAGGAAAACACCAACTGATTTGAAAAATGCTGCCGCATCAAAAGCATGGGTATTTTCCCCTGTTGGCTGGTAGGCGACTATAGATCTAGAAAGAGTTGCAGAATGAAAAGTTAAAACCTGGCATCAAAAAGGTTTTATTTTGTGAACAGCGGTGCCTGTATAAAAGAAGGAATCCCCATGCTGAAGGGGAATCTTTTCTTTTTACAGTGCATATATGCATAAAGAATTTTAACAAGTGTTTGCAATGTTTACTAATTCGGTTGAAGATACTCCATTTAAATTTAAAATAACATTTTTCAAAAGTAATTAAACTTTAGACAAGTATACAGAACAATTAAGTGATTTCACAGTAGAAGCTCAGGCAGTTACTTACGAAGATAATACAATGGCAACAGCATCATTCAAAACACTCTCCCCAAACAGAAGGGCATAGAGATCGACATCAGCATGCAGCTCATTAAATATTGCTAGCACGGTAACTACAGAAAGAAAAGAAAACAAAAATACATATGAACATATATCATACTGGTTGACTTCAGGATTATGGTGTGGGCTGCCAGAGCAGGCTTTCCAGTATGCTTAAGGCAACAAAACCTAGAAACGGACATACAGGATGAAAATTAAAGTGGGAAACAGATTAGTCATGCTTATCAACAGAAAGTGGCTCTGTGGGTTTCTGTAGAAAACTAGAGGAAATCCCCGAGATCAGTGAGGGTAGACGAAGCCCTTTACCAAAACCCTGGATCATTTTTGCAGGGTATGTTCTGCTTAAGGTAAGCAACAGAAGCTGTGCACATCTGACAACCTTTAAAAGTTTTGTTGAAGAGCCCATATGGCCTTATTACTTCAGTCACTGTAAAACAGTGCTAACAAGCCAAAGTGCTCACCAAAGCACACACCGAGCCTCCGGAGGGCAAGGCTGCTCAATTTTTGTGACACTCCTTTCAAAAGCCTTTCAGTCTGAAGCGAAAGGCCGCAATCTTGAAGATGTTCCTATGCAGGAGCATGACCTGTCTTTGCAGAAAGACAAAGCTGGTGCAATCACCTGCTGTTCAGAGCTCAGCTCAACCACAGGGGCTACCTCCCACTTGCACAACCCAACCCTAAGCATGTCAAACAACCTGTTTTAAAGCCTCATACCTCACCGTGACCTCCCCTCCACCCCCAGGCACACTAGCCCTCCAGATTGATTTGATTGAATGAATGTCTGTAATTGAAGCATAGACATCTGTCCGAGCCTATTTTGCTTTGAAGGATAACTAGGGTTTATGCCAAAACCTCTAATTAATTTACCAGAAGAATATTATTCTGCTTAAATTTATAACATATAGAGATCATCTGGAGGAAAAAGGAAGAAACAAAAAGGGGGAGGGGGAAGCCAGCCCCCAACACGAACCTTCCTCTCAAATACAGCTCAAGAATTATCTGATGTTGTAAACAACGTAGCTACACAAAAGTCCTGCTACCCTGAGAGTAAAATAATTTCATCTATTTGCAGCCTTAGACTTAATGCACACAAAAAAATGCTATTATTAAAAAAAATTAAAAATAAATTATTTAAACAGAAAAAAACACATCCTTCCCCAAGCATATTATCATACCAGCCCAGCACCAGTCTGATAAAGAACAGTTTTCACAACACCCAGGATTTTTGTGCATTACACAGAGGAGAATCAGAGATACTAACATAACTGAAAATAAAAATTACTGTTAACATCTTTGCGCTACACAGTCAGCAAACCTACTAGTGGAATCATTTGGGGACACTGTTAAAAACAGTTCAGTTTTTCATTTAAAAAAAAACTCAACATTTTTATTCATTTTTTTTTTATTAAAACCTGTTCAGCTACCTGGATCAGTGGCAGATATTATTGCTCCAAAAAGGAGGCAGTCTGTATAGTAGAACTTATCAGACAGCTGTCCCACCAACTTCATTAATTTCACAACACCATACATGAGATTCCTGGAGAGAAAAGGATGAGAGAGCATTTCAAAAAGTTGGTGCACTTCAGACAGGCTAAAACTAAATTTTCCTCTTTTCCCCTTGACTCTGCATCATGAGCAGAGTCCATCATTTAAAAATCAGTAAACAAAGCATGTAATCTGTTCACTATTAGTATGTTTAACCTACATATTGTTTTTTTTTTTTCTATCAAAGGAAGTGCTTTCTTGCCCAAAATCCCCCTCAATGCTGTTTCTTTCAACACAGTACACATACTGCAGAGCTTTTTTGTGTATCTCCCAAAGATCAGATAATGCGCAGCAAAATTTAACTTTGAATTTTGTCCAGAAATACACAAATAAAATCATTTAACAGACAAATTACAAAATGAAGGCAATTCGGAAGACTGTATATTTATTTTATCAACTTAAACTTCAATATAAAATGGAACTGATATAACAAATTTCACTCACCCAATAATAAAACAAGAGACTGCTGTTCCTAAAAAGGCATAAGCCAAAATCGAGCCCAAATTCCTGAAAAAGTGTCTCTGAATAGGAAAGAAATGTACACGTTCATTTAAACAAGTGATATCGCCCATTCGAAAACAGACAGCACATTGTTGAGAAATACGTGGAAAAACCCTAGTGTTCCAGATGAAGGTTTCAGTTACTGCAATATAAATTCTATCCAACTTCAATAAATTGAATGAACCAAATTTGAACAGTGTCTTAAATCCTAACCATGGCTTACTGACAAGAAGCTTTCCAGACAATTTATAAAATAAATACAAGAGCTGGCTGCAAATCTAAGAAAAAGCTGGCACCACATTAGCAATTGTGGTATCTTCAAGCGAAAGCACCATCTGTGCCTATGGCCATTCAAACACATCGGTCTGTACCCACTTCTTAGGATAACTTACTGCATTTTGGCCATTCAAGAACAATCAGAATGACTCACGGCAGGACATTCCCTCATTTAAATACACAAATGTTAATCAGGGACAATGTGTGAAAAAGAACAAAGTAAAAACAGTAAGAGGAAACAAATTTTAAAGCATTTGGAGTAAGAAATAATACCTTTCTTCTTAAAAAGTCTGATGTAGCCAGCTGAGATTTATTACTTGCCTAAAAAGACATGTTGAAGTGGAAACTGCATTTCTGAATAGATCAATGGTTCTCATATTAAAAAGAAAAAGATTTTTTCCTCAGAAACTGATTATACTTACCTTCTTCAGGCTATAACCAGCATGAAAAATAATAGGAGGCAACAGAATGTTGAAAAAAACTTCTGGGTCAAATGTTACCTAAAAATAAATTGTGAAACCTCAATTAGAAACAGATACATAAATAGGTCTTTTTCTCTCTCTTTCTTTTTTTTCCCCCCTTTCTTGCTGGTTTTTGCTTGTTGAAATAGCAAAGGTTGCTAGGTTGAACCTTCAAAACCAACAAAGAAAATCCTGCAGATTTTCATGACAAGCAGCTACTAGATTAACAGATATACACAGTCACCAATGATAGTCTAGCAATGTCCCCAAACACTGTCCCTTTCTAAAGTTATAAACCAAAAACAGTTCCCCCCCCAGTCCTGCCCTCCCAAAAATCTAATAGATATTATGCTGGAGAAGACGACCCTTTTCATGGCTGATCATTATATTGTATGAATTTGCAGATTAAACGCTAGCTAGCTACTAGCATAATCATTACAAGCCAATCAAGTCACAGACATGAGACTGGTTTTCAAGAAGTATCATCCATCACTTGCAAGCATCTCAGTGGAAGCTGCAGATATCCATGAAAAAGTATAAATTGAGAAAAGAGACAAAACCAACATTTAAAATGCAGACAGATGACCTGCACACATGTGAGATTAACCATGCACCCTCTTCACCCACTGCCTAAGACCTGGACACAACTGTGCACTCACTCCCTGAACGGCATTCATTTCATTTAACGTCAGATATCTACAGCAGACAGATGTATAGCAGCAGTCACCTAAGATCTCTTTACAAGCCAGTATAAAGTATTATTTTTAGGTTATAAACCTAAAGTTTCAAATCCTATACCTCTAAGTCTACCTTTGCTACACGCCAAAGGTGTTTAATTCCTGCCGTTGAAGCCGAATAGTAGATATGAGCTAGTTGGCCAGATGAATTCTACTCCCACTGTCAGATTGCCTCATTTGGTGGACTATGGGGATGTAAAGCAGTAACTATTGCCTGAAAATAAACAGATTAAACAAACTCTAGGAAAGAAACCACCAAAAGCAATCAGTAATCAATTTTCCTTATACTATGTTACACAAGGAAGCATCATGTTTCTAATACAGCTAATCTTAGTGAATTCTACAGATATTAGCAACATCCATTAAGTCTTAGATAAGTAATCAATCCAACTGGGAAAGCATCACACACAGGTAACGACGAGAGCTCTGCTAGTAGCAATAATGCAGTTAGTGCTTCCAAATTAAGCCTTGAAATGTTGTTACCATCAGAAATACAGACACTTTCTACTACCTAACACTCAGTTGGCAGGGAGGGAAGAACAGATAACAGGCACAAAGCAAGAGGCAGGCAGCAGGTCTGCCCTCACCTTTCGCAACATGTCGTTTTGCTCCACGTTGTGGATCTTCCCAGGGCTTATCTCCCCTTTGAGAGTATACTCAAAGAACTTGCCGCTGATGTTAACCAACAGGGTTGTGAATGGGCGGCTCTCCTGCGAGCAGCTGAAGGGTTTATCATGGCCACTGGTCGAAGGAGTCCCGTATCTCAAGATGACCCCAACGATGAGTCCTGGAAGACAGTTAGAGATCCATAAGACTGACTTGCCCCTCCTGCTGCAAGCTTTCCAGGTGCAAATGTCACCTGAGGCATAATGCAGGCACCTTACAAGCTTACATGCATCATAAACATATCCTGCAGCCAACATTTAATAGCAGCTTCTTACAAAGGAAGGGAGGCCCTAACGTCACAGCTAGTAGTAAGTTTGTAACATTTGATAGCTGCCTAAAGAGACAACTAATATTTAAGGACCTGGGTCGTCTTCCTCACTCTCATTTATACCTCTAAAGTGCAAACCCCCGAGCTGGGCTACAGGCACTAAGACACATAAAGTACATACCACTTTTAATCTACACCCATGCAGATATACCACAGCACGGCGTGGATATGCCATGGCTTGAAAGTAATGACTGCTGAAAACATACGACCACAACCTAGCTGAACCTGCCTGCCGTAGCATTTTGGAGCTGCAGCAGTGATACAGCTTTTTGCCTGGTAATTCCAAGCAAGCAAACACCATGAGGCACAGAGTTTCCTACTCTCAGTAGGAGGGAATTACAGTTCAGATGACACACCAAGGAGTCAGCTGCATATCTTTGGCAAGTATTATCCATATTTCCACAAACATAACACAGGCTGAAATGAGCAATCATAAGGCACATGAAACTTGAGATTTATATATATATATATATATAAAAACTCAGCCAGTCTAAAAAAAATATCACCTAGAAAGCACCAATAGTAGAGAGATGCATCACAGGCCTAAGCATTTGTGCTTGTCTTAAAACAATCCTGCAGGCTAGTGGAAGCACCAGGCCAGCTCTGCAGGCTCGAGAGGCACGTGAGGTCTAAAGAGAGCATCGCCCTCTTACAACTCCAGTCCTGCTGAGAGGAGGTATGGAAACACAGACACAAACTGTTCGTACTCCATTAAGAATCCCCACCCCCTTAAATAATCCATGACAAACCCCAAATCCCCTTGGCCAAACAACGCCAAGGTGAAAACGGATGATTGTTGGTAAAAAAAAAAAAAAAAAGATGCTTTTGTCAAGAAGTTGGTAGCTACCGCCAGTTTTGCGCTCTCTGGCTTGCACTCTGCATCTGTAGATCTATTTCCCCAGGGAGCAAATAAAAGTCCAGCAGATAATAACCAGAGGAATAAATGCGATAAAGATAAAAGCCTTTTTCTTTCTTTTTTTTTTTTCATTAAGGGGTAGTCTAAAGGGCAAGCAAACTTATAAGAGAAAAGGTCAAACACAAGAACACCCCTCATCATCTTTAAGTCCACCTATCTTTAAGAGGGGGGAAAAAATAGCTTTCAAGCAGAAGAAGCTCTGTTAGCTGTGACACTCCAGTGGACAGTTAAACCCATTTCCTTTATGATTAGGAAAACATTATGGCAAAAAATCACGAAAAAGTAATCACCGTTAAGATATAATTCATGCTGGCAAGCAGTATATACTCAGAGAACACATGGGAGAGATCCATTCATCAAATGGTGACCTTTTAGCTATGAAATTTTATACAATATGTTTTTTTAGTGATCTCAGGACATCTTACAACTACAGCGACTGCGCAGAATGCAACAGAAATGCAGCTATGTACAAAATGACGGATTACAACTTTTCAACTCCAAGCTATCTGCATCAAAAAGAATCATGGGAAATGTTTCCCATGAAGCCCATCAGGCAAGCCATCAGAACTTCGTTCTCCTTAAGGCATCAGGAAGATTAGCTATGTTAAAAACCGAGCTAATTTGGATCAGTCAAAAATCCTGTGGTAAATCCGAAGAATGAAAATTGTACCAATTTGACTATACATACAGTGGCACACAAAGACAGATTCAGACTGTGGCTAAATTGAAGTCTTAGAGGGAAAAACTGACAGATGCAACAGCTCTAGGCTCAACAAGACCATTATTCAATGAATTCACTGCAAAAGCAATGGAAAAATCTTACTATCGCATTGGATATAATCCTCTTATACATTTTCCTCCTGTATTCGATGGCCATTGCACAGAGCACTAGGCACCTCAGGAAGCGCCAACCACTGCCATTTGCTGCCATCCCACACCTCCAGCCACCACAACCTCAGCAAAACAATAACAGGGGGATGCAGCCGAGAGCTCAGCTCGCAGCTACAGCTTTTCCTCAAGGAGGTGAGTGCCAAGGCAGCAGGATGTCATCAGAAGCAGTGGCAGCAGGCCAAGGCAAAGTGCAAATCGAGCAGATAAAACTACCCTGGGTTTGTCTCAAATGGAAATAGCTCTGAAAGCAGAAGAGGCCAAATAGGCCACACGGATCCCACGGCCAGCTTCATTAGCACAAAAAATTAGGCACATGGCAGTTCAGGAGATGAGCTGGAAGAAGGAAAGCTCCCTGATCTTGTAAATACAGCCAAATGCCTGTGCCGTTGTCATACAGTTCTCAAACAATAGGTTTTGAATTAAGGTTGTGTCAGCTAAGCACATTTGATATCAGCAAAGTGACCTACAGGAAACTGGAAACCATTAATGTTTATCCCAAACCTTTTGAAGTCTTTCAGGGAAAGCTGTATAGAAACATCTTCATTTTTCTACTAGATGGCTTTCACATGCCAAGAAGTTCCTGGAGTTGAACGGTTTCTACACTCTGTTCTACCTAATGAAGCAACATTAAGAAAGATTACAGATTTACTCAACCTTCAGAGGACCCAAACAATTAAAAAATCTGAACAGTTTTCAGGCAAAGCAAACACTCTGATTTATAACTTCAGAATGGATGCCCTTTCAAGCTCTACACCGGAACTTACGTGTTAACAGGAAGACATGTTCATCCTTCATACTCTTGCTAGATAATTTACTTAAAGCAATTCTGGAAGGTCAGTGTTGCAGCTTCAAAGACTTAGAACGGCTCGGTGGACAAACCCAGATGGCTAGTGTTAGTCTAGCAGCAATTTCTAGCATGTTAGTATAAGCCAAATTGAGTACAGCACTGTCCTACATGGAGGTGAGGGAGAAGAAGGCTAAATAGTGCTCGACTTTGAAGTGACTTCCTCACCATAAGGGCTGCCTGCTGAAGAGCTAATGAAGAACATGGATCGACAGAGCAAATATTTGCTTGGAACACTTCAGCTCTGGAAGGAAACCTCTAGGGCCACTGATCTAGCGCTGCCTTTTACTGCAAGACTGTCAGAAAAGGAAAAGCTGTAAACGGGTTACATAACCTTCAAAATTTGAGAATAGTCTTGCTTTCCACCCACTGTTGCTGGGGCAATTATGTCAGCACTCACAGCACAGTCTCAGAAAGAATTATCTCAAAAATTAATATGTAATGCCCTATGTGTAACTTCTATTCTCACTTCTTACACATCAAGCATACAAGGCTCAATACCTTGCCTGCATGCTACTTATTGTGTAATGGGCAAAAACATATATATGGCTTTAAATAAAGCATGAAAAAGCATAAGAATATACATATATATTTAAGAGAATCACTAGTGCTAATAAAACAAATGAAGTTGGACAAAGTCAGCATCAATCTGACAATATGCCATTTCATAGCATTTCAATAATCAACAGGTTTCAGCAACTGCAGGTACATCCAACCAGTGTGTAACTTAAGTTTCTTTCAATATCATTTCTTCTCTTTTATGCTCCCTGTAAAAGAAAGGAGGCACTGAATACAGAAGTTTTAATTGCATGCTCAGTGCAATCTATGTTAACTGCAATTTAGCATTAAGAAGAGATAGGTAGAGATTTTACTGCTGTCTACAGCTACCTGATTGGAAAAATAGAAACAGTGCGACAGATGTCTCAGAATTGCAGTGATTAGGACTAGAAGTAACAAATGAGCTGAAGCATGGGAAAAGCTGATCAAATACAGGAACTAAAAAAACTCCCCAAAACTACAAAGTAGGTATATACCAGAACAGAGAGTTGTTATCTTCACCCTTGCAGATAAACAAAACTTGCCTGAACATGGTCCTGAGCAACCTAATCTCTTGGGACTGCCCTGAGCAAAGGGTAGGAGAGGACTTCGATGCGTCCCTTCCAATGTACCTTATTCAATGATTCGCACTCTTCTTTAGTTAACTTCAGATAGGCACCTCAGACAGGCACTTTATATTGCAAAGACTGCTTTAAAAGCAGCTCTGTTTATGTCAGGGATTCTAGGGCTTTGGGTTTTTTTTTTTTTTTTAAACCACAGACAGCATTGCTGATTCTGAATTTTTATGTCAGAGAGGAACAAGGACTGCAACTTCCCCTCTGGGATGCAGACAGGAAAGGATACCAAGAGATGTTTGTGTGCTGCTAATGCTACAGCTACACCAAGCAGCTGCTGTGCTACAGTAACAGAGGAGCAGCTGGTTAGTAGTCTGTTCTTTCTCTTCTAATGTAATAGAAGTTTTGATACTGGTACTGAATCACTGCCTACCAGCTCATTTGCCTACTGATAGGCAAATCGCTGCCCAGTTTGTCAAGTCAGGCAACGCAATCAGAGGTAAGGCCCAATCTCACAGCCTGCCTACCCCAGCAAAGAAAAGGGCAGAGTAGCTGATTTTAGACACCAGTTTCCTACTGACTCAAGGTAATGGCAGGTGAAATACTTGTTTGCTTTTGAAAAACGATACAATAGAAATGTAAAAATGATTTTGTAATATTTAAAAGTCTAAAATTTTCCTCTTTATTCACAAATTAAACTTTTTACCAGCTTGATGACCAAGAAACAAAAGATGAAGAAAAACTTGTCAAGAAAGATGAAGGAAAACTGTGCTTCCACGTACAAGGCAAAGGTCTAATAATTATACACAATACTAACAACAATTTTATTATAAGTGTATGCTATACGCTTATTTTACTATAGGATGTTCATATATACGCATCAAGTTACCACAGCTGTAATGCATTATTTTATATTATGTAAAATACCAACAGAGGAAGCATTTTTCCTCGGATATGCTCAGCCTTGACCTTTGGAGTCCATACCTTCAAATCTGATAACAATTTATCAGGAAGTTTCAAATCTTCTTACAAATAAAATTATTCAAGAGCTTTTCCGGATCCAGAACAGAGCCAGTAACGTTGTATTTAAACTAATCAAATCAGAACTTTACAGAAGAGCTAACAAGCCACCATCTTCATACTATTTGCTTGCCACTCAGTGTCCTTGCATCTAGATGAACTGCAGTAACTACAACATGAATTTAGGAATGCCTGTCCAATCACTCAAAGAAATAGGAGTTGTCATAATCATTTTTATGGATTTGCAGAAGGCAAGCTGTAAGAGCATCCTCAGCCAATTCACAGCTTGAGACAGAAGCCCTGTTCCTATGCGAAGCAGAGAGCCACCTCATTCTCATATATTTTACTAGTGCTAATTGGGTAGGGATGCCCTCAGAACTATCAACTTCTCCTAGCAGTATGATGGTTTAGTTCAGGATTACTCAAAAAAGTGTCGAGGACACTGGGAGCATAAAGCCAATGAGTTAACCTGACACTTGGCACTGCGTGGCCACACACATACCATGCACATCCCTCGGGCTCCGAGTTCCAGAAATGCTGCAAGAATGGCTGGAGTGATCAAAAATGCCTTCAGCCTAACCATTTTGGTTGTTCACTTCTATTCTAGGGGAACTACATTTTTATCACAGTATTATATCATGATCTATATACTCATAGGATATATGTAGTGATACACTTGGAAAAGAATTGATGAGCCATATACAAAGAGGCAGACATAATGCATTAGAGCATGCGGCAACTTACTGAAGATATGATTAAAGAAAAAGGTAAAGATAAGAAGAAAAATAATTTAAAAATGCAACTAGCTTAAACAGAAGACTGCTTGCCAAATGCCTGCAGTCACTGCTGGTGGCAGCAGTCACTCAAAATTACTAAGTTTCACACAGAACTGTTATAACTGCAGAAAAATCCAGGTGTTCTAAATAACTTCGGCAAATAAGCAAAAGCTATTAGCAAGATGACAATCACAGAGTCTGTCACAACGTGACAGTCAGTAGGAAAAAATTGCCCTGAATTTCCTCCACAATCCAACATTCAGGAAAAAGACTGAGCTGGGAAAACACCCATAAGACTGTCAGCCTAACTGAAAGCTTAGCCCTAGAAGAAAACTACCCTGTGGTCAAAACGTGGCCTCTTGTCCAAACACGGGACTATGAGTCAGAGTTCCCGACCAGTTTCCCAATTTTAGCAATGATTCACTGGACAAGGACAAACCACATAAAACAATTTAGAGGGACGCTTAACTTAAAGAAATAAGATACCACAGTTATAAAAAGGACAAATATTCACCAGAGATTACAAAAAAGGCTAGAGGCTGTAACTGATCTCAACCCTCCGCGCTCCTTGGCTTTCAAGTTCATTCACTGCATAACCTTGTTTCATGTAACACAGATGTAACAATACATGTGCTGTCAAATATTTTTGCACATAAAATTTAAAACTGTGCTTTGTTCTTTCGGCAACAGAAGCATTCGTTCTTAGCTGTAACACCCCGAGTAGTGAAAGCCATACACATGCCAGAGCCGTGAGCAGCAACAGGCCACGGCAAAACACTAGTTTGGTCACATTGTGCTTCTCTTTCCCCATTCTGTATGGAAGTGCCTTCCTATCAGGGCACCCACTGCACCTCGCTGCAGGAAGAGAGCTTTTTCAATAAAGACTTGGAACCAAGATGATGAACAGCCCGAACACTGAGGTACTTTCCTCTGTGCATCTTTGCAACCACACCAGCAGGCAAAGGAGCAGCAGTACTGTTTAAATACAAAGATTTTCTGTTGCCTTTCTACTTTCTTACTGCTTTTCTCATGACTTGCATACACATAGTAGATAGGGCTGGCATATCTCAAACTGGGGGCTACGGCTTCCTCAGAGTCCAAAAAAGAATAATCTCGTGCTGCTTGTTACAAAAACCACTGCATTAATATCACCTGACTCAGACACTAGCGAGAAGTGAAACCTCCAAGCTTAAAAGCAGCCATTAAGTGTTTTACATGCTGCTCCTTGCCCCCCATACACACATGCCATCAAGCTCCAGCTGAGGGGTTGTTAATCCGCCAGGGCACAGAGCCAGGCTCCACCTGAAACCCAGCTGCAGCTCAGTAAGCAGCAGCAATCTCTTTGCTGACACCATCATTTGATTTCGAGTGTGTGACACACAGGAGAGGCTGGAGGGGGAAGGGCAGGGAAGGGATCCATCTCTGCACCTCGGCTTCCTTTCAAAGGCTCCATGACAGCTGCAGGGAGAGCTGGTAGCTGCAGATAAGTCTGCTCTGTAGCTGAAAGGCAGTTAGTACTCCAGCCTCAGGCCTCCATACATTCAACAAACATTCACAGGTTTAAAGTGATGGAGATGTATAGAGTCCAAAATCCTAAACAAATATTTCAGGCAGTTTCTCATTATGACAGCAGCCCAAGCAAAGTGTTAGGAATAAAAGAACTTTTAAAAAGATGTTTGAGCAAGGTAACTGCACTAAAAAAAAAATCAAGCAAAGTGTTAGGAATAAAAGAACAAAAAGAAGTTTGAGCAAGGTGACTGCACTAAAAAAAATGCATCAAATGAGTTGTCTGAAGGGAACTTGCTTTTCTCTCCGCTAAAGTCTTCATGCTCCAAGCCACATGCGTTTACCAACAGAGCAGCCTCCTAACTAAGTCAGATAAAGTGTAAGTTGACCGAATTCTGAAGGCAGTCCTTTTTGCCTTTTGCCCCAGGCTCTGTATCTGTGGGCAGAAGACCAGCTGGTGCTAATCAACGAGGTAAGTCAGTGGCTTGCAAGGAGATGCACTGACCCAGGAGACAGAGCCACAGAGCTGTCTCCTTGCCACCTTTGCTGAGTTCATTATGTGTGATCACCGAAGTCATTAGTACAATTCCCCTCCCTCCAGTATCCCAACAGAAAACCTATCTTGCCATTGCCTTCCCGCAAACCCAGCACAGTGCTTGATCACTCCCACTCTACACCAGCTAACCTGCTGGCACTAGACACACATCCTGCCTCACATGTCAGGAGGGAGTCACTCCCACTGCATGAAGACTGCCTTTTCCCTCTTAAACATAGTCATTTTAGTACTAACTGTACTAAGCAGGCAAATGACTTCTGCTGAAGCCTGTAGTGCATGAGCAGCTTTATGAGACTTCCTTCTTTCCGACCCATACTCATGAGCCAGAGAAGAAAACTGTGCTTAGAGTTCCAAAAGAAAAACACCTCAAACCCACATCAGCTCCATGATGCTCGCTGTGCGTCTCCCAGGGAGACTTTCCCAATCCAAGCAGCCTGTTATCACCTTCCTCCTTCCCCTAAACTGGTACCAGTTCTGCCTTACTGCCACCTCACCCACCCACCCTGCGAGTCCCAGTCACCTTCTTGCTCTGCACCCATTACAGACTGCTGCCTCCTTGCCCACTCTGCTAAAGCCCAGACGCATCCTCAGCTGCTATTTTCACTACCCCTTTGCCCTTCAGTGTGAAGGGTGCTGGCCCGGTGCCCAAGCAGCCACAGTTACTGAGCTCTCCTCTATGCACCACCTCATTCCTAACCTAGAATTCTCACCAGTGATCAAGAACCTCTGATCTCAAACACCCTCCTAGCCCAAAAGTTGTGGGTGAGACCAAATAAAACCAGATTTATTACAGCTTAACAGCAGCCAGCCCCAGCTACACAGAAGAATCTGTCCTCTACCCAGCTGCCAGAAGAGCTGCTAATGCTACAGGGCTGCAGGGGTAGTGCTCCTGGCAGCGGGACAGAAAAGGTGAGGAGTGAAATATCCTTCCAAAGGCTGCTCTTCACTTACAGTGGCAGTCACAGCACAGACACTTCAGGAGGCTGCTCCCATCTGCTTGGCCATTTTACATGCGTGCAAGTATCTCAACCATCATCATCAGGGAATTCCCACAAACTTCTCTCTGCCTTCTTGAACAAATATAACTTCAAGAACAAAAATCGGATTTTCAGATTGAACCTGTAGGTTTTCCATACCTACTGTTTTGACAAAGCAAGCAAAACCCCCTTCCTTTTTTTCCACATGCAAACTAATCACCACAAAGCACTTCTTATTCCCCAGAATGAGTAGATACCCTTTCAGGAGGGCCCAAGGCCAAAAGACTCATTATATTTCACCCACCTTATAGCACTGCACTTTCAGGGCTGCTTCAGGCACTCATCACCACAACATCCTCCACAATTTGTGGCATTGTTTTGTGTGACATGATCTTTGCCTGTGCAATCATAAGGGGGTAACTACATCTAACTAGCTCAGTTACATTGACTTCAACAATTGCATCTAAAAATTTTAAATAGCATATTGTGTGTATATAAAAAAAAATAGTAACTTTGACATTTGCCACCAGAAAACATTAACAACTCCCACTTTCTGTAAAACTGGAGGGCAAGGGATTGACTTGCACCCACACATGCAAGCTAACAGAGAATAAGTAGGTCATGAAGGAAGTACTGCTGCCCATCATACTAGCAAGCCCTTTACCATTTTTGCATACGCTTTTTTTTTTTTTTTTTTTTTTAAATTTACCAACCACATTACTGCTCAGGCATCACTTTCACGACCTCTTTACTTTACTTTTCCACTTAGATTTTTCAGGTGAAATAAGATCCTGCATCAGCTAGTTCTGGCTTCACTTCACTTTCACTTCTCCAAATACAATCTTTTCTTAAACTAACAAAATGCTTGACAGAGTAATCCACATACCAGTCGTAACATTCAATATAACACAGAACATTTTCTCTATCCCACACCTACCACAAAACAGACAACCCCTTCAAAATATTGGTTTGTGTTTATAACTGATTTCATCACCTTGCAGTTGAGTGCTCAGAAAACCTAAATGCACCAAGATGGTCCAAAAAAAGTTTCCCTCAGAGAACATGCAAGCCTTTACAACAAGCTTTTCATTTTTAAAATCATTATTGTTTTTAGACAACATGGTTGACAGGGATGTTTATCTGGTCTCTTGGAAAGACATCTCTTGAGACCTCAAGTCATAGTTACTCCAAGATTGGTCACCACTTCATATGTGCACTTCTAAATATCCTTACAACCCACACCTTAGGAAGTCACCTCAGCCCACAAGGACTGCAGATTGGCTTCACTGGAGGCGAACGCTCGTTGTAAGCTTCCATTTTGCCTCCAGCACCAAGTTCAGTTTTGATAAAATAATTTGTACAACTTAATCCAAGACACTACTAGGATGAATAAATGATGCTTATCCAGAGCCGTCAGGAAACAGTTGTCGCATCATCCTTTTCCACACACCCAAGCTTACAAAGCTAGCAAGAAAAACTAGCCAAAGCCTATGCTTGTCTGACGCTCTCATCCCCACTCTGGGCCCTAACTCAGAAGATAACTTTTCCTTTAATCCCAGAATGTTTGAGGCTTTAAGCATTTTCAGTCCAACAGCTCAATTCAGCCCAATTTTTGCTACCTCCTCAAAACTGAAGGAGCCTTTGGGTCTCTGCTACCTTTTAAATAGTATTTAACAGTATTACAACTGAGCTCATTTATGCCCATAGGCTGACCCTGGATCTGCTCTGGGTAGTTTGTAAATAACAGAAACACATAGAAGTGCTGTAAATGGAAGCTGAATTTTTGCAAACATGAAAGCGTTTGATGCACTTCAAGAAAAGTGTTCTTACTTAATGATTTGCCTTTTGAAAGCCATTAGCACTTTGCAACAGCTTCCACACATTTATCTTTTAGATAGTACTTTGAGATAGGTGGGGAAAAATAGTAATCAACTGACAAAGAGAAAAATAAAAATCTATGTCCAAGTGTAAGCACTGAAGTCTCACAAACCAATCAGATATTTCAAAGCTCAAACACACGTTCAAACTCTAAGGACATGTTAGGAATAAAAGCAGATCATCTGAGACTATATACAAATTTCATGCATAAATGAGTAAAGGAAAAAAAATCAAGTTTTAATTCAATCCCGCAGAAAAATTAGAAATTTTTGTTGTTGTTGTTTTTTCATTTAAATGTCAGCTGAAAGCTACTTGCTAAAAATCACTTTTGAAACCTAAAAAGCTACTTTTGTGGGTCAAAAAATAAAGAAAGAATAATTTTTTGGGAGGAAGAGTTTCAGAAGACTGAAATAACAGCTACCAAATCAAAAGTGTAACTTAGAGCACTACTTTTCAATTGCAAGTAGCTACCTTCACATACCAAAAATAATCCAGAAGTCTTACAGTGAATGCCAGAAAAGGCTGCTATTTCAACAGCAACCTCCCAACTCGAGCTTAGCAACTCTAGGTTACAAGGTAGCAACTCTAGGTTGCAGGGGATGAACAAATGCCAATTATAATTTCATTATAAATAAGATTTGTGTGAACCTGTCAGCAATCTGGAAAATTGACTCCTCTGTACTCAAAGAGAGAAAATGATAACCTGACTCATAAGCTTGGAAATAAAGTGTCTTAACTGTGGCAGACAATGCCTAAACCAGTTTATCCAGACTCCGTATTTCCCTGAGACTCCCTACACCTCCTAGCTGGAGGAGGAAGAAAAAACAACAGCTTTGTCCTCATGGAGGTGCCCCACCTTTTCCAGCAGCCCTTTATCCACAGCTGTGACTGCTCTCATTTCCCTGCTGAAAGGAGCTTTGCCTCTGTTGCATCTCCAGCCTTATCCCTCAGACACGGAGTTGCAAGCCCACCTCTAAAATTAAGTCTGAGGAGAACGATGGCAAAGCCGCAAGGCAGTTTTTTGAAGCACCACTTTTACCACTTAGAGACCAGAGGCTCAGACTCATTAAATATTAAGGCCAGACAAATTGCAGAGATGTCAACAAGACTCGAGACTGTTTTCAGTTCAACACAGATGGACTGAGTGGTCTCAGTGGTATCTTCTCAATGTTGAGGCAGATTCTGCAAGAAGCAATTTTTTTTCCTCAAATAAAAAGCAGAAAAGGACATTTATAACAGAAATTACATTTCATACTTCCTATTTTTAAGGAAATGTCTAAAAAAAGCAAGGCAATTTCTGTCAAATAAAGTTTGAGTTATTTTGCCAGGCTTAAGTCATGTCCTTATTAATGCCTGTGCTTTAAATTCAGTATACTGCAAGAATTCAACACAACACCTTCATTTAACATATTTTAAAGGGTTTTGAAAAGTGAGTCAAGGCTTCTGAATAAAAGAAGCGACAGCAGAGAAAGAGGTCTGTGTTGCAGCTATTATTACGCAGTAGCACAAATACCCAATCATCAACTTGCATCAGCACTGATCATAGCTACCCTGATGTTAGAAAATGCAGTCCCACTGTTTCCATCAGTCGTGCTGATGAACACAGGTGCATTAATAGAGAGCTGCAGAAAGTACATTGCTCTATGCTCAAGTCTGCCTTGGTGAAGGTCTTGAGGTTGGCAAGTACTGCCACCATTTGCCACCTCAGCAGTCATAGGACCACCTGGAGTCTTTGGTTTTGCTCTTAACTCAGCCAAAACAACCAAAGTCCCAAATTCCCTAGTGAAGGCATTTCAGAAACCCACTAAGGCATGAAAAGATAGAACAAGAATATTCACACTGAAGGCATAAATAAGGCAATGCTAACAGGGGGCCCCAGATATTCTATTCAGTTCCTGCAGGTGCAGCACTTAAAATCACGTTGGTCTATCAGGGGCACATGGACAACACGAGCTGTTATTTAATCGTTCTGCTCTTGGAGCTTTAGGAAGCAACGCGCCTTATGTAACAGTGCAGCAACTGCCCGGTGGCCATTTACTCCTGATCACTGTAATTAGAGGAGACTAATACCACTGAGGACAGACCCGCTCAACAGCTTCGTCAGAGCATTGCGCAGAGCGTTCAGCTAATGCCGACCGCCACTAGAGGCTAAAGGCACAGGACAGAGGCAACAAAGCGGAGTCAAAATGCTTGCAAAGCATAGAAGTTACTATTCTATTTATTTTATCTATGTATTCTATTATATAGAAGCTATTATTTCTATTTATTTATTTATTTCTATTTATTTATTTCTATTTATTAGGAGATCAAAGATCATTTCAGACCCCCAAAATCACGTAATCCTCATCCTATATGATAACGTTGTCCTTTTTTCAGTGCTTTTTGGTACAACATAATGCACCCACTCAGAATCACAAGTAGCATCTTGTATGTGCGGGGTGACAAGTAGAGCTAGCAATAGGAGTAGAATTAAAATCTAAAGTTAGGAGCTTTTAGCAAGAAATAAACAACAAAATCACACTTGAGATACACCAGTAGATCAAATACTGTCTTGGAATATATTCTCTCTCACTACTCTTTAATGTTTTTATTAAAACTGCTAAGTTATCTAAAGCTAATGCTTTTTGCCAGCCAAAATAGATCACAAGAGACTGCCAAGTGAACAAAATCCTGGGACAATCCATCCATTCACCAGCACTGAAGTTCATCATTCCTACTTATTCTTCATCCTTCACAGATGTAGTAATCCTTATGAATGCAGGCTTTCTTTGGATTGTGGAGAACAGCAGTAGGGCTATAATGAACATCCACCCAAAGAAAATTCATGCTTTCAGTGCACGCACTCAAGATTTGCCGATTTATACATTGGGCAGCCAAACAACATACATAATCTTTAAAAGAGATTTTTTTTTAAAAAAAAAAAAAAAGGAAAATTGTGAAAACAGAGTCAAAAAAGTGTTGATGAAACACTGGATCATACAGACATTATACCTGAAAAGCTGCAAAAAGGTTTGTGTGCAAGTAAAGTTACTCCACAGCCTCCCCAAGGCGGCTGTCTTGCCCCAGCTCTCCGCACCTGCGTACCAAAGCCTCACTGAAGGGAGGGATGGCAAAAAGGAAATAAGGTTATGGACTTGCTGAGGCGCTGGTACGGTGCATTGCAGAGCACTGTGCTGCGCCTGTGCCAACATACACTCGTGGCTGCTCCTGACAGCGATACGTTGCCTTAGCAATCATAGCTCTTGAAAAACTGAAAAATTACTGCCTTTCCTTGCCTGATCATGAAAAAGGAAAACCTCAAGAGAATTACTGCCTTAGTGAGCCTTCCCTTCATAGCAGGCACACCAACAGTAGAGTATTTTTGCTATAATCCAATTTGAAAAAAGAAATTGCCTCACAAATCCTAAAGAGAGATTACACCACGGATGCAGCTCAGTAAACAGACATTAATGGGCTCATTTGCAATGCTTTTAATAAGGTTATATCAATTTAAGCAAGAAAACTTGTTATGAAATACGAACTGGTTAAGCAACAGTAAGTGGAGAAATAAAACTGGATGGCTGCTCCTTATAGTTAAAGGTTACTTAGCTATTGACACACAAGTATAAATTGATGCACAAGTTTTGAGATCAGTTAATTACTATAAAGGAGCAAGTAGATTTACACTACTATTTTTTTCAGACATAAATCACTGTAATACTTCAGCAGCAATAGAATTTTAAAGAAAAATACAGTCTTTTCACTGTTAGAATAATCTTTGAGGTTATGTAGATCCAAATGGTGGAGGAGAAAACACAGCTTTTTGGAAGTCACAAGAGCAAAATAATGACAAAAAGGCACACCGAATTAGTCATTAAACACTGACAGACTGAACTGTAAGATCATTGGAAAAATGTTCCTCCAATTGCAGTCAGCAAAATTTTAAGACCACAAGTGCAGTAATTTGAGGGGAAAAAAACTTAATATGACTATGTACATGGAAAATACCTTCAGAATCTATTATAATGTTTGGGCTCTACTGAAAGACTCACTTTGAGCTCTATGCTCAGCTTTGGTCACCATCTGAACAGAAAACAGTTTAAGTAGAAGATATATGATAAATTTTGACTACAAACTAAGCCACATTTCTCCTGTGGATATAAATAAATAAAATTAAATTAAAAACTTGCACTGAATTAAACAGAAATAAAGGAATGCTGAAATCTATGTGATCAGTAAAACGCACAGTGCCAGATACTAAGACAGTCAAGGCAGACACAAATTACTCTGGCAAAAAAATACAAGCCAACTCACTGCTATTATACCAAAGTTCACTGCAAACATTCATCATAACCTAACTCCCATTATTGCTGTTAGGTAGGAAAACAAAATTAAGCAGCTATGGGCAGATTATAGCGCAGTTGAGGCATGTAAAATCAAATCAGACTCAATCAGAGCCCTGCATGATCACTACAGGAACAGGGTGTGCACACGGCATTGACAGCACCACCATGGTAGGCTCCACTTTTCCCTCCTGATAAAACAGGAGGAGCTGCTGGAAATGATTGAGAGCAAAGGCAGAAACACAACCAAGATCCAAGTCTAGTGGCACATTTCTTGGGCAGCCTTGAAATCTTTTGTTTCTCAACAGAGCTCCTCAGTACTAATTTCCATCTGCAGGAGGCAAACACTGTTAAAGCTTTAAGAGGCTTGAATACTAAGAGGGCATTTCATGAATACTAATATGGCATTTAATGAAGAGGCAGATACACACACCTTTCTTTTTTTAAGCACAGTTTCTCTGAACTGTCAAACTCATTCCCTTCCTTACATTATGGTTGGACTCGAAGATCATGAAGGTCTTTTCCAACTGTAACAATTCTATCATTACTTTGTTGTGGACTTTTTGCCTGGCTATATAGACAGTGATTCAAAAAAAGTCGCCCCAAGCGTTCAGTGAAAAAAAAAATCAAAGCTAAATAAAGGCTAAATCTCAAGCATTTTTTTTTAATGACATTCTTGCTCACAAACCGCTCCAGCACATACCACATGAACAGGTACAAACTGCAGCAAGCAGAAATGAACCTAAGGTTTAAGCCAAAATTGATAAGTAGAGGTTGCCCAGACATCACCCTGCTCCTGCTCTCACACCACCTCTGCAGGTGCCGTAGGTGTGCCAAGCAGGGCAGGAGCAGGGAGAAAACTGTTTCCTATGAGCATGACAGAGCCCTGGGACAGGCTGCCCAAAGAGGTTGTGGAGTCTCCTTCTCTGGAGATCTTCCAAACCCACCTGGATGCCACCCTGTGCCACGTGCTCTAGGTGTCCCTGCTGGAGCACGGGGGTTGGACTAGATGATCTCTAGAGGTCCCTTCCAAGCATTCTGTGATTCTGTGAAAACAAGGAGGTGGCTAAACTGCTAAAAGCAGCTTCCTGAGCTGAGCTCTATACTTAACATTGGATTCAGACACAGTGCACTTGAAAGTGCAACTAACAGTCTCTGCAAATTTATACCACAAAAATCAACAACGTAAATCCTGATCTCACCAGAAGCTGCTGACCCAGTTAAAGTCCGGAGGCAAGGTTTTGTTCAGGATTTTCTATTATAACTTAACAGAGTCAAGATCACTGAAATGTGACCCCCAGACTATGTAAAATGGTCTGCCAAATAGCACAGGAATAGAGCACCGAAATCCCCAGACCATAATCACTGCATTTTTTTCCTTCCCAAAAGTTTCTCTTTTCTTCCGCTCCTATTTTGAGACCCAAAACCAAAACAAAGACAACAAAAAACACATTTCCCCCCTTAATAGAAATTTCCATCTTTCCAAAGTATCTTAGCCCTTTCTGACTGAAACCACTGCCTTCTCCTTAGCTTAATCTCCCACTCCAGATAATGTTGAGCCAAGTATTTCTCCTTGGAGTATCTGCTGCCCTGGCAGTTTGTTCTGCAGCTTCATCTGGACAAGTTAAGTGAATTTTTCCCTATGGGCCGAACCTCCATTTGTTGAAGCTCACAATGAAACTGTTAGACTCTCTAGCATCTGAAAACCTAAACCACACATAGATTTTAGTGATCATCGCAGCTACCTGACTAGCAGAACATGCTCTGCAAATACAACCTCCCAGCAATAGCTCCAAATTTCTGGAGCACTACCAGTTTAAGTTATGGAGCAAAAGTCAGCTTGTGGCAGTTAATTTTTACAGTAAGATTATTTTCCATCTCAATTTCCCTTAACTCTGCTACGCAACATTATGGAGTGGAACTACAGAGGACAGCTGCTTGCAGGAATCTGATCATTCCCAGCAAGGTCTTCCCAATCCCCTTTAGCACTCCCAGAAGAGTACTGGAAGAGTACAGACTAACAGTACTAGTCTGCCTCAGGACCATTCAAATCCTTGCTCCCTGCACAAGATTTCTAAGAAAACCAGATTTGTCAAGTGGCTGCTATGCTTCAAGTTTCTCAACAAGTGCAAACATAGCAGGCAAATCGCCTATAGCAAGAATTTCCAACTTCAGAGCACGCAAAATGACTACCTAAGGTGCATCAAAATATCATTGATCGCATCCTTATTTCCATATATGGTTTATATTCCTTTTTTATTTTCATACAGTATAACTCCTCTTTGTTATGTTTCAGAATAGTAGAAAGAAGAACCAGGGTTTGTCTAGTTTACATTTTCCGTCAAGATTAGAAAAACACCATCTCCACATTTAACATGGTGTACTTACGACGCCAAACAAGCAAATACACTGCAAACAGTAACTTCTTTGCAAGTGAAGCATCAGAAAACTTTCTGCATTCAGAGACAAAATATTACAAGAACAAGCTATTTTTGAAAGCAAATAATTCCTATCTTAGGCATGGATGTCATGTGGGTGCATACACATGAGCCAAAAATGTGACCACTTCAAGGTTCTCAGTATCTGGAAAGCACCATCCAGATACTGTGCAGTTTGGATTCTGAAATTCTGCCATGATTGCAAAAGCAGCCAGGTTTTGCTCCTAAGTATCACTTGTGTGTGTGTGCCTGTGTGTGTGTGCACGCACGCAATTAAGGTTCCTGCAGATCTCCAACAATTAAACCCCCTTGTTCCACCAAAGCCTATTTTTACAAATTCACTATAACCCAGTGTTTACAAACTGAGTTAATTCCCTCACTCATTCATCCAAGAATGACAATAAGATAATGTTGGTAATAACTAGTGGTCTGAGGTTTCTTCTAACTACTAAGCAATTTGCACTTTACCCACCAGCAAAAGATTGCCCCAGTACCTTGCAGCTTTTCAACCTTCTCTGGAATCAAAGCATTAAGAAAGGTTTTACTTTTGATACCGTGTATTAGTACGTATCATCAAGTTAAATCATGTTAGTTTAATACCTTTTCCAGTTAATTTTTTTAGAGGTAATTGTGTCCTTCCTTTTTTGGAAAGCAAAGACACATAAATATTGAGTCGCATATCATGAATTCAAAAAGACAAAAAAAAATCAACCAGAGGGGGGACACCTGAGAATATAGCAACATGGCAAGAAATTGTCTAGAAAAAAGGTTATTTATTCATGACACTGGAAGGAAAAAAAAAAAAAAAAGGTAACCTGAATGCAATTATTTTCTCTTGACTTGGATTCATAGTGTGTTGCAGGACTCAATATTTCAATGATAAAGTGAAGTGCAGCTGTGTAGGGATAGATATGAACAGTCATCTTAAAAGGGTTACTTGGAAAGAAACTGCACAAAAATAGTTTGCAGGTGAGGACAATGTTCATGCCAGCAATAAACAGAATAGGCCTGGGCAAAGGTGATGGCAGGAAAGGAAGACAATGACAACTAGCTTTTTCAGCTATTTTGAGCATGAGCCAATTTCCACACGTTCTTAAGAGGCAGAGAGATTTAGGTGATTCCCACAAAAAAAAAAAAAAAAAAAAAAAGCCAAGGAGAAGAACTATAAAGAAAGAAGGGAAGAGGGAGAAGAGGCGAAGAGACTACCATATTCTGTATGGCTATTTTTCTTGGAGCTGTGTTAGAGGTAGAACTAACACAAAAAATAGCTTACAGTCCAGTAATAGACACAAAAAGACAAACATTGGCCAGTGAGGGTAGCAAACCACACACTTAAACAATATTCATATACATATGTACACATATGTGTACATACATATATATATGTGTGTGTGTATATATATACATGAATTTAAGCAGCACCTAAAATAAGGCCCTAATCTGGGGCCCTTGCCTCAGCAGGCTAATGACAGGTTAACAGACAGCAAGCATACTGCATTTCTACCCCCTGCCTATCCAGTTTATAAGACAGGGGACTGTCAGACTGTCACACATGCAGCACATCTAGGGCACGGTTTACTCTATCTGTGATTAGGGGGTGACAAAAGCACTTCACACATGTGTTTATATATCCAGCTCATAATTGCTGATGTGCTCACAAGTTTAAGATCTACATTTTTTTTTTTATATACTGAGAACAAGAAATAAGACTGCCTATGCTGTAAGTTTTGGAAGAGATCCCCAAACTACTAAAGTCAGAAACATTTAAAAAGTTGAAATAAAGATATTCTAGTATTTGCAAGCAAGAGCAATAAATTATTTTTATGCTGCTTTGCGGCTAATATTTTAGAAAGGAGGCAGGGAAAGAAATTAAGATACCAGCTACTAGGTATCACCAAGATATCTTAGTTTACATTTTTGTTTCATGCACATACGTGTTAAAACAAAGTATGCTGTAATTACACTTTGTTACTTCAGCTCAATAAGCAGATCATTGGTATGAAACTGCTCACTAACACTTTAGCCCTATCATACTGGGAGGGAAAAGAAAATAAATAAGGATATCCATGAATCTCTGAAACATAATAGGATAATATCCACTTGTTAGGTTTTTGGAAATTCAGGAGATCTGTGTAGCAGAGACTGCTTCCCAGAGAGGCACATCTGAGGGGTGCAAACTCCTTGAGAATTTAGTAAGTCAGAACTTCAGAGAAAAAAATAAGACTCATGAATAAATGAGAAAAAATGAATCTTTTTATTCATGTTCCTAAAGACTAAAGAATATGTCTGGCACTGAGCAGATAAACACATTTTTTCCAACTTAATGAAAATTAATGAGGCTCGGAAATTTCTGGAGATAAACTCGTCATAATCAAAATATTTGCCAAGTTACGTACACTGCTGTGAAGAGATGAGAAGCAACAGTGAATAGGCTAAGACATCCAAAGCAACCCTGGTACTCAGTTGCCTTTAGGAAAGCCTATTCCAGAGTTCAGCTATTTCACCCAGACCATTCTGGCTCCAAGATCCTTATCCCCTTCAGAAAACTATTCACAGTAAACAGTGTCCAGGGGGATCAAGCCCCCGATCTGGTTAAAAACCCTCTGCAATCACCTTTTTAAACTCCTCTGTTAAGTCCAACTTCTGAAAGCTAATTACTAAGTCAGTTACCTATCCAGCAAAGCTAATAGCCAACTGGAATTAGTTGATATCTCAGGCCAAGAATAAGTCTAAATTCTTATCTAAATAAACACAGGAAAAAAGTATGAGTTTTATCGTCTTTCTCGATTACTTTATTTTATCAATTTTATTGCCTATAAAAAGATAAGCAAATACAATATCTACCAGGTAGAACTTATAGAACTTAGCTAGGGCTTTGATAACTGCTGCTATATGAAACAAAGTCAACTCAGAGCACTAGCACAGATGAGGCCTCAAAAAAAAAAAAAAAAAAAAGCTAAAAGCTTAACAGTACAAAAAGGTAGAGTGTGTAATTCACCTTTATATAGTTAGCTCCTGAGGCTGCAAGTAGCGGCTCTAGTTTTTAAATTACTTTTTCCTTCTTACTGAGGACAAGGAACATCTAAATACAGGATATGCAGTCTCAGCGTGGCTTTGGATAGGAGAAGTATCCAGCTCTATAACGGAAGACTCCTATGTCTTGTAAAGGCCATGAAGCAAGTTCTCTAGGCACGGAGAGGGTGGATGCAAGGGTTAAGCACTGCCAGAGCTCGCTCACGAAGGCAGCAATTTAAGGAAGAACTGTCTCAGGGAGAAGGGCACTGAAACTATCCCAGGAATAGGACTATTACACAACCATTAAGCACAGTGAAGATTGACAGGAGGGGAACATCAAATAGAGGGGATCACACAGCAGTAAAACAACAGCAGAAATATTTATGGCACTTCACATAAATCCTTCAGGAGTGAAAGGAAACTTGCATTTAAAGTGCTAAGTGGCAGAAATAATTTACTTCTCAAAATAAGTGTACAAACAGCATCATTCAAAGAATACAGATCAAAAGCAAGTCATATCCTCACAAGAACCTTAACAGTAATGGAAAGCTGTTATCATTGATGGTAGCTTGAAACTCTCTCTTCCTCCAGCTTGTGAAGACTTCCCTGAGCCAGGTGCCTCCAAAATGAACACCACATTACCCACATATTCAAAACAATGGCAAAGGTTAACTGTAGTTTCGGTATTTAACTCAATTATTGACATAACAGGATCATATCCCCTCCTCCAGAACAATAAGTCCAGACAGTCAGCAGAGTCAATGCAGGGAGGGAAGAAAAAAAAAAAAAAAAACACAGAAACTTTCCTTAAGGTAACTACTGATGTGAAGAGCCCCACGTGCCTATGCCTTACCCATTCACACACATAGCCAGCACACTCAAGGGTATTTGCTATGCTCAAACATAAGTTTTAAAATTTTTAAATATTGCATTTTAAAATACATTTATACAGTGCTTTTTCAGTCCACACTTGAAAACAAACAAACAAAAAAAACCACACACACACAAAAACACAACAGTCCCCAATAATGGAAGAGCAGAAAACTGTATAAAAGAACACTTGCTTTACCTAATGAGGGGTTGCTTTTTTGTAGTATTTTTATGTTTTAAAACGTGAGAGGTGCAGATGGCTACACAGAGGCATAGCATTCAAAATAAGGGTACTACATTATCTTTTACTTCCAAAAAGGCAGCACACCAAGGTTTTCATCAAATTCAAATTTCTGCTATATGGCTAACGTCCCCCAAAAGGGGCTTAGAGGCTAGTAGGAGGGGAGCTAGTCATATAGTCATTACATGCACTTAGAGTTAGCACTGGGGGGCGGGTTCAGTGGTCCCCATTTGCCTTTAAACCATTTGCAGCAGCCCTATTTCAAACTCTGCAAAAGGGAAGTTTTGGAAAACCTGCAGGTAGAGGCCATGGAGAAAGAATGTGGGCTCCCTGGTTAAAGCAGGGGCTGTACCTCTTCCCTAGCAGGGTTTTATTGGTAGGAGCCTCTCCCGGGACCAGAGCTGCTCCAATGCATCCAGGCAGTATAACCAGCCACTCATCGCAACAACGCAGCCAGCCAAGCCTTTCTGGCAGCAGGGTCGGACCTACAAGAGCTTTGCCAGGCCAGGTCTGCCAAGCAAGGGTTTGATCCTGTCACACGCTTTACTCGCACACATAGCCTTATCAAGGGGAAGAAAAAAAAAATCACAGTTAAAAATGCAGCCTTTGAAGGGGAGCAGGAAATACTGAAGCTAGCAGAGAATGTGAAACTAAGCTAAGGGCACACATTGTCTTCCAGAATCCTCTCCTTTATTTGAAGGTGAGCCCCAAATATTCTTCCCAATAAAAATCAACTTCTTCCTTCATGGCTTCTGGGGGCCTGCAAACATCTGCAAGGTAAAGTGAATTGTATGATTTCAGGTCATTAAAAGAGAGGTTTTATATCATTTCTCGTTCACTCCTTCACACTCAGTTAATTGCAGGCTGAAGTGCTTTTACTGGGGAAGGGGAAGTCCAGTATTTGAGCTAAATTACCCATCTTCAGTAGACAAATAGAAAAGATCCAGTCTGCTGAGAAAAGCTGTTTATTTCCTACAGCCTTAGTAAAAAGAACAAAAGTGCTCAAGAGAAAAACTCTTCTAAAAAAAAAATTGCTTGATCAAATCCTTTCAACAGACACCACTTAGTCTAAGAGACAGAGACATTCAATCTGAAATGGGGCTAATCTATTAATCTTGAATCACAAATAAAGACTCTCTAAAACATTTTACTGTTATTATGACAAACTGGCATTTCTGGCTCTCCAAGCAACTGTCTTGAATTAGATATCAAGGTGCTCTCTTAAGTACATAGAATAGTTCAGCTCAGTGCCGGGTTCACAGCAGTCAGTATGCACCCAACAAAAGTGCATCCATGGTATATGGAAAGTGCTAAAGGGCTAGATGGGAAGTGCAAAATACTTTTAACTCCACTTCCTAATGGTTTGAGATACATAACTCTGACCTGCACTAAGTCTCCTGTAACATGTCACAGCTCAGACTTTCTTGAGGTTTTTGTGGATGGCCAAATTGTGATTCCTGCTTCAGATCCCTGGTTCCTAACTAAGTTGGAGGTAGCGGGCACTGCCTCCTCTGTTAAAGGAAGCATTTGTTTAAATAGCAGGGTGAGGTGCAAATCCCATCAGTGTGGCCAGAACTATCTCTGTATGTTGCAGGAAGCAACCACAGATTGGAGGTAAGGCCCTGAAGCGAGAGTTTGAGCCCTTCCAAATCAGATATGAAGTGTATGCTCTTTTCATAGAATCATAGAATGGTTGAGGTTGGAAGGGACCTCTAGAGGTCATCTAGTCCAACCCCTCTGCATACTCAGGGTCACCTAGAGCACGTGGCACAGGACTGCATCCAAGCAGGTTTTGAAGATCTCCAGAGAGAGAGATTCCACAACCTCTCTGGGCAACCTGTTCCAGTGCTCTGCCATCCTCCCTGTTAAGAATTTTTTCCTTAAGTTCCAGAGGAACTTTTGGTGTTTCAGTTTGTGGTCGTTTCCTCTAGTTCTGTCTGTGACTCTTTTCTAGTCATGCAAGATGTGCAGACAAGTAGGAGCTGGAAGCACACACAGCTGAAGCCTTTAAAAAATTTCCCACCTTTGCTTGTGAAGCCAAGACACATGGAACACAGGGCAGGAGTTGATAGGTCACCCTGCTGCACTAAGCTCTGCCCAAGGCTGGCGGCAGAACTGAACTGGAGGCGCTTCAGAAACCCCTGCTGTGCATCTAATTGCTTGCTGTGAAGGTGACTTCAGCGTTAAGAGGTCATAGTTTTTCTAGAGCACAGCAAATAAAATAGGCAAAAAAGGTCACAGCTCAAATACTTTAGTCTAGCATGGATTTCTTTATTAAATATCAGAAAGACCAATATGTCTGAATTGCTGATTCTATTTTGAATAAGGCATGTATCAACACAGGATTGCGACTACACCTAGGAACAGGACTACATACCACTTGCTACATAGATTTGTTTGTTGGAATGGCCAGGGAGAAGTTCCTATTATCCTTCTATGGTCATCCATAAATCAAAAGCCTAACTTATCACAGGGAAAGGTGACAGTTAAAAACCTACATGTGTTCTGCCACATCCATCTTCTCCTAAAGGTGGATGAAAATCCTGTTACTGAATAGAGCAGTACCAAGATGGGGATAATTTCTGCACCTGAGAAGTAGCTGTGGGCATCTCTGAGCATCAGGAAAAGAGCTCTCCACATTTGTTTCTGAAGTATCTGTCTGGAAGGGGCTGGCAGACAACTCTGGGCACGCAGTTATCTTTATCCAAAGGATCAGGTAGTGTGTTATTTATCTGCAGGACAGCTGCAGCCACCACCACACACTGCTTGTTCCAGCAGGCTCAGCAGTGCCAGTGCTCCACAGTTGAACAATAGCTACCAGGAGGACTTGCCAGTTCTTATACATCACTCTCATCATTTCCTCTTCAGTCTTCTCATTTGCACTGAAGAGTAGAGATTACTGCAGTTGCTGAAGAGGCTCTGCATTTATGGAGGAACTCAGTCGCTGTGTTTTAATGAGACTTCTTGGACGGCTTCTTTAGAATTTATTTCTGATGACAAGGTGGAAGAAGAGTGGTGGGGGGCACATAGAGTGATTGCAAGAAGCCTTCTCAAATGGACTACAGAAAGTCTCAGATCCCTACAGAGCCCAGACATCATCAATGGTAACCCAGAGTGCTGCAGAGGACTCTCACTACTTAACAAATCGGTGCACTTGGCACAAGGTTACGCACCCTCAGTCCAACACGCCCTTATCAATACAATCCTGCACGTGCAGACACATGAACAGAGATGGCAGGAACATGTGTGAGGGAAGGCAAGCACAGGCTCTGCAAACTGGAGCCTGTTTGTAGACACGTTCCAGTTCCCGTGAAGGTTATGGAAAGAAACACTTCCCCTTCAGTCTCCATCTGGTTCCCACAACAACAGTTCTTCCCAGAGCTCTCAAGGTGCACAGGCCATTTCTGGTGGCTCCTGCCACATGGTGATGCTCCTACGCAGCTGGACTTGCCTCACGTAGCTTAACCTTCTCAGGAAAAACATAGGTCACTTTACCCTTGGGACTCAAACCTATAGGAAAAGTGAGCACCATAATCACTATCGCAAGCTGGCCTACTTGCATCAGCAAAGTCTTGATTGCTCCATATATTTGACTTGCACTAGTAGCACTGTGAGAAAGTAATAGTGGAGCAGCTCACAGAGTCTGGAGTCACACAATGAAACCATTACAGAGCAACACATTGTTACGGAGTTAAGACCACAACTCAGTTGTGTTCAGTACTTCATAAGCCAAATGCATCTCTTCGATTAACCTATGCACTGTCACGGCATTAAGACATGATGGATAATCACTTAACATCAGCATTGCAACTGCATCTAAAACTGCAGGTTTAGCACCCCTGAGGTTCAGAATAGGCTAAGTCCCTTCCCCTTTCAAACATACAATTGTCAGATCTATACATGGCATTTGAGGTCTGGGACTGCCAAATTACTTAATTGAAAATAAAATTCCAAGCTGCACATCACAAAAAAATGGCCCTGTAAATTATTAAGCACACGAACTTCAGGTTATTTCTCATCTTAGGCATCTTTAGAAAAAGTTTAATTCATCAGAATCTATTGCAGATAGGCAAGTTGCTACTGTCTTTTCAGGAACAGTCACAATGCAGCGAATTATAAAATGAAAAGACTATGGAATGACTTCAATGACTTTTTAATCTTGAATCAAAGCAACCAGCATTATAAAGTTATATAAAGCACAACAAATTTAGTAGGCACAACAGTAGCATTTGTGCTGCTGAGGACTGGGCAGTTAGACCAGCACTCCGAAACTACGAGGCATGACAGATGCCTCCCATCCAACTGCCAGCAAAAGCAGGTTGCCCAAAGCCTGGGGGAAATGTCGGCTTTGGCAGCACCAAGGGCCTTTGGACCATGGACCTTTTTAGCTCAGCAAAAACATATGCTTTCTTTACCAGAAATGTGATCAAATCAACAGCAAAGGCACCATGAAAGCAGAACAGGATGTGTATGTGTCTAAATTCAGAGAAAAGCGAGAAACGTCGGTTAAAGCACTGGCTGGGAGCAGCTCCTGCTCGGAGTCTCAGGTTGCTGTGCCACCACCCCAATTCCTATGGCACCCAGTGAAAGGGGTCTCGGTGCACATCGCTCACTCCTGTTTGTTTTTCTTTAATCCAGCCATGTTTGCTTACAGCAATCTGCAAGACTTTCAGTCCTAAGCTGCACAAGTCAAATGCATCATACTAACAAGTTTTGACCTAATACAACCTCTAAGGATTTGAAACCAACCACTAACCAACCACTGCAACTATTTTGGAGAGCACTTAGGTGCGGCAGCAAGCCTTTTTTTCTAAGTTATTTTCTCTAGAATAAAAATTAACCCAGGGTTTAAGTGCTAGCCTACTTTTTCTGTAAATGAAAGCCATTTACTAGGGTAGCACATCATTTTTGTGTGATGAGGAAAAAAAATAATCATAGATTTTTTTTTATTGAGGGAAATCACATACAAATGGGTGTAAGTTCTAGAAACTTGAGCTCGAAACCATCTGAGAGTCAGCTGGCATACAGAGTTTGGCACCTGCACCATTAACATATTGATTATTAAATGCATCTTTATGAGAACACCTACCACCCTAACCAGAACCCTCATGCTAGATACTTCTGTTCATAGAATCCCAAACTCTTTGGATCAAATATTGCTAGACCAGATGCAAGTCAGACCAGATACATGTACATTTTAAATAGATGCACATTTTGAAAGACATGAATTTTCTGAGATACTGAGTTATGAGCAAATACAAACACTTCTTAGTTTAACTAGTACCCATTAAATAACAAGGAAGGAAGAGAAGATCCTATTTGAAGAATAAAATTTGGTTGTCTGAAACATGACAGACGGCTACTAGGGCACTTGCTATAGTTTCCTTTGTTCCAAAGGAAGCCTGCAAAAATTAACTGAGGCTGCCCCAATACAGCTTTATTGGCATGAGGACTAGCCATGTAAAACAAACAAACCAAAAAAAAAAAAAACCAATCAAAAAAAAAAAAAAACACAATTAAACTCTTTAAACATGTTTCCACAGAGATTTGCCATGACACAGCAAAAGTCAGTTTGCCTGGGATGAAGCACATCTCCTGGGATACTATAGGGACTCGCTTAGAAGGTGGAGGCATTAAGGAATGATCTGGCAGCATTGCCTGCGGTGCAGAAAGAGCTACAACATAGTACCTTATTTAACATAGAACTTCAGTACTTTTTCAAACCAGTTAGGGATCTAGTGCCCGTTTCAAATATCAGGAACTGGATGCTACAGTAAAATCATTCAAGTATAGTGAAAGGCAAGGGGAAGAATTTCATATTTTCTATCTTAACTCATAACCACATATATCCAAATGCCCTTGATGTCCTATTATTTGCTTTATACCGATTATGCAGCTCAATGTCATCTGCACCCAAAACTTCTCTGACAAAAAAGCTAAACCTTCTAAATCACTGAAGCATTTCTAGAAATGTTTCTGAACTTAAATTTCTGAAGGTGACTAAACTGGAATAATACCTAAACATTTGCAGCGCAACCTCACGCTGTCTCTTCCAATTAGCATTTCTAAAATAATCTCCCTCCTGAGCATTACTCAACTGTAAGTATTATTATGACAGTGCATAATTTCCTTTTATATATATGATCTTTAGTTTGTCAGTTTTCAGCAACATGAAGCATACAGCAATGCAGCAAAGAAATCAGTGACTAAGAGCAAATTGGGATGGTTTAAGAGAAACATCAGCAGAGGAAAATTCCACTGCTTTGCAAGCAATCCCATAGATCTCAGGAGCAGTAGTACTACTCATCAGAGAGGAAGCAGCTCATTTTTCTTCCCTTGAGTGCAGAATTTCTCATCTGTGGTTATCCAGAATATGCCTGTCCCAACCAATAGCGAGTAGGTGTTTTGCACTGCTCAACCAGAACTGATCTAGCTAACGAAAGAGAAGAAGCGCCCCTGGCACTACGGCCGTAACCAATCACCGTCAGACAAATCATTTTTTAAATGGATGGCTGCCTCTGATCACAACTGTTTATGTTCTGCGTAGCAAACTGCACACAAACACAGTTGCATAAGTTCACAGCAGAGCACTACACACATCAGTTGGGGCTCACCTGCAGTCCTCTGCACCAGTCATTAATAGCAACAACACAGAGCCCCGCTTCTCTAAATCATCATCTGCACAGAGAGCAGGTAAGAACACACGTTCTTTTGAAACACTTATTTCCACTTCCCAGGCATTTGGGGGAGGAAGGGCTGGAAGCTGGTAAGGACAAGCTTCGCTCAGCACACGCATTATTCGACCAGGTAGGCTCGAGACACGTTGTGCGAGCTTCCCGGGCTATCTGGTTTCACTGCAACTAATTGGTAACCAGTAAACCCATGCTGCCCGTGATAAGAGAGTAGCGGCCTGCTGGCAGCAAGGCCAAGAGCATCAAAGTTTAAACAGGCTCCCTTTACAAAGTGCATGCCACAGCATTGCAAGCATGTTTGGACAATACTCTGCAGAATTATCATTGTGATGGCCTGCATGGCCCAGTACTTCAGATTGCTAAAAATATCCCTTGGCAGGCCACCTTTCTAAAGCAGAGAGGTTTATGAAAGCACTACACCTTTCAAGTGCAGGACGTTCTAATGCTGGAGGATAATGGCAGATCATGTTTTCAGACACGGCAGGGCTTGGGGAGAAAGCGGTTCACATTGCCGTGGCTAAGGCATGCACAAAGGGGCGGACTGCATCGCCTCCCTCTTTGCCCTCTGGGCCAAAGAAAGATATCAGCAGGAGGGAAATAAGGAGCGACCATAAAGGCCAAGAAGAAGCACCGATGTTGAACTCCATTTCCCCCGATACGCATTCACATACATAGCACGGCTGCCTTTTCCCTCCCCAGGGGCCAGGCCTCGCCCACACCGCCTCAGCTCGGCGCCCGGCGAGGAGGCAACGCGCGCAGGGGACCCCCGGAGCCCCGGCGCGGGCAGGGAGGCGGCACC
>NW_010586154.1:262013-280649 GCF_000705375.1 Tinamus guttatus
GCGGGGCGGGGTGCCGGTGGGGGGGGCCCCCGGGCCGCCGTGAGGCGCCCTCGTAGCCGGAGCGTCAGCGGCGGAGCTTTTAATCGTGAAATTCCGAAGGGGAAGAAAAAAATCGCCGAATAATAATCCCCACTAGGGAGGATTTCAGTGCGTCAGGCTGGCGGTGTTGGCAGTGGGAGCCTCCACGTGCAAAGGGATCACGTTTTGACAGGGAAACGCTCCGTACCGCGTTTCAGAGGCACTGACAGCTCGCAGGAACCGGTTTTCTTCTCCCCAGTTGGCAAAATGAGCCGCTCAGTGGCTCGTTCGGGACACGATCATAAAAAACAATAATTCCCGAGCTTGCTTTTGTCCTTTTCCGTAGCGGGGCTAGGTCATCAGCCCGTTTTTTTTTTTCTGAAACCTGAAAGGGAAAACTGCAGGCACTGATCTTGAGCTGTAGATTTTCCAAAATTCTCATGAAAGAGTCAGAAACACAGATCCAGATCCAGACTCAGGGATTCCTGCATCACTCAAGGGTTTTCCCCACTTTAAATACATTTTTTTTTACAGATATGGGAAATACAAATTGCTGTCTTAGGATTTTTTGCCATCAAAATACATCTTTCAGGAGATGTGGTTTCAGGAAGCAAGACAATTGCAGGAAACCTACAGAACTTGTCACTGTTTTTCATCTGAATTTTATTTTCCTGAAAAACGAGCGTTAGCCCGTTGTTTTTAGATGGTCCGGATTTGAGGAAGGACAGAAATGTCACCTTTTGTTTTTCAAAAGCAAACAAAAATCTAAATTTCCTCCTTAAGCTATTTTTCTTTAATGGCTGGTTAAACTTCTTTAAAAATAAAGGTGGGAAGGGGGACAGCAAAAGCTAGGGAATTCTAAGTATCCAAATGTGAGGGTTTTTTTTCTTTCTTTCTTTCTTCCTTTCTTTTTACAAAAGCTGTAAAATTTGAGCATTTTTCCTCAAGTTCCCTAGGAGCTCTGGAGTACAGTTTGACTTTGACTACAAGGTCTCCCATTTGCTAGTGGGGGTGTGAGCAGTGATGGTCTGGGTGTTTCTGTGACCTTTCTCCCAGCTTTGTTATTTTTGATCTCAGCTTTTAACAGCTGTATTCTATTGCACAAAAAGAAAAAGAAAGCAGCAAACCTTTGGCTATGTGCTTAGTTGGTTCTAAAGTTGATCCTGTCTCCTTTAGTGCTATCATCTTAATGTTATTGCATGGTCATTTTGTGAGGATACCAGTTGGAGTGTTTTCTAATTCTAAGAGTATCTTTTCCAGCTTTCTCTCCTGCTAGTTGGTTCAGATTTTTGCTTATCACATATGATTTGTTTAGGAGAGTCAAAATATATTGAAAGAGATTTAATTTGAAAAATACAGAGGAATGAGAATTGCAATATTTATGTATTCTCAGTATTTGATTTGAGGCATTATTCCATGAAAGGCATTTGTAGTTCTTGAGTATCTCCTCTTAGCCTTTTCCCTTCTCGTTTCCTTTCTATTCCAGCTGCCACCATCAGAAGGTCTTTGAGTCATATTAGCTTTGGTACATACTACGTCCTGTTTCAAAACACAGCTTCGCCTAGAACTTACATAGTCTCTTTAGAAACATTTCAAGATGCTATCTATTTAAATCAACATTTTATTTATATGCAATCCTTTTAAAATGTCATTAACCTGAACCAACACCTGAACAGCTTTAAAACTCCAGAATAATTACATACAATTATCTGTAAATATTTGATTGTGCAGTAGTGAAGGTTTGCTTTCATAGTGCTGTCATTTGTATACCTTCTAAGCATGAAAAGCATTAATTTGTGCTAAAGATCTAGCTCTTAAACCTACATGAATCATTAAAAATTGCTGCCTCCAGATTCTCTTACATTTACTCTCATGCTCAAAATTAACATTTCTGCTACACTGACAGCCTTGTACTTCTAAATCTTTAGGACATAATCTTCAGGCCTCACAGACTGCAGGCGTGCAAAACTCTGATAAGAATGTGTAACACTGATAAAGCTGTAGAATAAAAAGTGAATAGCCATAGTAGGCGTTCTTCTCGTTTCATTATCGTGTGCTGGATAGTGCTGAGTAGACTCTGTTTCTAAATACATGCCAGCTCTTTTCCTAAGAAAACACTTTATATGTATGTTGCAATTTCAACTACCTCTCAGCTGAGCTGCAAACTGTCAGATTTTGAAGTTTCTTTCTGCAAAATTTTTCACCAATAGCTTGTGTTTTATCCTCCAACATCCACGTAGGATGTTATACGTTAGACCTTCCACTCTCCAGGCAAACATGAGTAGCATCTGGACACTTTTTAAAATGACTAAGTATAATAGCCAAGTTCTGAGTTTTCTTATACAAACTGTGTTGTCTGTGGTGGGAAATATTCATCCGTAGTATGGCATATTACCCGTTAGTGTGACCTTTAAAAGCTCCATGCTCCCCTTTTCCCCTTTTCCTTTGACTGCTACATTGCCCTTGCAACCTCTGCACGAATGTTGTCTTATCGCAGGAACACCCCCGTTGCAGTCAGTACATGAGCAGGAACTGTTCCAAATTGCTTTTGTTGAATAAAAGATTTTTCATCACCGTTGCACATAAAATCTGGTGCACGCCACCCTATGTGGAAGTGACTAAGTCACATACACAAGTTTGTGATGGGAATATGATTGTTTCTGTCTATTTAGGAGGTCTAAGTTAATAGTAATGTCTCCCTGTGCAACTCTGTGCTCTGTCTGATGGGTATTGCCAGGGGATTTAATACATTCTTGCCAACACACTACGTTTGGTCCCTGCAGGCCAAACTTTGCAGTCCTTACTGGTCAGTACCATGGTCCATGAGCAGCACAGTACACTCAGTTATCAAGATTTTTAAAAGTGGTGTCAGGCTGAGCTTATCTAGGCAGCACTCCAGCAGGCTGCCTCCTTGCAGAAGAGCTGTGTCCACACCAGTGGGTTCCTTTCAGCGGTGTCACTTTCAGAGTGATTGCTCTGTTATTTTCAGTCCATGAGGCACATCCTCTGTTTCACTTTAAGGCAATACCAAGATTGCAATAGAGGCACCAGAGACTTAAAACTGAAGGTATGAAATGGCACTTAAAGGAAGTGAAGGACAGAATCTGATCATTAAACAAAGTTCAGCTATACAGGAAGGGATTCTGGAGGATCTGGGTATTAAAAGCTAATTAATATGTGCATTTGCACACAGCCAAAGCACAAAAGGACAATAAGAACTATGTACTTGGTACCTTCTTACAAGTGTTCTTCAAACACAAGATTCGGGCCAGACCGTCCTACAGAGAGACACAGAGCAGCTCACCTCACATTCATCCACGATGCAGGAACAAGTTGATTAGCAAGATTAATTAACCTTGCAGCAGCTAGTATGGTACCCACTCCCCTTTACTTCTCCCTTTCTTTCTCTTTTATTCCCACTTAAGCCAAAGCCTCCTGTCACTGTGTTTTCAAAATGGAAAGCCATCTTGAAGCTATTGCAACTTTGGCAAGGGCTGTCTTGTCTTATGGGTTACCCTCCTGTGTCAGCACAGAACATCCCAACATCCTCGGGTCCCAGAAAACATGCCTCATTGTAGGCATATATTTAAAGATGACAGAGTGTTCTGCATTTAAATTGCAAAGAACACATCATATTTTGATTCAAAAATGAATTTATTTCATTCTCCAGTTGCTGCAAGAGCTAACAGTAGTTATGAATTTCTGTATATCAGTGAAAATCTCAAAACTGCCTTTTTTTTGCCAGTGTAAACACAGAAATTAACGTTAGCCTGTCCAACAGAAAAAAGTATAGCTACTAAAAGGCTGTTCACTGCCATTGGCAAACTACAAATATAGTTACTCCCAATACAGCCACATTTCAGCTTTTATAGCACACTAAATTTTAAAAGTGCCTGAGGGGGATACGACTGAAAATTTTAGCAACAGAAGGATGCTCTGCTATCTCCCTCATGCCCGAACAGATTGCTTTTTGCCTCTGGATGTGTGTAACTTCACAGAATGGTTGAGGTTGGAAGGGACCTCTAGAGATCATCTAGTCCAACCCCCCTGCTCCAGCAGGGACACCCAGAGCACGTGGCACAGGGTGGCATCCAGGCAGATCCTGGGAGATCTCCAGAGAAGGAGACTCCACAGCCTCTCTGGGCAGCCTGTTCCAGTGCCCTGCTACCCCCACAGTCAATAAGTTTTTCCCCATATTCAAACACAACTTACTGTTACTCAGTTTGTGCCTGCTGCCTCTTGCCCGTCGTTGGGCACCGATGAAAAGAACCTGGCCCCGTCCTCTTGACACTCTCCCTTAAAATATTAGCCTACACTGATAAAATCCCCTCTCTGTCTTCTCCAGGATAAACAGGCCAAGCTCTCAGCCTTTCCTCATCAGAGAGATGTTCCAGGCCCCTCCTCATCTTCACAGCCCCCCGCTGGATTCACCCCAGTAGTGCCATAGCTTGGGAGGTAATGTTCTACTAGAAACAAAGCTCCCCTTATTCCTCACAGGAAGGTAGTTCATCATCCTCCAGCAGAGAAAATCATGGCTATGGCTTTCAATGCTAGGGCTACTTAAAGAAGTGAACAGTGACCACGGGTCTGCTCTCATCACTTCCCACCACATGCCCCATACTACTAAAATTAGGGAATATCCTGGCACCAGGCTCATCTGGTACCAGAAGGATCTGAGAGGACCCTGGAAAAGATCAAAAGAGCTTTGTTTGTGACACGTGGATTATACTTTGACATGCTTTCGAGAAAAATATGTCTTCTCTAGCCCTTGGAGCCTAGAACATCTAAATTGCAAAAAAAATGCAGAAGCATCTGCTGTCGAATGCCAGCTGGCCACTACCAGAAACAATGTCTATGAACCGGGAAGGTTTCTTAAAACGCAATTCTAAAGCACAAATGAAGAAAGGTGGGGAATATGTGTGTTGTGGCATTCTTTTTTATACATATTTGTGCGGTTTTATCAAATCTTTTGACAAAGCTTCCTTGGAAAAGCCTACTGTTTTGCTCTTCATAGGGAAACAAAGTCAAAATGATGTTTGATTAAAGCTAGATTACACTTAGTATGCCATGCCTGTAGGCACTGCATAGGTAGGGAAGTGAATTTTCATAACTAAAGTTATGCTAAGTATCTTGACTTCACCTGAAGGCAGCAGAAAGTCACACCTAAACATGAAGGAAAATAATAAGTTTAGTTTAGGAATCTACATCTGGATCTGTTTATTCCAGTTCCCGTTTTGAAAAAAAAAAAAAAGTCAGTAATTACTTCTACAAGAAAACAAGCTCCCCTATAAATATTGCTTTGTAAAACATCCTCTAAGGAACAGTCTTAGGTGCTAAGTGTCTCCGTCGTACTGTACATTGTGCTTGCAGTTCTGTAAGACGCCTAGGAACTTGGTAAGAAGTTATAACTTGCCTGTTATATTTCCTCAGGTTCACTTTCAGCTTAATTAGGCTGAGTTATTAAAAACATAGTAATATAGTCTATTTGTATGTAAATGATCTCATTCAGAGATAATAAACTACTCCCTAACAGAGTGACAGAAAGTGAGTTGTCTGGCCAGTGATACCTAGCTCAGTCTCAGTACGTATCTCCAGTGTTTCCGAGACTGGCAAAAGTGTAGGAGGACAGCACTTCCAAAGGATGTAGACAATTTCACTGCAAATTTATCTACTGTGGAAACTAAACAACTGATTGGCTATTACTCTGACAAATCATGTAGGATTTGTCCTACATGTAGACAAATCTCTTTAAAAAGGCTACACATTAATCAAACTCCCCACAGTTTCAGAAAAGCTTCAGCCAGAAGGGGGCTGCCTAGCTCAAAAACAATGACCAAATGCAAGTGTAAAATAGAAGGAGCTAATAGTACTACTGGGAACTGGTCGATCTCTTCCAAGAACAAGCAACCTGGGGCTGGGGAGGGCAGTGGCCTTGCTCAGTCATTAGCATTTCTCATGGACCCTAGCACCAGGGGCAAGTTCTAGGGGAGAACATGAGGGATCCAACAGTTGAGCCCTCTCACAACAGCTCTGTGGCTACCAAGCTTTGTGGGGCTAGGTCAACCTGTAGCAGAATCTAAAGTCTGACTGCTCCTACAAATATGCTTATTCAACACGGAACCGGATGGGATGATACAGATAGCGATTTTTAAAATTTTGTTTTACTGACCGAAGGTACAGAAGGACACCAAAACAGATTTAAATCAAAAGGCAGAGAGATGTTATGGATTTCTGCAAGATACAGACAATATTATTGTAAGCTCTACACCCAGGATAGGAACAATCCAAGCTAGATGTCTTACACAAATTAACATCACAGCAATCAGGTCAGGCACAAGTCACCATTTTTGCTATTGTAATGAAACGTTTGATGTTATACTGGACTGTCTTTCCTTATTTATTCCTTATTCCTGTAGGTAGGATAGTTCATTCTTAAAGAAGGCTTTTAATATCAATCTTATCTGCATATTCTCCATTTCTCATCCTTCCCCTGTTGTACGCTCCTCAACTATATTCTGCATTTGGGCAATAGAAGAAACAAGGTGGCTTATTGTGTCACAGGTTATTGCATACATACCAAGCAGTGTTGTTTAGCAGGCCAAATCTATACTGTCAAATACAGTTCATACAAATATATCTACTAGATGTGGAATGTTTGAGGACTTTCCAAATGCGGGTTAGATGGTAAGTACATTGCATGACCTCTAGTGGTATTAAGCCCAAGGCACTGTCAAAGTTACTCATAGCAGTCTGTAGCAATCTGGTACAATGGGGAAGCAGTCGAGGTTGCAGAGACACTGTCAGAGACACTGCCATATATGTGGCAGTTCTGTTCTGCTGTATCGCTCCTTAGTGTCAGGTTTGCTAGCCCAGATTTTGTCCCACTGCCAGGGTAACTTTCAGGAGAGCTTTCCGTTCAGCATGAATCCCAAACACTTTCTGCAGGGCAAATATCTTCCAGCTATATCATTATTGTCCACTAATTCCATGTGGTTGTTAATCCTCCCTGCTATTGTCTTCTCTGAGAGAAACGTGCAACGCAGCAGCACTGATGCAGGAAGGAATGACTATGTGTTGCAGGAGGAAAAATCTGCAGTGTCTGCTCTCTGGGGACTCAGAAAGTTAGAGAGGTGCACATTCAACAGAGGAATAATGATCTATCATCTCCCTGGGTTTTGTGGGTCCTATCTCATGGAAGAGGTGAAGCAGTCATTGCTAAAATCCCCTCGGAGAGTCCAGAGTTCCCACAACAGGACACAAAAGCTAGGAATGACCTTCTCCGTGGGCTATGGACCTTTGCTGGGGGGAAGGCAGGAGCAGGGCCGCCAGAAAGTGTCAGCAGCACAAAGATAGCATGGAAATGGAAGCAAACATGGCAACAGAAGTCATTGAATGTGGCTGTGTGATTAGGATGCAGCTCTTTCTCACAGGACTGCCAGGAGATCAACGTTATCACAGGGAGGTGATGGTTCAGCTACTCGGCAGGATAGCAAGCAGATCGTGGGCCACCCTGAGACAGCCAGATCGTTCTTGGGATGTTCTGGGCCTGTTCCCATGGTTCCCTGTCTCATTTATCATATTCTTCAGTCCCTGAGCCACACTGAGAGTGCAACGAGTCATGGGTTCCCCTTCTTGCTGTTTTCTAATAGATTATTTGCTGTTTAGTCCTTTGGTGGGTAAATAGGTGTGAAATAGAGAGGAATTTCAAAGTAAAATATTTTAAAAGGAAATCAGTTTAATTAGGCAATATACAAAATTGGTCAGTCTCCAGTTTAATTAATCCAGAAAATTAATGCTATGCTTTCTTATATTACAGAACTATTCAAAATGAGAACTCTTCTCATATGTCCAAATAGGACTTCTAATGAATTCCTTTCAAAGTATGATCCACAGTTATTTATGTATATTTTTCCTCTCTTTAGATGTTTGTAATTAACCTTCATAATTAGTCAGTGTGAGTGTAATTCAGGCAGCTTTGAAGTTCTGTTGTTATATCTCTTTGATGTGTATGTAAACTGATTAGACTCAGCTGTTTGTCAAATGCACTGCACTGTGCAGTTTCATTTATGTATAGCATTTCATACATGGTGCTTCATGCTACATACACAGAAATAAACCATCAGTGATAATAAAAAGTGAGATTCACTTTTTATTCCCTGTAATAAGTGAGATTCAGTTAAGGCAGCTTTAGAAAGTCAGCTTTGGCCAGCTAAGATTTTGATTTCTAAATCTGAGCTCATCACCCAGGGCTGACTTTATAGTTCCAAGAAAAACAGACAGCTGAGGTAGGTCAGATTAACTGCCCTCTGAAAATGCTTATCCGGCAAGGAGATGAATTGCCATCCCAAAGCTGTTCTTCACTCACTATAAATTATTCTTTGGGTGACAAACTCAGATTTATGTGCCCAACTATTAGAAGTTCTGCTCCAGGGCTAAGGACAGCTCTCCACAGATCCAGCTTGTCCGGCTGCAGAGGGTAAGTAAGTGCTACGGTCTCCAAAAGAAATGCTCCAACTGATTGCACACCTGGATGGGAAACATGCACTCTCTTAGAGAGGTGAGGCTGAGGCAGATTTTTGTCATCTGATTGAAATCAGAGACAACAGACTGTTTTCTTGGGAATATGTATCCCACTGAGAAGGTCTGAAAGTGAATAAAGTGTAGGTCCCAAATTGTGCCATCCTTTCTGGCCTTTGGTTCATTTTTTTTTGCTTGTCAAGACACTTCACAGAGATTTCTGCATCTTGAATCATTTCTGCGTTCCTAGAAAGAGAGGGACAGAAATCCATCAGAACGGCACAGGGTTGATTGAGTATAGATTTCACTTGCACTAGCTCAAAAACACTGCCAATAGTTCATCAAGCACCTCTGGACCAGCTTCTATCATATGATTGTGCTTCTCTTTTGACCTTGAAGACAAGATCAGTTTGCCCAAGATATATTTAGGCTCTATATAGTATATACATCTGTATATATTCACAGAATTCCTTTGAATATCAGGTTACAGCACTAAAATCTGTCTTTCTATCTCTTTCTGAGAGAAGGCTCATTCTACATGCCAGTTTTATCTAACTCATATCTCTCTGGTAAATGATTCTGCAGGAACAAATATCTTTAATTCCATGTCATTTCCTCAAAATAAGATCATTTAGTTTAGTAATTTCTATTCTGAACGTTTTTGTTCCTTAGGTGCCACTTACACATAAGAGTCTTAGTACAAGTCTCCCTAGTATGCAATAAAATTTTAGAGTTTAAATTATTCCAACTAATAATTGCTTTGATATTTTTCTTTCCATCTCTGCCTACAAAAAGTCCCTTGCTATTTTGTATTATCAACAGTTTGACTAATTTATTCCTAAGGGTTTCAAGGTGACACAGCAGTATTTATAAAAATAGTACCTAGAATGTGTATTACATACTCTACTGATAGAAAGAAAGCTGGGGAAAAAAAAAAGAGAGAGAGAGAGAATCCTGTAGTTCTTTACTTTCCTGCTCTTTATTTGTTTTCTTTCAGTTTCAGGCTGATTTTGATATCAGTAGGCATCGACATCTACCATCATCTATCAACATCTCTCTCCACCTTCCAGATGGAGAGATTGTATCTCTCCATCTCAACAGACACCTATAGCTGTCTCTGTCAGACCACTTGTGCTCTTGGCGTGCATCAATGACTATCAACATGGACAGTTCTCAATAGTGAGAGGCCGCAATGAGTGTCAATTTCCATAGGTATCTCCAGGGAACAATTTCTATAGATATCAGTCCCTACTGATAGCATTGTTACCTCTAAATAACAATGTAACCTAAAGAATTGCGGAAGAAGCAGAAGACTTGCTCACGTTGGTGGAGGGAAAGACAAGCCAGGAGCTTGAGTATTAGCCACTTCCACTGAGAACAGACGAGCAATGGATGGAGAAGAAAAGCTTGTAGCCAGTCTAGGAGTTGCTGCTTTGGGTTTTGCATGAAGAGGGTGGGTGAAAACACTTATAATGAGTGCCTCTAGTAGCTGTAGTCCTCTGACACAAAGCTGTGCAAAACTGATACAAGCGAGGCTAACCATGGCCCCCTTTATCCCTCTGCTCGCAGCCAAAAATCCCAATTCCAAACACAAAGCTAAATCTTTGCAAACACTGATACGCCACAAAGAAGTGTTTCCCTCCATAGCAATGTTTTTCTAAGTGAAACGTAGCAATATGAAAGAGCTCAAGACTAAGCCAGTGCGCTTGCTCAGAGATCCTATGATCTTCTCACCTAACAAGTGGGCTTGGAAAGTCCCACTCCTTTCTGAGCATATCAGAGCTGCTACACTTGGGACTCTCCAGAGTCTTTTCCAACAGCTTCTCCTGCTGTCCTAGCCTTCGGTCCTTACATAAGCCAAGGCACAGGGAATGAGGGAGGGGAAAACAAGGAAGATGGATGCCTCTCTGAAACTTGTTCCTTGCAGCACTGGAAATAGGGAAACACAGAGGATAGTGGAAAGGCTTCAAAGAAGATTCCTGCAAGGGAGTGGAGAAAGATGAGGCAGGAGGAGGTGATTTCCCTTTCTCTCCTATCACCTCCCCTTTTCAGCTTCAGAAGTTTCTCCTTGCAAAGCTGCTCTCCCATTCTCCCAGAGTGAAATGACCTCCCAGAATCACATACTACAGCTCTTCATCAAGACAACCTGCATCCAGGATCTCCTGAGCTCTCCATAAGTGACCCAGTAAACTGGTCTGCTGGACTTCACGACAGGAACAGGCAGACACAGAGCTTGGCTTGTATAATTACTTCCCTGCAGAGGAAGAGAAAAGAGTGAGCTGCTCTTTCTGACCTTCCTCCTCAGACCCTCAGCAGTGGAGCAGCTGCAGTGACAGCACAGTGGAGGGCCTGCTTATCTGCTGGGAGAACTCTGCTGAGCTGAGGTGGCTGATGCAACTCTCTTAATGGGACTCTCCCTTCCTGGCAGAAAATACGGTTTCCTGAAAGCCATTCTCATTGCTGCAGGGATGCAGCACAAGTCGGTGATGTCACTGCCTCCAGCAGAGAAGGGGCACATCCAGAGGCAGGCAGAGCCCATTCAGGGGGAAGGAGAAAAAAGGATAAGCTTGCCATGGAAAATGAAAATCTCCACAGCAGATCAAGGTGACTTGTGATGCATATTCCAAATGGAATAATAAAACTGCTGGGCTAAAATGTGATGAGTGCTTGGTTGTTTTGGTCCTTTCTTTGTGGGTGCAATGTGGAGCACTTATGGTAGGCTGGATATGTGAGAGGAGCAGTGAGAGAGTTGCTTTCCATCAAGGACACCATCATGCTCATGGTTTCCCAGCTCGGGCTGTCCCTAAGGCTTCCGTTTTAAGAATGGGGGAGTGCAGATGAGACATGGAGCAAAAATGTAAACCAGCTGCTGATTCTGAAAATACTCTTCAGATCTATTGTCAGCATCAAAGAGTGCACCTTGCAGGGTGCAATGTTAATGTGATGTGAAAGTGCAGCCCCAGCATGTACAGGGTCCCTGGGGAAGCTCCCAACTCAGAGAAACCTGGTGAGGGAAGGGCATGGAACAGGAAAGGCAACTGCCAAGATGAGAGGGTGTTTTCAGGCGAGTCAGAAATGTTTTACTTCTGTGATAGGAAGAACCCACTCCTCCATGTGCCCTGAATGTTAATCAAGTCCTGCAGGATTCACCACGCTCTGCACTAAGAAAAAGGGATGCAAGCAGCAGTCTCCTCCCATGAGGGTCACTCAGGTAAGCACTAGGAAAACTGCTCCTGAAAGCAGCAGTTCTCATGGGAACACATTCAGGCATTGGCTCTCAAAGCACTGCCCTCCAAAACAAATGGCTTCGTTCCTCTGCTGGGGCTGAGGCCACATGGGGAGATGGTTGCGGTGGCTCCTCATCAGAATGAGAGGCAAGGGGAGGAACGAGCTCAGGGTTAGATACATGAGCTCGGGCACAGGCTCCTGGGGAGATGGTGTAGAGTCACATCTCCTCTGCAGCTTGTTTGAGAAATGCCTTGCAGAGCAGCATTTCCAAAGCAGGGGTTGTAACACAGAAGCCCCTACCTTGAGTCAATCTAGAGATCGTGGCCAGAGGAAGGGCAACTTGCAATGCCGCACATGTCCCAATGTTTTGTCGACTTCAAAGCTGCACTATGGCCCCAGCATCAGCTAACGAGCAAAAGCAGGCTTCATATGCAGCTCTCAAGCTGTACTGCACATATCTGTGCAGCATGTGGTGTCTTCCAGCACACCCAGATCAGCAGGCTGAGCAGAGTCGCCCCTTGCCCTGCTGGTATTGTCCAGGCTGCCCTAGGGCTCCCAGGATGGGGGTTGCTGAGGAAGTGCTGCCCCACTGCCCCGGACCTCCTAGGACAGTCCCACAGGACCATTCAGGACCCAATCCAGGTAACAGGACAGCTGAGCATGTTCCCATATGGCAGGAATGAGGCAGGCCACAACCAGCCTGAATCCACTGCTCACTCCCAAATTGCATGTTTCAGGTAGGACGTACTTACAACAGCAAGTAGCACCATGAAAGAGCGAAGTATCTGCTGGGTACGGCAAGCAGGGCGATGCACCTAGTGACTGCACTAGATGCATTCTGAAAACTGCTTAAACTGCTGAAAACGGACCAAGACATGACACGACAAAGGCTGCACAGGGAGGTGCCATCTGGGAAACACTGAGCAGCGGTGTAGTCCAGTCAGACAGAATCACTCTAGGAGTTCTGCCAACCTCCAACAACGGCCACCAGCTGCTGAGCACTTGGCCATCTGCTTCTGTGTTACCTGAACCTTGTATTGCATGTGTGGGCAACTCTTCTGGCAATGCAGGTCCCGCATGGCTAGAGCTTGGAAAACTATCAGAAATAAATAGAGTGGTGGATCTTACAGCGGAGCCTGACTGATACCATGGTTGAACCTGCCAGGCACATGCTGAGCACATGCTGAATCACCCTATAAAGCCTGGAAATCACTGGGCCCTTAAATGGTGAAATGGCAACAGGGAGGAGAGAAGGATGAACAAGAGATCTAGCTAAGCATCCTTAAAAACGCCTTTGCCAGTCTCGATGACTTCAGGCAATGATGAAGACAGAAGTAAGAGAGCCTCTAGGCAGCAGCTGTGGTCATGAGGGAGGTCCTGAGGGATCCTACAAATCGCTGGCCATGCCGATTTTCTCACGTGTGCAAAGGGGATCTGCAGGGAGCTGGTTTCTAGTGGGCCTGTGCTCAAATCCCAGAAGGCTGCTGCTGGATGTTACGCAGTGTCCCCTCCTCTGTTTCTTTCTCCCCTGCTTTCCCTGGAACCAAAGAGCTGGTTTCCCTGAAAAAGGGGAGCTTGTGAATCAGGTGTAAGGTAGCAAGACAAAGGGAGAGTAATGCCGCTCAGTGAATGTCCTCTGCAAGCTGGGGGCAGCCTTCTGGACATGACTTTTGCCTTAGTGGAAATGAGTTTGTCCAAGATGTACGTGTAATCTTCTGTGTGTCCTGTTAGATGCCTCAGACCCGGTATCGTGCATCTCCAAGGACTTTCAGAGCTTTGTTATGTGGGCACCGAGGTGTTTTTAAACCCACGCAGCAAATGTTAGGAATCATGCAACTCTAGGGCCCTAGGACGCTGCTGTGAAAGAAGGCCCAAAGTGATGTATGGATTCACAAGTCAGGCAGGGGTATGGAGGGGAGTTTCTCTGTCCTTCTGTGTGCTGTGTGCCTGGACAATGCTGAGGCCTCACCTTTTTCTGGTTCTTGACAGTGCTTGCATGTGGGTCCAAGACTGAAGAAGGCACCCACAGCAAGAAATACTCATTTTATCAAAAGTAACAAGGTACTGTGAGTCCATAACTGAGAGAGGAGTTCTGAAAAAAATGGAATATATGAGGGGTGAGGAAGGGAGGGGGTTCCTGTGTGGGAGAAATGGCAAGGCAGGAGAGCTGGGTTCAGGGATCTCCTAGCTACAGTTGACCACCAAGGGGCTGGCCCTGGCTGCTGATGCGGGGAGTGCAGCTCACGCTATTTCAGCTCCCCTTCCATTCAGTGTAGTTGACTTCTGCAGAAGGGAAGATTCTCAGGAGCGCAGAACACAATGATGTGCGGAACTGTCTCATTTCCTCCATGTTTTGGTGTTGAGAGGGATGCCAAGGCTGCAGATCCTCTAGGCCTATCTAAGAACAACTGGGTCTTCATGGCCGAAATCTCGGGTTCAGCCTTGGGAGGTGTCACTGTTCGTGACACTGCTGGTCTGTACAGTTTCCTCACTCCAGGGGAAGTGGTGGAGAAAGCAGTGAGTTCCTCTCTTTGGACCTTCTTCCTCAGAGGGCTGCTCTTAGCAGTGGAGCACCTGTGGCGGCAGCGTGGCCGAGGGCCTGCTCGCCTGCTGGCAGGGCCTCCTTTCTTAGCAGGTCTCTCCTTTCCTGGCCGTGAGGACTGACATCCATCCTCAGCGCTGCAGGGAAGCGGCACTAGCCAACCCTGCCACAGCCTCCCACAGAAACGATGCAAATCCAGAGGCAAGAAGAGTCTCTTCAAGAGGAGAGAGGAAGAAGGATCTGCTTGCCATGGAGAACAAAAATCTCCACAAGTGACCTCTGATGAGTTTTCCAAATGAATAAACTACTTGTTTCTGTGTGGGTGTAACTTAGGGCACGGTTGGATGGTTAAGAGGAGCTGTAAGAGAGCTGCCCTCCATCAAGAGACATTATCATCCATACAGTTCCCAGCTCAAGTTGTCCTTAAGGTTTCCTTCATGAGAATGTGGGAGTGAAGATGAGGCTGGGGGCACAAATGGTTATCCTGGAACTCGGTGGGACTGTGGCAGTGAATAAGGATGGACATCAGTGCAGAGATGGGAGGGAGGCGCTGCCAAGGATAACCATCCTGCTGGGCAGCAGTGCGGCCACTGAGGCTGCCGGGCCTCAGAGCAACGGCCTTCCTTGCACAGAGCCTGAAACTCTTCGGCTGTAGAGAAAGGGAAGGGAAGGGAAGGGAAGGGAAGGGAAGGGAAGGGAAGGGAAGGGAAGGGAAGGGAAGGGAAGGGGAAAGGGAAAGGGAAAGGAAAGGGGAAAGGGGAAAGGGGAAAGACGTAAAGAAACAACCATAAAGTCACCTAAGCTTATGACAAGGAAGAAAGTAAAGGATTCTGGGCTATGATTCAGCAAACTGTTAAAGCTCATGTTAATTTTAACTCTGTGCCTAACTTCTTGCTCTTACTTAAATCCCCCTAAAATCTGTAAATTGTAGCAAGTGCATACATGCCTTATGAATCAGCACTGTAGCTTGCTACTTGAATTGCTGTTATAGTAAAGATAAACCACAGAAGATATACACCATAAATTTTATTGCCATTATGTTACATCTGCATAAAACATTAAACTGAAGAGTCTTGCCTAGATGTTCAGATGGAATACAAGCTTTTCTGGCAAAGTTCATGTCGGATATTACCCAAGTTATGGCAGCTGTATTCATACCACACACACACACACACAAAAAAAAAAGGATCTAGTATACAGGCTCTTAGGCTCTTGTTTAAGACCTGTGAACCTGTGACGTGCTAAAGAAGAGTATATTAGATCCTATACAGCTGCAAACCTACCTGTGCTCTGTTTGAAGAGCTACAGTTACTGTGTTAGCAGCCCTTAAGTAGATCATGACACTTTCAACAACAGAACTTGTGCCAGGAGATAGCTTGGGGCAAAATTCAGATTTTTTTTATCATGCATTATGCTTTCCTGATGCTAGGATATACACTTCAACTTTATAGGACAAAATATATTGTTTTCTACTTTCAAATGCTTCATTCATTTGGCCCATGATTTTTAACCTATGGCTTTTTAAAAGCTTTTGATGACTTAGATCTTCAGTAAAAAACTTCTAAAAAGACTTGTAGTTTTGTAGTGCCCTTAAAAAGTGACTTTAATAGTGTGTTTTCTGTCTGTGTCTGTCATACAGCACAGACCTCAACTCATCTTTGTTCTTCTCTAGAACACCAGTAAGACAAGAGTGTTTGTGAACATGATGCAGTTACAGGGAAGGCAATTTGGTCATTTCTGAAAGCTCATTTCTAAACAAACAAATGTAGCAAATGTGAACTATTCAGTTTTGCTATTTGTGCTTTACATTGTCATGTCATACAAGATTACAATAACCCAGGACACAGCCTTAAAGATCCCAGCGTTAAAGATAAATATCAAAGTTACCAGACATTTTTTTTTCTGAGTGAAGGAAAACACTATAAAAATAATACTGCCTTGTGGGCTAGAAGGATTGTGGTTTAAGCAAAGTTATTGATGACCATGACTAAATTCTGTATAGAATCATAGAATCATAGAATGGCTAAATTCTGTATGCAAGGAGATGCTGGAAAGCTATATTTTATCGGGGAAAAAAAAGAAAAAGAAAAAGAGGAAGATGGTCCAATTCCGATGTAAAACGGTTTCTAGGATATTTACTCACAAAATACAAAAAATTAGCCATATCATTCTTTCAGCCTTGTCTCAATTCTGTGCCAGCTTCAGCTGGTGTTCACTCTGGCGAGTCTCTGGCATCAGAGAATCTGCAAGACAGCAAAAAAGGCTGGTGTGGTCTCAGAGTGCATGATGACTATGGTGTGAGAACACTCAGCACGTTGCTTATCTGCTGCTGTGAAAGAAAGAGTCTCTGCGTAGACTGAAAAGCACGGATGTCTAATTGAACTTTTCACAACCATCAGTTCTGCAAATGAGTTTGCCACATGTCTGTGCAAATATTTGTAATGTCCCAGCGCACAGGTGCTTGGTAATTTAAATAAGCAGCCCGAGGCAGGGCATGCTTTCTGGTAACACTTGTGTTAAATGCATGTCAAAACATAGCCTCGGAGAGTAAAAATACGCTTCCCCTAGCTTCTCCTGAGGCCGCGTGAGGAATTACACCTTCAGGTGTAACCTGGCTCATTTGTAATTCACAATTTCATGTCCAGTGTAAGTGAATCTAATCTTAACTAGGAATCATGTTCAAAGCATTATACCAATTCTAGATAAGCTGCCAAATTCTCCAGTGTAGGACTAACACTCTCTCCTGATGGAAAACATAAAAATGGCCCTTCCTAAAACAGGAGCTTTGGGAAAGTATTAATATTTATGCTTTTTTTGTCTTCTTGATTTTCAGTTCATAAAGGTGATATTTTCAAGGCTTTCTCTGTCACCAACAGGATTAAAAATCAGCTTCACAAAAGACCTCCCTCAAGATTTTGTGATGAGAACAAGAATTCAAGAGCTGCAAGCCACACAGAGAATATGAGTCCCATAGAAAGATTGTGAGAGCTTGGCTTTACAAGTTTTGGCAAGCTCCTGAAAGTAAAGAAAGAACCTGGTTCTGCTGGGTGTTTTCTGAAGTGTAGATGTGCACACAGCAAGCTCCCACTTCCGCGTGCTACCTGTCGAAGACTCAGGCAGTTTTCCAGGTCCTTATGTTTGCTGGAATCAACTTCCTCCTTGGACCTTTAGGGTGATATACACACAGTAACCCATGGGAGAGGAAGGAAAGGAAGCTGGGATCTGTGCACATGCTGGTGAGCAGGCACCACAAAGCTATTTGCTGGGATAAAAGCCAGCCCATGACAAAAAACACCCATGTGCACTATTTGCCTGTCTGCCCAAGAGGGAATTCTTTGCTTCTGAACTGCCATCATTGCATCTCCTGGAACAGCAGGAGTCTGAAACATTCCTTGCAGCCACATGTGCCCCAGAAGGTATGGATATGCCTAATCTCCGTTACAAAAAACTTCAGAATATGGAGAATGTTTCCTTTTGCTGTTACATAGAAACTATCTGGGAATTACAAAACTCTGTGTAAGAGCATATATGTTTCACAACATCCCCATGGGGATAGTCACTAATTGCAGCAGTTTGTTGAAATTAAAATAAGTGTAATAGTAATGATTGTTAGTGACTGTGATATTATTGCAACACTGTATGGCTACGCTTTGGGCTATGACTGTATTGAATCTCACAAGCCAGGAGGGTTGGGTCTAGATGGCGTATGAAGAGAAAATGAAGAGCTGCATTAGACATTTGTGATTTGTTAAGAAGTCACAGGCTTCCTACTGGTTTGGCCTGGAACATATGTTCTGGTGCTTTGGTGTGAGGAAACACCCTGGAGCTTAAAGGCTGTGTTTTGATTGAGAGAGAAAACTCAAGGCCTGCCTCTCTTGATCAACTCTAGCTATATAAAAATTCCAAATTTTACAGGACTGATGATTTTGCAAGACTAAGTATGTTGGTCATGACGGCATGGAAAAATTCCAACCCAGAAACTTGCACTTACTCTTTATTTACTCTTTTGAAATATGAAATTATCTCCTCTCTCACTGAAGTCTTGCTGTGAAGTATCGCTGGCACCAGCAACGAGGTATTTCCATTTCAGAGGTGGCTGCATCTCAGTGGTTGAAGAATCAGTCTTTTTATACACAGATACTGTAAAGTCAGCTGTTACAGCAGTGGATAGGTATGGAAAATCCCTAAATGTGAGGTAGCGGTGAAACTTTAGGATTTGTATCAATCAACTAACCTATATTTCAACTTGTAACAAACCGCATGGACCCTGGCAGCCCCTGGAGCAGGGGGAAGGGGGGATGGAGCAGGAGGAGGGGGCCCGGCCTGCTGCC
>NW_010586155.1:0-29089 GCF_000705375.1 Tinamus guttatus
AAAAAAAAAAAAAAAAAGTTTATTAAATATTTGCTGAAAGACTATTTTCAGTGAAGTCCTATTGAGAAGTTAGATTGTAGCACTCCAAAAGCATCAGTCTGCCTCAACTTGTTAATGGTTAATCAAAAATCTATGCTACAAGGTAAGGCTTAACAGATGAACGAGAGATTTCACATAGACTGGGTATGCACCATATCCTTGTATCACTGTACAGAAAACTTTTGTTCAAAGACAAAAGAAAATACAGTCTTCCCTGCTGTTTGTTTTGCATGCCAAAACTCTATACTTAAAATTCCAGATTTATTTCCTCCTATTATTTATAATTAGCTGATGAAACATCCCTGCTTACGAAATGCTCAGTTTTTATATTTTAAGAAGTGTCCTTCCGACAGCACTAATCATAGGAGGAGTCAGGAATGCAAAATTGCCAACTGTAACCTAAAATGTATTTAATCTCACTGATTTACAATAGCACTTTAGAAATCTAATGAATTATAAGTATTCCAAATATACAAAGTAATCACAGTGATTTTGGAAATGTAAGGTTTAGAAGAGAGTAAGAGTATCAAATTATCTGTGTTTATTGTTAGCTCTTTAGTTTTTTTGTTTGTTTGTTTGTTTTTAACAGCAGCATTGATCCTATGGTATGACAAATCACAGAAAACTAATACTGCAATGTTTGTTAACTGTGGATGCTAATTAGTTTCTATAGGCGTATGTATGAGTAAGAGAAGTGCACATTGTTAACATTTGAGCAAGACAAATTTTAAACAAGCATATTTAAAATCTAGGATTCCCTGTTAGTGTCACAATGCAATTTAATACAAAAAGGAAAAAAGACTTTATCACTGAAATCAATTACCATGCAATCAGTCACAGTCACTGACCACTGGTACAGGTGTAGGGTTATGCTGATCACAAAGCAGCAGCAATTTTTAAGAGCCTCTGTTCTAAGTATTTGTCACCCTTAGTTTAAACAACTTAACTTCTGTGCCCTTACTGAGAAGAGGTTAAGATGCGGAGCTGCTTGCAAAAATAGAGAGACTGCTATTGAATGTAGGACCTCACACTTTCAAATAATACAGCAAGAGCAAAGCAGTCAAATCTGGTTTGGGTTAATTTTATTAAAGAAAAACATAACCATCGACAGAGTATATCTTCATCCTGAAATTAAGAAAAAAAATCAAAAACATAGCTAGAAAATATTACAGTATCAAACTTCGAGATGAATATAGGTGCTTTAGCAACATATGTTCCTTCCAGTGAAAATAGCTCTGCTTCATAGGACTTAAATAGGATATATATTCCTGAGGCACATGAGGGTCCTTTAAAATGTTACTGTTATTTTAGTTGCTGTGATATATTTTGTTCTTTTTTAGTGACTTGGTCCTTGTCATGTAGGTGGGTTTTCATTTTTTTTTTTTTTAAATTGATATTTCCAGAACTATGCAAAGCTTATTCCTGGAGCTACTGTTGGGCAACTACAGAAAGATTCTGGAAATATTCTCCAGCTGATCGTTGCTGCATATCAGGTAAGGTGCCTATAATGTGTTTTCTGGTTGCATGTTTATATTCTCAGAATTAGACTGCCATTTTTTAAAAACAAAGATCTTTGGTAATTTTCAGTGTTGATTTCAAGACCATTGTTATTTATGCATAAGTGCCAACCTTTACAGCAAATCTCTTTCTCTCTGAGAATTGAGTGTAGAGACAGTGGCTTTGTTTGTAATGATATTACATTCTATTCTTACTCTAGCTTCCTGAAAGCCTTAGTTAATAGAATGGTTTGGTAGGATTCACCCTCTTAAATGAGGAAGTAAAAAAAATAATTATTTAGAAATTGTTCAAAATATAGAGCCACAACATTAAGATGCTTTTGCTAGTCAGTCAAGTCATTATTAACCTGTTTTAATTATTAGCTGTAGAACTGTCATAGGGCAAAGTAATTGGAAACAATTAATATAACCAGTACCTGTTTTCACCATGAAGTTCCCTTTGGAAAACATGAATGGTAGTAGGTATCACGGCATCAGCAATTTTTCTAGCAGCACTTCGCTGAAAAGCTCCTTTTATATATTCATCCTCAATTCTGCATGTTTATTTTCAATGAATATTCAATCTGTTAATTGCAGCTACCTTTATTATTTAAGGTTGAGTATCATGTTATTCAGAACTATATCCCATTTCCCTTCTTTTCCTTTCTTTTCTCCTAGAAAATTTATTATTCCTTACTTGAATTGGAATGCTAAATTTTATGTCAGTGTATCATTTATCTTGTCTTCATAGTCCTCTGTTTCAAGCTTGCTGTAAATTTTTCCTTAGCGTAAGTATTAGCTCTTCCACCATGATGCAGCTCTATTTCTATCAGTAACTGTCACCAGAGCATATATGCAACTATTCTGCAAGAATATCTGTAAAAGAAGCACTATTCTGCAGTTACTGCTATGCTCTACTTTAGCAATTTGATACTGCCCCTGTGAGGCTGTTTGATGTTTTGAAAGCAGAATACAGGCTGAGAAAGAGGATTTGAATGAGTTTCTTTATATTATATAGAGAAATATGAAAAGATGACAGGAACATAAACACAGTGCTGCTTTTTAGACATTTTTACAAATTTTTGAACAGAAATAGATATAATTTACTGATGTACCATAGATTTCTGTCTGTTCTCTCCCTCTCACATTTTATTAAAACCCTGCTCTACCCATTGCTACAATTAAAAATAGTTCTATGAAATTCCATTTTCTATTTTTTACTTAAAAATTGTTACACTATTCCTCCTATAAGCTGAATAAGAAAATCATTATTTTAACCAAAATTATTTTGGTCTTGGTGATAGAAAAGCAAACCAAATTCTTTTCATTCTTACAAAATCGATGCAATTGTTTTTTATTATGTTTTTCAAATGAAATACAAATACCAGAAGATTCCCTATCCTTTGGAAAATTAAATATGCAAAGAACTTTAAGATTAATCATGAGACTCTATAATAGTAATAAATTCAGAGGGAGAACTTTGCATGAATAAACTCGGGGCTAAACTTGCAGTGGAGTCAGGATTTTACTCTAGAAATCTAACATATCATTAGTCCAATCTGTCAAGATTTATTGAAGCTGGCACTGTAAAGTATAGACAGAGGTACCTCTATTTAAACAGCTGGAAATGGGCAGCGTTTTGTCACCTGATGAGTAATGGAGAAATATAAAGTATTTTTTATTAGGTGCAGAAAAATGATGCATCTGACTGCGTTGTCATGGCAGGCATCTACAGCTGCTGTATTATAGCTATTGGAGAGTATGTTCTTGCCTATTTCATACCTGCTGTGCATGATGTTTTTTCTAATCCCCTTTTTGAACTTGATGATATTTTCTGTCTCCACAGTCTCTGTAGCAAAAGGTTCAATTGCACTGATTTAAAAAGTACTCTTGTTTTCTCATTTCAAGTCAATTTCTGTGTTTTAAAATTTCACTGAATGCCCCTTCAAGTACTTCAGAATTTGGTGAATAACAGGTTTGCATCCAGCGTATATTCTTCTACTCTTCATGATTTTGTAGTTTTTCATCACCAAGACGTGTCCCATTCCGTATCTTCTCTTTCTGCTCCTTCTCCCAGCATTTCAAATCTCTCCTCAGGTGCTCTGTTACCTCTTTACCTTCTCTGACTTCACTGTGTCTTTCCTGAGATGTGGAGACCAGAACAGCACGTAGTACTCAAGGCAGGGTACATCAAGGTTTTATATAGAAACAAACGGATGCCCCTCTCTTGTTCTCTTGTACTGATGGCCAGTGCAGTGTTGGCTTTTTGGTTGCTCCTGCAGTTTGAACGGAAGATCGCACAGAGCTGTCAGTGGTGACCTCGGGTGCTCTTTGCTGAGCCCAGGTCAGCTGTCCTTTGGGTGCAGTTTGGGCAGGGTTATGAAATCGGTGCTCTCTCCCCTCCTATAGCAGCTTTCTGCTGGGTGGATGCAGGAATGGTGTTACTGCAATCAGGTCATAACTCATTCTGTCCTAGTTCAAGTACAGCATGTCTAGACCATCCACCAGAAGTGCTTATACATTCTTAATATCCCACATACATTTCAAAGTGTACAAAGTGTACAGGTAGGAGCATGTCATGGTTTCAAAATATCCTAAAGTCCATTTTATTACATTTAACCTTAAAGGTTAACAATCCTGTCATTTCAGGATCAAAAATCTTCCAAGCAGGAAAGACTGAGAAATACCTTATTTGACATGAGTGAAGAAATGGGAGGTTTTTTTAGGGTAGGAAAGGGCAAACAAGGGTAGGCTTACAGTTAAAAATCACATGCTAAACAGAAGAGCTAATCCGATTTTTTTTTTCACAGACCTTCTACAATGTTCCCAGCACTGTAATTCAACTCCAAATGTCTCTATTTCTTCACCTGCAAAACAGGAGTAAATAAGCATTTGCCTCATGGAGTAGTAAAAATCTTTTAACGTGTTTAAAGTACTTCAGGGTCTGTGCTTGCTGTACAAACATGAGATTTGCTAATATCGTTCATGCATGTGTTGCTATCTAAAAGCTTCAAGAGAGGAAGTAAGCAACTTAAGAAAGTCTGAGCTGTCAAAATATTTGTTACAAAGAGTTCTCATGTTCTTCCTTAGTATGATTCATTTTCTTCTGTAAGTGTATTTCTGCCTGCCTCTCTTTTTTAAGGTTAAATCTGCATAGGTCTGTATCACACAATCCCAGTTTAAATTGCATTGTGCTGAAATCAGGCCTTTTGATGAAAAACGTATTCCAGCATTTTAAAATTTAAGAATTTTTTTTTGTGCTTGGTGCATGACATAGTAAGATTGAGGAAATAACACCCTTTTAAGCACTTTTAAACATTTATACGCTTTTAAAAGAGTATAAGTACCCTATCAAGTGCACAAGTTTATAACACTTCAGTGTTCTTTTACTCATAAAAACCTGGAAATACAAATCTTTCTCTGCAAGTGGCTTAAAGCTCACTGAGCTGTCCATAGTTTGTCCCAAACTACAGGCAAATTAATACATTTGAAACACTACAAGAAGGTCTAAGGTCTAAAAAAATGGATTTGTCATGGAATATCCATTCAGTCTCACCTGAGTAAGGTGCGATGACTGCACACTTCTCACAGAAATAAATGGGTGCATGTTCCTAACAACCTGGTACAGATACTGTGATTTTAACTACTAGGAGCTTGTGCTGAGCAGCATTTAATTTTATCTTGCAGTTGCACTCTGAGTCTTGTAGTCTTGCACCAGGCAGAAGTAGGAATATTTAGTGACATACCATGTTACTTTACTGTGAAAGTCAACTTTCACAGTTTTATCTTGAGTTTTATTTGATCCTGGAGTCCTTCTGATGTAAACAAGTTGTTTTCTAAGAAACTCTGCATTGCTTTAATAGCAACACAAGCATCTAGCTCCGAGACAAATGGGAGGGAAAAATCAAATGTATCCAGAGCGAACCACATAACCAACCTCATGCCTCATACACGGCTTCATTGCTCAGACTGCATGCTGGAAAGAGGACTGGGTATTTTGTGAATATGTCTTATATGATACGTGTTCTTGTCGTTTATTAAAGTTATTTGGTTTACTGAAAAGGTCTAAATGAAAGCTCATAATAAAAAAGCCTAGGACAAACCTGCAGAGAATCCAGCACATGTTCAAAAGTTAGAGAACAATTCTCTATGTGGGTTTATATTTATTCTACTTTTTGATTTCAGGTAATACCACTGTATTCACCACACCCTTACTACAATGAGTCATCCTGATTCCTTTACTAGAATGACTCACTAAGGGAAGGTCAACAAGCTCCTACTGCTTTGAAGTGCAGCGGATATTTTGAAAAGCATTTGAGCTTGCAACAGCTTTAAAGCCAATCAGCGAGACTTTTGCTCCTCTGTTGCTGAGGTGCTTCTGAAAAAATCCCTTTTACTGGAACCACAGTCTAGTGAAGTCATAGGGAATTTCCACATGGCTTGATATAGACTTTGGATTAGGGCTGCTGTGTAATCAAAATCGACATAAAAATATTTTGAAGTTAAATATAATAATAAAAAAAGAGTATGAGAGCACTCAGGAAGTAAATTGAAGAGTGTTTTTTCATTTAAGAAATGTAAGCTTTATTGTACCAATTGATTTAAGAAATGAGGACAGTGTTGGATATGTCTTCAAATAGCATCAGCAGCTCATGAAGCAACAATTTCCATTCAGGGGAAAAAGCACCAAGTGAGCTACACAACTGTATGGACTATTTGTGGAATTAGATTCTGCTCTTGCCCTGAAAGAGTTATGGGGGAGCCTCACACTGAGGCAAAACTGGACTTGACATCTGCCCTACTCTAAGAGGGACTGTAAGGCTTGATTCTAATAGTGGAGATAAACAAAGCATATGTCAATATTGTTCTGGCTATTCAAGTGGTAGCAATGCAATCAGAGATAAATATCCATTCCTCAGTAAGATCGGAGACAAAGCCTGTGTCAGACAACAGAGCACTTAGTAATAAAGGCTTTAATAAAGCATTGAAGTTATTCCCCTGGAAGGGCAGGAAATAAGCACCATGATACAAGATATTCAACTGATACTACCAGAGCTTTCATCTGAAGGCTGTTTCTGTTGGTGCTTTCTTTTTTACTCATTCTCCATTTTTCTTGCAATAGAGAAGTATGTAAATAAAGTGCCAAACCCATTAATTTACTCCTGTATAGGTAGAGATAAGTTACAATCTGTGTTACACAGATATGGGACATTAGCAGTGTTTGGCAAAGTTTTCAATCCATTCATCATTTCTTTTTGTTTAAGGAGCTGAGATCTGAAGTAGAACTGGAGGTCTTTGGAGACACAGAAGGACTTGATCTCTCTTTCACTGCAATCTGTAACAATGGCACCTTTTTTCAACATAAGAGGAAATGCTCTCAGGTGAAAGTGGGAGAGATGGTAGGTAAATAAGAGTTTCTCGAAAGACATTAATTCCAGAGACTTCAAAATACCAGGGTAGAAGTTCATTCTTTATTAAATAGTACTCTCCCAAATAAGTTGCAAGAAATCAGGAAACCGCTCATGCATTCTTGTTCTCTCCTCTGCATGTGCTCCCAGCCTATCTTGCAGTCCTCGTTGTACTGAGCTTTGAATAGACAACACTTTCTCTTCCAGGTCTCTTTTAATATGACCGTAAGTCTCCCTACTTGTGAAAAAAATAGAAGACGTATTGTGATCAAACCAGTGGGTCTCAGTGATGTCCTGGAAATTGAAATTCATCCACAATGCAGCTGTAACTGTCAGGCAAAGGCTGAGGCAAACAGCTCAAAATGCAACAGTGGGAAAGGATCTTTTGAGTGTGGAGTCTGTGTCTGCAGCCCTGGCTACGTGGGTCCACATTGTGAATGTGATGAGAATGCCCCCAGCACTAATTCTTGCAAGGGCTCCACAGAACAGAGTTCCTGCAGTGGGAGAGGTGACTGCTACTGTGGGCAGTGTGTTTGCCACTCATCGATGTATGGAAAAATTTATGGGCCACGTTGTGAATGTGATGACTTCTCTTGTGTGAGGCACAGAGGACTTCAGTGCGGAGGTATGTTCCCTCTGAAGTATTTTTACTATGTATAGCTTAGAACCTTATTGCCTTGCTATTAGCTATGATCTTACAAACATCTATTTTCATGATGTATTAAATTATAATCTTTTCACTATGAAGTGCTGCAACTTATATTTCTGAATTATCTTTAATTAAAACCAGTAAGCAATTTTAATCCTGTTTTCAAATGTTAAAATGATACATCTTTAATCACTCTGTAGCTAGTTCAAGTTGGCGTAGCTTTTCTGGAGCCTATCAGCTTTCATCACACGGGGTCAGACTTTTAATAGCTGTAATGATTGTAGCTCCAGGGAAGTTTAAGTAAGTATATTGACTTACATTAGTGTTAAGTACTGTACAATTTCACTCTGGCCTAATTTTCAAAGTATACCCTACTTAATCATTTTTATGCTGTGATCTTTTTAAATTTTAATCCAGTGAACTAGATGATTTCAACTATTCTCAGTTTGTTTCAAAATGAGTGCAATAAGATTTTGAGAGCTTATTCTGGGCTGTGTCATTATAAATCAGAAGTGGTGCTGGTAGAACAGTGGGAATAGTATCAAACTGGCATGAACCTGTCATGACACGGTGCTGACTAGATAGACTGGGATCATGCTGCTATTAGTGAAAGAGGATTTACCCATTAAGTTGTGCTCTGCTGGGAGATAAGAATCTATCTGGAGGACTCCAGTGAAGTGAATGGGGCTGCGCTGGCTTGCAGCCAGATGAAGTGAAAATTTGATCCTCTAGTTTCAAATTGAAAATGCTGAGGGAGGTAAAAGGATGGTTTAAGAGTGAGAACAGTTGGAGAAAACATCTGTTATTAAGGAAAAATATTTTAAAGACAATCGTTTGGATTTGTATTAAAACTTTGACCTTAGGTATAATGATTGTTTTTGCAGGCAATGGTGACTGTGATTGTGGTGAATGCATGTGCCACAGTGGATGGACTGGGGAATACTGCAATTGCACAACCGACACCAGCTCCTGCCTTTCTGAGGATGGGATGCTGTGCAGCGGGAGAGGGGACTGCATCTGTGGCTCCTGTGCTTGCACACACCCAGGGGCTTCTGGAAGCACGTGTGAAAAATGCCCACTATGTGGTGACCCTTGCGGTTCTAAACGGTAATGTGCCATTACTTCTCTGATTTTTGTATCGTTCAGGTAACTGTAGACTCGGCAGTGTGTTTACTGCTGCTATTTCATTAGAGCTACAGACCAAAATTCGAGAGTGTCTCTGTATTCTTAATAGGGCAGTCGTAACTCAGTCGTAACCAACCGTTTCTTGACATTGCTCCTGTATAGCAGACCTTTAAGGAAGGTGGTTTAATCACCTTCAGATAGCACAAGTAAAACATTACACTGTTCATGACTGTACAAATACTCAGCGTGGTGGCCTTCAGCGATATCAAGCAAATGCAGATGAATGACCTTCTCTCTCTAGTACAGAATAAAAATACCCCAGCCAGCAGAAGTGAGAACTCACAGCAAACAAACTGACAAAAATTTGGAATTTTTATTATATTCTCCTGTGTTTGAATTAATAAGGTCATACTACCTGCTCCGCTTTCTATACGCACAAGTTCATATTCCAAATTCAGTTCAGTTTGATTGAATTAAACAGGCCTAACAAAGATAAACTAGGTCATAGCCGAGAGATAAAATCGAGGGAAGCTGTATGTCACATATAACTTTATGATAAACTGACTGTAAGCAGTGAAGTGTCTTCTATTCACAAAGCACACATAATATGTGTAGGTTGCCCACTGTGATGCATAGTGTGTGTACAGTTTGTGATAGGAAAAACAACTGAAAAATATGTGCAAAACAAAACTTACCCCTCTAAATACATGTGTGCTTATGCTTGTATTACCTGAGCTCTTGCAGGGCTGAAGTTGGTCCAGAATAAGCAGGCCTTAGTGCAAATTTAAGCTAAGAATCACAGAACACTAGTTATTAATGACCCTGGTTTTGCTTACCGAGTCCTGAGTTGGTGTAAGTTGCATTAATGATTCATGACTAAATCATGTCTGTTTATTTAGAGCTGAGGCCCATTTCTTTTCCACATTAGCTCTCCACCATTGTAGTTTCATGCATGTCTTTCCAACATATACTATATGTGAGATGAAAATCTGTTCTGTGACATGTAATTTAGTTGTCGTTTATGTTATGTCGTTTATGTTATTGCTAAATCTGCCCTATAAAAGAAAGCTTTGTTCAAACTTCAGGCACACAGGTCTACGTAAGCATAGTTTAAGTAAAGATAAATTTTGTGTACAAGAGCTCTAAACACTAAGTACAATGATGCTGCTCTACTCTGCCCAGTTTGGTAGAGAATAAAAAGAAATATTAAGTTACATGATGGATGTTCCGTTACATTAGCCTATTTAAACATGTATATTCTACACAATGTTAGATCTTTTCTCTCTCTTGCAGTCACTTGCATTGCTGAGATGCAGGACTGGGAAAGCCAAAAGACACAGAACATTTGGAATACTTGGATAGGGTAACCAAAAGAGCTAAAACCCCAGGTCAGAGGGGATAGAGATTAATGGGTAGGCAGCTGAGAAAAAGAGAGTGGTAGGATGAGAAACATGGCAAATATGACAAAAACACCAACAACACTGAATTTATCTCCGTTAGATAGAGGATATCCCATTACCCACTCACTTTTACTATTCACCACTTCCAGAGCTAGTGATAAGGTCACCTTCATCCTGTGAAAATAATCTCCAAGGCCTCATCTTTATTCTCATGGAGATATGTTACTCAATGCAGCAGGAGGTGGCCAGGTTTTTTGGGGATGTTTTGCTGAGGTTATTCGCATTCTACTTTATTTGTTTCCTTTTTCTTTTATTTTTTTTTATTTTTCCTTTTTTTTCTTTTCCCTTTCCCTTTTCTATCTTTTTTTTTCTCCTTTTTCCCCTTCCCATTCGAAATTTTCATATATGAATTCTGTTTGTATTTCCCTTTTTCAATGAATTAACTCCAGTCTTACTAGAAGCATTGTGTTGCTGTGAAATTTTTTTCATAGGCATCTATGGGAATTGATTTAGACTCTCTCTCTCTCTTTTTTTTTAATATCTTAGTCATTCCATTGTTAAATAAAGTAAATAAATGGAAAATGCTCTTCCAATAAATTGCATCAGTATAATTAACGTTTAAGTAAGTAATGCCTGAGACAAGTAATTGCATTCAAGAGACATCTGTTGAGACAGCTGAACAGTGTTTTTAGTCAGTTGATAGATATAATGCATTATTCAAAAGACTTTCAACAAAGGAATACTTATAGTAAGTGCCCCAGCTTGATCACACTGAAGTCAATGACAAATATTGTTCATTTGATAGACGTTTCTTTGACTGGTATTTAGCGTAAACCTCGTTCAGAGTGTTTTTGAATATGACTCTTATGCGTGAGTTATACCTATGTCTGTAGTAGACCTATATGATTAATGTTGCCTGGGCTTCTGTCTGGTGTCTAATAAGATCTGGGAGAGAAAGAGGACAAGAAAGAGCTTATCCACAATACCTTTATTCTTTTTTTTTTTCCTGTTGTCAATACCTATCATATTTCTGAGAATTACTGTATCCATATCACAAGCTTTTGTAAGCTTGTTTTTTTTTTTAATGTAGATGCATACAACTTGTCTTTATACTGGTGGTTTGTGACAGGCAGAGAATGATGAGTTGTTGAATTATATTCCACAGGAGCTGTGTAGAATGTCATTTGGCTTCTGATGACAAGTCACAGGGAGAATGCAGTGAAAAATGTAAATTGGTGGATGCAACTGTCAGCACTGCAGAGGGTTTGTACACTCTTTTTTTCTTTGCGTGTTTGTGTGATTAGACATAGTTTTCCCTTTCAGTAATTTTATATTTGGAAGTAGCCTTGCTTTTCTACCATGGAATTATGTTAGGTCATAGGTCATTTGCAGTATGTCTACCACTGTTGTGTGGTAGTGAGGAACTGCTTTTATCCCTCCAAGCTGATTAACTCATTGGAACACACCTATTTTCTAAGCAGTTTATATAAGAAAGAAAGAATTGAATAAATACTGCTCCCTGTACACCAGTGGCTGATGGAAACCCCTGAGATCAAGTCAAGCCTCTATCCTAAGTTTATGTGGCTTCTTTTATCTTACAAATACTAAATGACTGATTTCAGTCATCATGCAGACTGTTGATTACAGCAGGTAGCTCCCCTAGACACAGACCTTTAATCTATGTAAAGACATTCTGCTTCTTGTCAGTTTTTATTGAGACATTTCTAGTACCCTAAAGGTGAAATGCATCATCTGCGGCTCACAGCAATTTGAAGCTGTGCTCCATCAATGAGAGTTCTCAGAATAGAAACTGACCTTATATAAAATACTGCCCTCACAGACAAAGAAGTGTTACTTTATACAAAATATTGCATCAAGGCCCTTTCCTTTTTCTTCTTTTTCTGCTTGCAGAGAAAGTTGCTTGCCCATACAGTAGGCACTGGGTATTTATTTTAATGTCAACAACTCCAGTCCTATGGCAAAACACAGTGTACATGATGCAGTACATAGGTGTGATATGTCCACATCATAGACCTAACATTAGCATTAAACAATGCTGACAAACATAGTAATTAGGATGATGATGCAGAATGCTTTATGTGTATGTATGCTAAACTGTTAAAAACCTATATAGAGCTACATACATGCAAAAATTTCAGTGATATGTTTCTGAGAAAGCTCCAGCATTACTGCTTTGGAGGGCATTACTCCATAATAAAAAGCTCAAAAGTTGCAAATAATTCCCTCAGAAAGGAAGGCTCTTTCTAATGTAATGTGTATACTTCTATTAAGTGCGTACTTTATTATTTTAAGTTATACTTCTATAGACTAATGTATTTGCATATAAATACGAATCTTTTTATGTCGAATTCAGAAACAGATAAGGAGTATTTGTTAAAAGCCTGCAAGTAGAAAGGGAAGCAGCTGCACACCAAATATTTGAGCACTTTTATTGTACCTATGCAGTTAGTGAAGTTTATAGATATGGCTTATAGATCAAGTTTAAATATAGTTTACAGATCAAGTCTTGTCCTTCCCTGATTGGGACTGTCGCCTTCTTTAGATTTAGAATTTGTTTACAGTAGTTAGCAACTGCTGTACTTAGAGCTGATTAACTGTTCTAATCCCTCAAAAACAAAACTGTTCACAAATTGTTTGGATGACAAGTTGTAAACAGTTTAAAGTATTTAATTATCAGTATTTAATTATTTAAATATTTGAGATGGATGCTTAGCATAACTTCATTAGTATCACAATGCTTCTTTCTGTTTTTCTTTTTTTTTCATAGTTCAAGACTTTCTGAAGATTGAAATATAAATATATGTAGGGTGTATAATTAAGTAAAAATTGGTGCTTTAAATATCAACGAGCTTTTTTACATCATAGCAATATATTAAGTGAAACTGAGTAGCTGTTAAGAAAAACTTATGATTTTACACTTATATGCACTTCTTCTGTTTCTTTGGAAAACTTGTTTTATATTCTTGGCAGCACTTTTTGCCTACTCGGTTTCAGTTCTGGGTGGGCTGTGGTTTCCCTTCCTGCTTCCCTGCAGCAGGGTCACTTGTGCCACCACTAGCGCTCCCGGTTTGGAGATCACACAGGGCATGTGATGACGCAGCAGCTCGTGAGGAGCTGATGGTTTCAAATTTACTGAGCTGTGGCTTCTCTCAACAGCAAATAGCTCTTCTAGATATTTGTTTTCTTTTTACCTATTTTGAATGGTTGGATTTTTATTCAAAGGAAGGGTTGATCACTTCTTTGCCAGATGAGTCAAAGTTGAATCTTTGCTGCTGTGATCGCTACCCAGGCGGAACCATAATTCCTAAAACCCAGGATCTTCTCTTGACCCCAGTCATAGGGCTTGCAATCCTAAAACCCAAAAGACACCATTACAATTTCTTTGGGGAACTTGAGCATTTCCTCCCCTTCCATTTCCTTCTCTCCCCTGTTGCTCTGCTATAATGTCAACTCCACACAAATTTCCCATCCAACAGGAAAGTACGAGACATATCCTAAAGAAGCTTCTAGCTTAGTGCTCTGGTGTTATCTCTTAAAGTTAGATGAAACTGTCCTCAAAAAGCCTTTTGCTGAGCAAACACAAACAAGAAAGTTCGTAATGACATTTTTATTCACAGTCAACATTTTTGTTGCATCCTTTATCTAAGCATCCATTACAACACAGCTTAGTCTTTTGCATTTTGAGGATCCAGCTAAGGTTACCCAATTTCTATGCCAGTGTGACTCCACACTGGGAAAAGTACCATGTTCCATTAGAAAACACAAAAGAAATACAGGTGTAAATTATGTGAGTGTAGGTACACACTGAGAGGTTTTCTGCATATGAATTAAAAATGGCTTAAGCAATACTATCTGTAAGTGAACCTTCACCCTAAAAGCAACATCAGAGGAAAAAAAAATACTAAGCATAAGTTGAATTCTGAATAAGTTGAGATGCTATTACTGCCTTAATTTCTCAGGCCCTGCACAATATCATATTTCTGCATTCCTTGGTCTCAAATTATGACTAAATTAAATTTTTATTTTAAAAAAACTAATATATTTGCAGCTTGTGCTTTTTTGGAATTTTGGCATACTTGAACATGTTTGTAGGATGTGCTGTGCACTCTGAAAGGCTAGAAACTACTACTTTGTGTGTGTGTGTTTTGTTTTTGTTTTTGTTTTCCTCCTAAAGTAAAATTATTTGTATCTTCTTGCTTAAAAGAGTTGGGAAACAGCAAATATTGCAAAATCTGTGATAGTTTTATTGGACCTGTGAACTGCCAGAGAGTGTCACCAATTCGGTACACCCAGTCCGGGGTTTTCAGTCCTTTCAACAAAAACAAGTCTTGTTAAATCAGCAATTCCTGCCTATTATCTTACTAGATAACATATCACTCTGTAGCATCAAGGGCAGACAGCAGGTTAAGTGTAAGACTATCACAAATCAAGAGGATGTTCCCATTAAAATCAAACCAGATGTGATCCTTGGGTTATAAAAAGCAGACAAAATGACAGTGGCATGTTCAACTACTTGAATTTTCATACTCTCTGTATAGTTTACCAGGGTTTGATATATAGGAAGGCCAAAATCTTATGATACTAGGCAATATGTTTTTTTAAAAAAAGAAAATGACCACTTGATTCTTGATGAACAGTACCTTTCTTTAAAATGCTATTATTGTGGTCGGATTCCTACTCTGTGTTTCATTTGTATTCTTGGTATTAAAGTTGGCAAACTTAAGATTTTTAGCACAGTTGCTTATGCAATTTCTGTACCTGCTTTAACTAGATAAGATGGACAGAGTTGAAATGACAGTTGATTGTCAGTAAAGAAATGTTTGAGAAACTCAGTTTTCTCTCGCCTGTAGAAATTAAAAAAAAAAAAAATGGAAAAATGTATTGAACAGCAAAGCTAATTTACCAGTGTTCTTTAAATCATGGTTTATATGGAATCATAACAAATACTCAGCCACAGAGATATGTATGCAGTTATGAAGCAGGGTATTTTTGTTTCGTAAAAATATTATATAATGGCTAGGATCAGGATTTGGCATTTCTGGCATTGGACTTGTCATTCCAAATTTTGATCATCTTATTTGGTTTTCATCATCTGTCACTTCTAACTTAACCCTTTTTACTCTCATGCCTTTTGAATTAACTTTTTTAAGTAGAAAGGTTTGCAAGTTAGCAATCACCTGGGAAAAAAGGGAAAAAAAAAGATTACATTTTTCCGTAAATCTACGTTAAATGGAGGGACAAATAAAACAGGGCAGACTGTCATCTCAGATTACATTTTATCTGTTTTCCATTGAATTCTACTACAAAGATCCTAGAATTGCAGTTTTCTGTTATTGATTTATATTTACTGTAGTGACAATACATGACACACTAGTATTGGAGAGAACTATTGTAGAAGAAATAAAGAGCAGCCTTTTTAACACTATCAAGTTCTGTGTGATACAAGTATATCTACTTTTGAAACATAATCTGAACTTGCTAGGGGTAGCTCTAAACTGACCAGAACATACTGTTTACTTTGTCCTATAATTGAGGACTATTGCATTTCCTAGACAGCTGGTGGTTAAGTGGCTTGGAGGAACTTCCTTTTCATTGAAATTCACACTATACCAGATTCATAAAGTGCACTTGATGGTCAGTACAGATTGACAACACCTGTATCTGTTGTTCTGAAATACAAGTTGGGGGGGGGGAGAAAATGCAAACTAAAGAAATGTAGAGTAGAAAGCTGTTAAATTTAGTAGTAGTTCTGAGGTTACTTCTGCTTTTTTTCACTCTTTCTTATATACAGACAAGGCTGTGATGGACATTATGCCATTTATCTCTCTTGCTTTACATGTTAAATTTCCCTTGATCTGCTGGATGACTTTTTTTCCCTCTTGTAGATTTCTCACAGGATAAATCCATTCCCTGCTCTTTGCAGGGGGAAAATGAATGTGTTACCACATTTCTCCTGACTACGGATGAACAGGGAAGAACAATCATTCACAGCATAAAAGAGAATGGTAAGCAGGAAATACTGCTTTTTCTCTATTGAGCCTGATTTAAAAATACAGGCCGTCAGCACTGGCAAGCTGAGCTATTTTAAACAGCAGTGCTCCTCCTTATCTTTGTAATTCTCCTCTGCCCAGCCAAAAGAGCACCTCCTAAAGCATTTATTTCATGCTGCAATAAAATAAACACCCGGCCTTTCATGAAAGATGGGCAGAATGATCCAATGGATTCACCAGGTACTGCTGTGTTACAATCTCGGCTGTGGCCTTAGACAAACTGCTTTGTCTCTGTGTGAGTTTCCTACCTATAAACTCCACGACTGCAAGCTGCAAGCCTCCTCCCCACCCCAGCCTCCAAGGGCTGCAAGTTAATTTTATGAAAGCTCTGCACAGTTCTAAAATGATAACACTGAACATCCTTCATATTGTATGCAACAACTCTGTTCAACTTGGAAATATCATATGTTTCCCAGACCAAGAAAAATTCAAATTACTATCTTGTTGGATATACCTGACGACATGAATATGCAATAGAATGCTAAGATATCTTTATAATTAATATTGTACTACTGCTAAGTTTTGAATGAGTTTCACATCACTAGCCTAAATTTTTAAGAGACCTTTTTATTATCTGATGTCCTTTCATTTAACATTATTTCTTTATTTCCTGTTATTTTGATTGTGATTTTTCATTTGAGATCCTAATCATGTGGGACAGGAGAGAACATGGACACCACTTTCCAACAGGCAAACAGTTTGGTTTCTAGGCAATAAAGTGCTTTTTTTTGGATACACCCACTGCCTCAGGGCTAAATGTTAATTAAGTTTTATGGAAAATCATGCAGATCTGTAGTTTTATTTTGTTGGTGTCAGGCATAAGATTTGAAGATATCCTCCTATTTTTGTTAACTCTTATGTAGTGTTTCTATAGCATACCTATTGAGATTCAAAATGATTTCACTGCATGAAACAGCAGCTTCTTTTATAATAAGAGTAATCTGGTTATACATAGGTTATGTTTAGAGCAAAGATTTTTGTAATAAGGGGTAATATTAGAGAAGTACATTCCTTTCTAAACTGCCTTCCTAAGACTCAAGAATTTAAGAAGCATGGGAAGGTGTTTCCCCTATCAAATCTATACTATACATGTTAGGAAGATATGAGGGGGAAAAAAAAAAAAGAGCTATCTTAAGGGAGGTACAGTGTGTTAAGCCTTCTGTAGCAGCCCTCCCACGACTGCCAAACCAACCTCGTTGCCATCTGTTACTCTGCTCCTGGGGCTTGAGCAAAGGGGGAATGTTCTGTGGCTGCCAGTGAGTGTGAATGAGGATGAGACCACCTGAAATACTTGTTCTACAGCTTGGTGTCACCCATGGGATGTCAAGATGGCACCAAAAGCCAGAGCATTAACTCACTGCTCAACCAGACCTCTCCGAATTAAATAAATGGCACCTACCAACCACTTTATGCAAAATATAATCCCTGTAAGCCAAATGTAACTGAAATGAATTTTCAATGTTCTTAAACTCTGGCTCAACAGAAAAGTTTGTAAAACTGACTTTCATGACCAAGACCTCTTAATATTACAGTAATTCCTTAATTGAAATTTGCTGATGTGAGTCATCTGGTCTGGTCTACATGATTACTTTTACACTGAATCCTTGGGAAAGAAATGATATTCTGGAATAATACTGATTTTGAGTGATTTAGTTTGTATTTTTAAATCCCACCTTCTGCCTTAGATTGCGAGTTGTTACATGAGAAAAAGAGGATAGCAAAAATTAAAGCAAATGTTAAGAAATATATTGCACCCCTAACACATTTGTAACTTAACTGTGTAAGAGAAAAGGAAACACACTTAAGATACAAAATCTAGAATTCATGCCTCTGGTTGAAATGTGTCTGACCAAATATGCAACAGTTGTCCCATCTGCACATTGATCATCTCTATGTAAATTGAGAGGGAAATGTATGTGCCCAGGTGCCAGACCAAGCAGCCGTTACAACAGACCTCCCTTAGCGTTGCCTCGTGCATCTTCCTGATATGTGGTATCCCCGTGGCCACATGGTTGTGCAATGGCACTCCCACCAACTCATTTAAATTCTGTCTTTACCCCTTGTCACCCATGTTATCTGGAAGTCCTGCTTTAGGTGCCTTTCTATGAAAGTTGTGCTTTTTGTTTAAGACAACATTTTCTTTTTAGTGCTTCCACTGGCCTGTGCTCTAACGTAGGACACCAAATTCAGTCTTCAGAGCAGCAGTTCTTTAACCCTTCAGCTAAGTCTAACGTCACATGTATTCAGCAGTTGGATCTAAACATTCATTTTTGCCAAGATTGTGCTCATATTTTCATTAGAATATTTCCAAGTCTGCACAAAAGAAAAGTTCCACTGCAGTGTTATTTCCTAGATCTTACACAAAAGATCCACTGCAGTGTTATTTCCTAGATCTTACCTCTGCATCGCTGAAGTGGATGGCAGTCCTTCTACTCTTGTTATTTTGAATGATTATATTTTTGATTGTTTTTTGACTAAGCAAAACTTAGTAGTAAAACTTCAGTGATAACATCATAAAATTCATAATCTTTTCAACTCCACTCTACTTTTTAGAGTTAAAATGCCTCAAATTTGAGAATGATTTTCTAACTTTTCTTCTCAGAATGTGGATCTCTATCAGGCAGTTGCTGTTCAGCATTGTAAAAGCACCATGGAAGATGTCACTTCAGTAGATTTCTAAATCTTAAATGCAGTATTTTTCAGACATTTTCCCAAATTATCAGGAGAAAGCTAATATGGACTTGCAGAAAAATACAAGCTCCCAGCAAATGAGAGCTAGAGGCATCTTGTCTGTTTTTTTAACTAGTTACAACTTTTTGGGTTTGAACTGTTTCTGTTTCCACAGATTGCCCACAACTTCCAAATATCCCAGTGATAATGGTGGGTGTCACACTTGCTATCCTTCTGATCGGCGTTGTTTTACTTTGCATATGGAAATTGCTAGTATCAGTTCAGGACCGAAAAGAGGTGGCCAGATTCGAAGCAGAAAGATCAAAAGCTAAATGGCAAACGGTATGTCACATGCATTAATTTTATAAGCCTATCTTTACTTTGGCTGAATGACAATGTCTGAAATGTCTGTTTTATCTTTATTTTGTTCTTTTAAAATGTTAGATTTTACTGGTAGATTTTCACTGCATTTAATATTCTATAAATTAAAATAATGAGTTTTTAGAGATAAGTGAAAACTAGCTAGAGTTGAATATCCCAGTTTGTTTCCTCCATATGTACAGAATAACCTTTTATTGCTTTATTTTATTCTTTTTAAATTGATACCTGGCCTCTGATTAATCTTACCAAAGTTGGCCACTGTCTCTAGAATTATCAGCATTATACAATTCCTCCCACAAACTGAGGCTGATTTAGGAAGAAGAGATTATCAGTTGCCTCTTTTATGCTGAGAGCCCACTTATATTTAGGAGCAATGTAAGCTGTCCAAAATGTAGGTAAAAGGACAGAGAAATCTAGGGCACAGCTTCTATCTATAGCTTGCACATGTCTAATGCAGGATTATTCCATATGTTCTTTCCCTCCTGCCCATGGCTTTTTCTGTCCTTCTGCAATGGTTTTTAAACTCGTGAGACTATTTGAAAAAAATGAATGTTAAGTTAGCAGTCCAAAGAGTGTCGGAAGGATATGTGATACATTGCAGTTTGCTCAACTGTGTTCTTGTCCAAAACGTTATGATTGCAACATTTCTGCAAGAGCAGATACTTCCTGCCTTTCGGATTTTGAGACCACAAAAAATGGTTACTTACAGGCAGAGCCACTTCAGAATATTTTCCTAATCCTTTGAGAGAGCTATATGGTAAGATGGAAAAGAAGAATATGCTAGATAGAAATATATATTTTTTTTCTTTTGTTCCAGAACAATTTCTTTTGTTCCAAAAAAAAATGGCACAAAGGGAATGAGAGGCAGGTATTAAAAGCTGAGAGGGGACTTAAACCCTCCTGCCAGTTCATCATAGTCTCAAGGGAGAGACCCATGGCAACTAACACTTCACATCTGAGAATACATTTTCATTTTTTAGAATTGTACAACCATGAGATTTGATATGTAAATTGTATTAGACATATGCTGGGATGCATCTTTGATGTCTTAGGACACACGTTTGAAAGCAGAAAGGCACTTGTTCAACTGTGTATGAGTTGCCCAATAGGGCTGGGTTGGGGATGGTTGGTGTCATGAGTCAACGTTATTCCAGTACTGAAGAGGTGCATTAAAGACAGCGCCTTGCAGCTCTGTGTGCTGCAGCTGAAACAATGGCAAGGTGACATGCAGTGACTTCCATTTCTTCTGTTTGTTTTTAGGGAACAAATCCACTATACATAGGCTCAACAACCACATTCAAAAACGTAACTTACAAGAACCAGGAAAAGCAAAAAGGGGCCATGACTGCAGATTTCTACTAGTGCTTCCAGTGCTGCAGACTTCATTTGACTGGCAGGAAACCTAAAAACATTTTTCTGCCCTTATTTCTTCTCAGCTGATTATGTGGTATTTGTTTGCACGCTGCAGTGGTCTAATAATTCTGTTAGTTAAATATGTATTGTGTTAGGGAAAAAATAGGAACATTAAAAAAAAAAAAAAAAAAGCTTTAATACTAAAGCCTCCCTTCCCCCCCCGCCCCGAATTAATCTTAGATGGTATCCCCAATAATTTAATCTGCTCATTAATAACAAGGATTAAAAAGTATCGTAAGCAAGCCTATTTCTGTGAACTTCAGTATGTACAATGAGTTTTATATTACCTTGTTCATCCATGCAATGCTATATATTTGTGTCTAGGCATGTATTTTTAGCAATTTACTTGGTGGGATGGGTTAAGTTTAAAAAGGATAAATTTTTCATGAATGCTGCTTAAACTACAGAGGTTAGAGGTGGGGCTGAATAACTTCAGCTCCACTCAGCTGTGGGACTGAATAACTTTTTTCATCAGAAACAATTAGTGTTATGGCCTGTCTTGAATGTACCTAAGGTATCTAGAAATACTTCCTTTCTAATTCTGCTTTCTTGCCTTGTTTCCCTCCCTCCATGTCCTTGAATCTTTTCCTGTTTGATGTTATTTAAAAATCCTTCCCTGGAGTTATTTCAGGGTAAGATAAATCAACCCTTATTCGTTCTAGGTATGCACTGCTTTTTATTTTGTTTCCTTTGAATTCCTGCAGAGAGGACCCAGAGTGAAAAGAAGTATTGGTAAATTAGAGAATCCAGATGAGAAATGTTATACCAGAGGATTACCAAAGAAAAAAATCTTTTTTACCCTTTCCATCCTATTTAGACACTCAAAATAATGAGCTGTGGCACGAGCTTTTTACATGCAGGAAAATTTCACACACAAGACTTAATATCACACCTAAAGACACTAGTCTTTCGTTGATGCATCTCAAATTAGGAGTTTTTTTTCCTTTTATTTAAGCCCAGCAACTAAGCTTTTTGCTTTTTATGCGTATGAGAAATAATTTATTCAGCTCTTTTTAGCAGTTTTTTTCAAATTATGCAGTAAGTAGAACTATGAATTTCACTTGATATTCATTTCTATGACACTAATGAGGATTTTTAAACCTCAGTTTTAACTGCAGTTATTAATGACTTGTCATAAATTGTAATGCTGTTATCATACACATCACCGGGAAAAAATCCCCAAATCAGCATATGATGGCATTAAAATGGATTACTTTATTGGATTACTTTAAGCTAACAATAATGTACCTTCTAGATATGATTTTTATTTTAAATTTTTTTTATATACTGGAATGTATGGTCAAACTGTACATATGAATGTACATGAAAGAGAAGGATTGGAAACAAAGGTACATTGATACATATCACAGACACACCAATAATGTTCATTCCCTTAGGTAAAGCATGTATTTGATCTAAAAAACTTGATATCCATTTTTTTCAATAAATATTAACAAAGTCTGTGCAACTTCAGTCTCTATATCCCTTGCAATTATTGGATGTGAGACTCATATTTTAGATGCCTGTTTTAGGGCCTGATTCAAAGCCTCTTGGAGTCAATGGCTACAGATGAGGATCTAGTTTCAGTGAAACTATTAGTTTTGGTTTACAAAGATTGTTTTGTTTAAACAAACTGATTAATACTGTCTGTTAGTGGTCTAGAATCTGCATTATCTATTTCTGCACAAAGAGAAATAAACAGTATCAGAAGCCTTTGGGAAGAAGGTGATGCTATAACCACATGTGTAATGACGGCTATGGTTAAACTGGAACAGGCTAATTACAGGTTCATGTCTATACTCTTTGGTACTCTTGCATATCTCGGAATGAAAGATATATATGGACAGAGGCCTCAATTTGCAATCCTTCCAGCCACTAGACTCTCACAGATGTCAGTGCAGGTTATTTATGGTACCCAATCTGGTTTCCCTAGTGCATGAATAATCTCACTGGATGCAAAGCTGGCCCCCTGCATTCAGTGAGAGTTTTGTCTCAGGCTCCACTTGGGTCAGGATTGCTTAAAAGACAAGGGAAATTTGGATTTAGCCTATGGAAAATAGCTGTTACTTTTTCCCAAATAGAAGTCATCACATGACAATCTTTTTACGGAAAAATATTACTTCTGAACTAGTAAGCTATATTGCTTGTTATATAGCTTTTAAGTTCTGTTTGTCAGATGGCTGATTCTGCAGCTTAGGACTGAGGTTGAGACCCCTTTTGTAGGTCAACCATTTCAGTAGTAAATTATTTTTCAGTATTGCAAGATTTTAACTGAAATCATGTTCGCATTTCACATAAACACCAGTGGTCTACTGCCTGTTCTTACAGGAGGTTTCATTTCACAAGACCGATCAAACAGTTCCCATTTGTATCTTCTGTTCATCAGCAAAGATCCAAAAGGGTATGGAGATAATGTTTATACTCCAATTAATCCTCCTAGCAATCTTTCTAAAAATCATTAGTGGCATACAGAAATCAGGCAAAGTATCTTGCAGTTTCCTGTTCGTATTGTACTATAATTTTTCTGTGCTTCTTCAAAATTGTCAGAAGGAAAATCACTCCATTCATACAAGAGAGAAAACAGAAAGGCTCGATGAGAAAGACCTCTATCATTGAGGGAGGTTTGTTCATATGAGTCGTTCTTTTAAAATCATTAATTACCATAAAATTTGACTAAGATCCTAGATTTAAAGAACTTTCAAGGTCTTACTTGGGATTTGCCCTTGAAACAAGTGTAGTGTTCATTTCTTTGTTAACTGTATTATTTTTATCTTGTAGCACTGTCAGATTTTTTTTTTCTTTCTTTTCTTTCCCCACCAAATATGACGGTTTGTATGCAGTGAGTGGGATGGAAAAGTCTTTCTGCTCTTTTCATGAGTATTGTTTTGACCTGAGGCTGGACCTTGGGAAAGGCCAAAACATTTTTAGTAGACATACTTCTATTCACTGAAGAATTATCTAAATACAATAAAATTGCTGAAGATTTTTCTTTTGTTTATCTTTTACACTTTACAAATGGTAATTTCAGTAATGTGTCTTAATTAGATAATTTTTCATTTGATTTTTAAAAGTTGCATGCTATCCTGTATTTTTATGTCCAGCTCGCATTCATCTTTGTTTTGTAAAACAGGTGGTGGGTAATGAGTCTTAGACACAAGACTCAGATGTCAAGTGCAATACTCTGTGTGCTGTCTATCCTATTCTTGCTTGTTTTCCAGTGGACATAAAGGAGTTATTGCTCCACAATTTTGATTGCACATAACATAAAAGAAAAAAAAATCTTAGTCCATTTGCAAGAGGCAGGTAAATCCCATGAGCTTGTTGCTGTAAAGTGGTGTTATTTAACCTTGAATAAAGACTGTAAAACTGAGTGAGCTTTTTTTCCTTTGTCAAACATACTTTCATTGCCTTTTCTTCACGCAGTTTCACTGTGTCACCTTACCATATATGAACTTCACTATGTCTGGATGTTCTTTTGTTTTGCTTCTTAGGGAAATAAGATAATGAATGAATCTTGTAAGCAATTGTCAGCAGTGTTATCCTGAAAATATGATTGACTATTCAAGGCATGTTTTTTTATATAGTGATTCTTGAAGTGCTTAACTTGCTGAAAGCCAAAGAGCTGCTAATTCTGGAAGTGTAGTAACAGCATTACATCTTTAGAACTACATGGCCAAGTTTTTTCTCTTCTGTTTAATCTGAAGGTTAATACTCCTTTTTCTCCTGTAATGAAAATTCATGTGTTTTGTCATAGCTGCTCCTTTGAGCAGGAAATTAGTATTCCTCTACATCTTTGATAGAACTATATTTAAGTCTATTGTATTCTCCAGGCACGCGATAAGAGCACATCCTCTTGCATTTCACAGCAGATTGTGAAAACTGAAATGGATTTGATTGCATGATTTGTATACATACGCTGTGTCATTTAGAACATATTCGACATGGAGTCTATACATTTTCATTTTTGATGGTTTCCATGAATGGCTCAAGCCTCAAAATTTTTGTTTTTCTGTGTCTCCATTGAAGTACATATCAGTTCATACTGAGAGATATCAATGAAAGCACAATGAGGCACAGAGTACAGTTAAATGAAAAAGCTTTTCCTTTTCAAGATCTTGGCATGACACAATATCCCTGGAAGCTGCTAAGTTTTTGCTTTGCCACCAATCACAGTGCAAAGAGCAGAGAGGAACAAAAATTGGTTTTAATTGCAACCTCTCCCTTCCTCATGTTATTTATGTTACAGCTTACATTTATTTGAAATTAAATAGTGTAACTTAAAACTGTTTTAATAAATTTCCATATTCAAATAGACAAGGTTCTAAAAGCACAGTATATTTTTTAAATGCCAAATGCCATTTCTCCATGGGGTAAGTTTTCTCAACAGTATTTTTTTTTCATTACTCTCCAAATCTGAATGAGGTAGGAGGATAAATAAAATCAAGGTCTTTATGTTTGAAGAAACAGGAAAATTTTATTTGATGTTCAGCAGTTGGATGTTACCTGTGTTTGTGAGAGCATGTGCTGCAAGCTTCTGGCTTCAGAGTTAATAACTAGTTCAAAGACAAGTTGTCCCTCCTGTTGATCTTGAAGTGGTTAAAACCCGCTTCCTCTAAAACTCTCAACTAACTTAAAAGTCAGACCTATAATTATAGTATAATTACCAAGTTACAAACCTGCTCCTGTTTCAGGTTATGGTTGATTTGAAAAATGACAGACAGAAAAAAAACAAGACAAAAAAAAAAAAAAAAAAGAACCATAAAGGTGTTAGAGAAATTAAGCCTGCAAAGAATCAAGAAGGGCACAGTGCTCTAAAAATCCTTAAAATCAGGGAATCATGACCCCCTCATTCCCCTTCAGTTTCTGCAAGAAAAGTCCTCCATGGTAATGTCATGAGCCAGTGCACAAGGCAACAAGCAAATGAGCAGAAAGCAGCAGAATTGGACTTTTTATAGGCACAGTGATGTGCACCTCTGCCTGGGTATTTACAGCTACTGCTTCATATTGTCTGGGGCAGCAGCTGCAAGACACCCGCCCAACGTCTCCTTCCGCTAATTATGGGTTCCAAATTTCAGTTCTTATGTTATCTAAATCTGGCGAATAAAGAGGTTAATCAGTAGTGCTTTATCAAAATGAGATGCTTGTCATGGAACGTAGTCACTGTGAATGATTGGTCCACACATGGCCAGCCAAATCCCAAATGGTTCTGCTTGCAAAACTGTTTGCATATGCATAAGAAACAGAGAAAAATATTGGTCTCAGATATTACTTTTGTGTTTTGGCTTTAAACATGAAAACTTTATGGAATTTATGTATTTTTTCTAAAATTTCTGCCAGGCACTTAGCTGATAGCTTTAGCAGATTATTTAAAAAATATAGCATCTGTAAGATGTTGATCAAAGTATGGGTATATTGATCACATTATCTTGTAAGTCTGTTCAGTACATGAATCTACATTCTAATATTTTTTCTTGGAGCACATACTTTTGTAGCAGACCTTTGCAGAAATTCCCTGCCTTCTTCTAACATTGATTTCACTATAATAGTGTTAATAATGTTAGCTTCCCTGTGTATACCTTCATCTTTTGAACAAAGTATGACAGAGTATGTCTGTCACCTTAATTTCAGGGGGCACATACAAAAGGCTTAAATCGTTTTAAGCTCATAGATTGTTAAAATTTAAGCATCATATTAGCTTCTTTGCCATATTTGAAGATTTAAGTAAATGCTGCGGTCAGTTACATGGCAGAGTTCTCCAAACGTTTAATTGGTCCATCAGCTGTATGCTCTGGTGCTGAGTTCTGTAAGTTAGTACTAGAAAAATACTTCTGCAAAATGTCTCTAGGTATAGGCTACCAAGGACAATAAGTTCAGGCTTTGGTAAGCTGGAAGCAGAGGAAGTTACAAGTTGCATTAAGACTGTAGACAAAAAGAGAGTTCCTCTGAATATTTGCTCGTCGCATACAATTCCCCTTTTTACAGTGCCAGTGCCACTGAATTTTGTTTTGCCATTACAATCGAAGGCCTACAAAGCGCTGACTCTTCTCAGAAGTTCCGTAAAAGGTGACCAAGTGCAAATCAAAGAATGCTGCCTTCCCAAAAGGGAGAAAAAAGTATGCAAAAAATCTGTCCAAAGGGTAAGAGCCACATCCCCTTCTGTGCTGTCTCAGCTTTCCTTGCAGAGATGCTGACAACATGTGCAAAAAAACTCTTTTCATCCCTCATTTTACTCATGGTCCTTCTGGCCCTGCTGCTGAAATGTCTCTGGAACTGTAGGATCTATAATTTTAAAATGTATGTGTGCTTCATTTGAGCTGTAGATAAAACAATGCCAAATACCTGTTTTTAGTGTGTCTGAATTAGACAATGAAGTGCTAAAAGCCTTGAATTTGGAGAAAATGCACATAAGGAGGGCAAGTTTTGCATGCAGGACTATCTGCAAGGCAGTAAAATGATAGTTTTAGCAATTCTTTAAAAAAATACAGCATCTGTAGAATGTTGATCATAATATATGTATTTTCTGGTATTGATTACAGTGTCTGTTCAATAAATGAATCTACATGATAATACCAACAGTTTTGTTCTTTTTTTCTGGGGAGCATTCTTGGGCAAATGACATAGCAAGTGTGATTGTGCCGAGGATATCACAAAGGACAGACCTTGGAAAGCTAATTGGAATGAAGGATATCACAAAGGAAAGTAAAATGTAAAGACAGACCTTGGAAAGCTAATTGGAATGTGCAAGAGCTAAGTCCACATTAGGCAGTTTTATTCTATTGTAAGTATTGTAATATTTTATTTCTTTAAATCTACCAGTGAACTGTGATTTTTCAGAACTGAGCGAATTTAAGAGAGAGAGAAAAAAAAAAAGGAATGATTATTGCTTGCTGGGCACAACTGATGCCAGCAATACTGGTCCTAATTTTGCTTCCTGGTTATTCTCTGTTTTGCTATTCCCATGCTGGCTGGGAGGAAAAACACCAGAGATCTCTCCTTGGGGCTTGAGGATAGGGATGGCCATTATGCATGTGAAGATGCTGCACACAGCATGCTGGTTCTGTGAGCTCGTGTCTTGGGAAAGCCACGTGTTTGCAAGAAAATGAAACTACTTGGAATTTAATGAGGGCTTGTATTTGTAGATGGGGCCATAGTGAGCACTGAGTTAGTAGATGAGGAAGGCCAAAATAGATGTCTTAAAGGCTAAGCAGAGATTGAAGGAGGTAGGTAAACTATTGAATACAGGTAGGAAATATTTTATCCTGGTAATAAAGTTGGTCTAGCTTAGCTGCAAATATACAGAGCAGCATAGCTGCAGCTGCACTAGGAGGGAGCTGGTTTAGTTAGAGTTGAATAGATCCAAGGCACTAAAGAGCTGTTTAGTCAAAGAGGAAAATCTGAATAGCAAAGGAAAAAAGGAAAGCAGGAAGTAAAACTACTCAGAATTAATGACGCTGGTAATTTATATTTAGTAAAAATATTTGCAAAGATATTTTGACATCTTTGTTATTAGTAATCAATGGCCAGAACGATTTATTTTGGTCTTACAGAAATGAGCAGTGTGTGGTGATGTTTTTCCCCAGTGCCCAGAGCAGCCTTGTCTTTGCTTACAGGGCACCTCTGTTGTTGGATGCAGAAACGTAGATGCAGCAGGGTCTCTGTGCAGGGCCCCACTGCAGGGTCTGGAGCGGGCCCAGGGCTCCACACTCAGAACTGCCGCCAAACACTTCCTGAAGGGAATCAGGCAATTCAGGGATGGCCAGATGTTCAAAAATGACTCATTAACAAGCCTGTCTCTAAAACTGACCCTTTCTGGAAATTTGCAGCTTCCATGGAAAACAAACAAAAAACCCCACTATTACAGTTTCTTGATAGAGGCAACTATGCTGTCTTTTAAATCTGTCCGCTATCAGAATAGCTTTTTCGGCACTGTTTTCTGCTTGTTCTTCTGTGCCACATATTATTATCATCTGTTTTGCTGAGAGAACAGCTTCCAGTTTATCTGCTCATTTCTAAGTGTTTGGCTCTCCTCTCTCTCTCCCAGTTCCTTCTCCTACCAATGTAGCAGTCAAAAGAAACTCGGCCCAAGTCAGGGCAGCAGCTACAGAGACCATTCAGCTTAAAGACTGGAGGAAGCAGGAGAAGGGAGTTAACACTCCATGCCCGAACTTGACACAATTTGAGCTGACACACTGACCTAGATAAACCCAAGCACCGGGATGGAGTGTATGGACATAGAAATGGCAAGACCAGCGATAGAAGTAAATACCAGAAAATGGGTTGTGCTCTCAGCAACCTCCGGCATTTTTTGTTATGTTTTGTTTTTGTTTTGTTTTTGCAACTTCCTGGCTATTTGTAAAGTAGAAGCAACTCGGTGCGCGGGGTTTCAAAGCGCGTTTTCAGATCAGGAACGAGGGCCCAGCAGCTTTTGTGGCCGCTC
>NW_010586155.1:29494-40966 GCF_000705375.1 Tinamus guttatus
AGCAATTCCCTTTTCCTTTTTTTTTTTTTTTGGGGGGGGGGTGGTGCTGGGGGAGGAAGTGGGAGGTGAGAGGGAAGGAAAGGCACATAGTCCTGCTCCTGGCTTTGGCAAACATTTCTTGGTCATCGCTGGCGGTGCTGAACCCAAGTAAACAGGAACTTGGAGGGGCTCCTTCACCATCGCTCCCTATTTGTGGTTGAGTGGGGCTGTGTTTTTGGATCCTCGGTTTTGGTGACCTTTCCTTATACAGAGCATGCTTAGGTGCTAGGAACACCCTTCCTTCCAGAGGGATCCCTAAATCCTGGCAGGGGCTAAAGTGAAGGATGTGCCTTTTTGCCTTGGGCTTGTGAGCCACCCCTAGGAGCTCTTTGCCACCAGTTTTTTGGTGCAGGAGTCCTTGATGCTGCCAGGAGGTATCTATAAAAGTCAATATGGGAGAGAGTCCTCAGGCCTCGTGACATCCTTATGCCAGCACTGCCTTCCTGCTGGCCACCTTGTACAGCTGGAGAGTGGCTGGGAAACTGAAGCCACATTTGAAATGGGACTGTGTGACTCGGAAGCTCTGGTCTGGCCATCCTTGGCATAAAGTTGCCCATGAGTGTCAAAGGAAAGCCGGCTGCTACATGCACCCTCCGTCTTGGTTGTTTGCATAGTCTTTCTAAGACCCTTATGTTTTCTCAGCACCCATTACAGTTCTTAAAAGCCTTATAGATAGGGATATCCCAATGCTACTGTGTATTCAGGGTGGAAAATCCCGTTTCTGGTGCAGCTGTGTGCGGTATGGCAGAGTAGGGACAGGCTGGGATCTGCTGACTGGAAGCTCGTTGAGAGGAGGACTATTCTTTTCAACATCTGTGTGAGAACTTCAACTATGAATCTCCAAACCACACTGAATTAACGTACTAATCAGTGCTAATGACACCCCAGCTTCCTCTCATTTAGGAAATAAGCTGCCTTGGTTGACCTTTGTTGGTCAGCCAAGAGACTGCTGAAGGAGCTGCCTTCAGTGCCGTAACAGGGAAAGATCTTCTCTATCATGAGAGGCAAAACTCTTTTCTGCCCCTGTAAGCTGTAGATATCAAGCATCCCAGCAGTGCCCATGGGGGACTGGGTGGGCTCAGAAGACGGAAGCCAGCACTGACCGTACAACTTCAAAGAAAACTCGAAAGTGAAGCCCCGGCAGGGTGTCTGGCACAACACTTGATCAGGTTTTTTTTTTCACTGAGTTCAGACACAAAGCTTCAGGAATAGGATGGGCTGCTGGAGCACAGGAAAGGCCTCTTGCTGTGCTCCATCAGTGAAGAGCTTAGTGCAAGGCAGCTCAGAGATGCTTGGGAAATGCCAGTCTCCCATCTGTGCTACATGGCACTGTCCTGCTGTGGCTGGAAAGTCTTCATTTTTGATGCTACGCCTAACTGTAGGTGCACCAGACCCGGAATCTCTGCATCTCATACTCTAGATGTGAGCCTTTGATAATTATAATAATTATGATTAATTACTGCTTCAGGATGCTAGGATTAATGAATTGCAACAGATAGCACATGAGGAGAAATCCTCATTGTAAAATTTCAAGGCAAAATGAAAATGCTACTCAGGTGTTCAACAAGTAATGTTATGAGGCAGAAAATTTCTTGTTACCTTGGGAGAGGAGCTGCATGGGTTAACTACCCCAGGATTTTGGGCTCAAGGATATCACTAAGCTGATACAGGCTCATCTTTTGCCAATTTCCAGTTCTTCAAATATTCTCATTTTTCAGTGTATGTTCTCAATAAACATTTGCTCGCAAGACATTAACACAGCTGACTTTTGTTCACATGCTTACAGTGTGATGTCACGTAGTTAAGTGAAGTTCTATATAGCTCCAAGAAAACCGAAATGTCAGGCTAGACCCTTAGACATCTGGTGTGGCCCAGGATAGTCATGTAGGGATGTAAATATGTAGCCAATAGTCAAGACTTGGACCCTGTACCACTACATCTCATGACTGAGATAAATCCTACTCTATCTCCTTTTTTTTTTTTTTTGGTCTTATTTACAATGCAAAGTAAGTTTTCTGCCTCTAGAGTTGCAGAGAGTGAAAAATGAATATGACAGAGTATAATAATTTCAGCCTTAAACTTTTTGGCTTTGCCTTTAATTGCAATCATACTCCCTTCCCTTTCTGCAGAAAATTATTTTACCATGTACAGTATCACTTCTGCTGGACTTGCTGTAATACTTGAACCTGTGTCCTCCCTTACTGAATGTTTCTTGGTGAGCATTTTTTTTTAATGGGAATGCTTTTGGGGACCCCATATTTTGGATATCCAGCTTTAGAAATGTTACCTAGTCTTATTTTTCTGATCTTAGAACTTTCAAAGTGTTCCATGTGCATACTAAAAATCATTAATTACTTCAATATGTGTGCTTTAAAAATAAATTCACTAGTATGCAATGGGCAGTGAAGCATGGCCAGCACAAACTTAGGCATGTGTTCTTATTTTTGAAGTGCCGGTTATTTCGATAGATGTTTTCATCATTCTTGATGAGTGGCCCAACTAAAACATTTGTGTCTCCAAAATAATATATGCAAAATTATACAAACTGAAAGTCTTTTATTCCTCTGCAGATAAAGGGATATTTATTATCCAAAGTGAAGACTCCAACCTGTGTATTAAAGCAGATACATCTGGCCTTGTTCTAGAAGACTGTGATCAACTCTCAAAATACATGCTTTGGAAATGGGTATCTAATCGTCGGCTTTTCAACATAGGCAGAAGTACTTGCCTAGGACTGAACATCAATAGGCCAGAAGAGCTGTTAAGTATGCTCGAGTGTGATTCAACTCACTATTCACTGTGGTGGTACTGCCATGGAAGAGCACTAGTTGGAGTATCAGGGTACAAGTTAGCTGTTGAAAACAGCAAACGCATTGTGGCAAAAAGGAAATCAAATCATCAATGGAAGCAGTACATGTCCCTTGGTGAAGACCTTTGTGAACATCCGTTTCAAGGTAAAAATAAAAGGTCGTCATATAAATGTATATAGGAACAGTTTCCAAAGTTTTTTTCAAGCAAGTTCAGATGGTTTCAGTCACTTTCAGTCTGTATTGTGGTTCGAGACTCTGAATTTCTTCTTTTTTATATGTCAGTAATTAAAAGGAGAAAAACCCTTTACAGAGTATATTCTTCTATTATCTGGACACAAGAAATGTACCTGTTTACTTGCAAATCGGGAAATGCCTCCTTCAAATTCTCTATAGAACAAGAAGCTGAGCTAATACGTCATTGCCTGTCCTGCAACTTTCATAGTAAAACAGACCCAAGGAAAAAGAAAAATTTGGAATTCAAATCACTGAAAATCAACCTGACATTCCAACAGGCATTATTAACTAAATGCTACATTTGCAACATTCAAAGCCTGGACTCTGAACATGACAAACTCTGGGGCAGAGATCACACTTTTGATTAATTGTAGCATAGAACTAGCGAGGGGGTAGGATTTTTCCTGAAGACCAGCATACCTTAGCAAGTTTCCAGGTATAAGGACTGAGATAAACCTGTTTACCATGAACAGAAACACAGCTGCACTGTACCTTGACCTTTGGTTCAGTCTCTCCTTCAGCATTTCTTTAGAGGGAAAGACCTTACATTTGCACAACCCATCTCAGACTGGAGCTGTTGACTCTGCCCACATGAGTTGGCTCTTTGAGTTGCAAAGCTCTGGCCTCTGTGGTTTCCACTGAAATGTGTAGCTGTCCTTGGCCTCTGCTAAAGTAGTCTCCTTTTTTTTCTTTCTTTTTTCTTTCTTTTTTTTTTGAGCTCTGATAACTGTAAAAACACTATAGCATCTGACCATTTCTCTAAATCCTAGTGGAATTTAAACCTAAGAAATAAGGTTTTTAAAATGACAAAAAGCCTTTAAACTGACAAAACAGAGCGAGATGAAAGCAGACCTGGTTTATTCCTAGTACTGCAGGAGGGATCTTGGAGAGAGGCTCAGCTGCAGGCAGACCCTTCAACTAACCTGCTTCCAGGACCAAAGTACCTAACTGCACTGGCAAAGTCTGTTTCACATCCAGTTTCTGTTTCCCTCCTCCCCTAGCATATGTGTATGTGAACAGAAGCCAGCCTACGAAGATGGGGATTGGGATTTCTGTTCTCAAAGAACAAACAATATTTAACTATGGAGAGAGGACTGTAGCCATCGAGTTTAGTCTCCTGCTAGGACTGGGGTCATGCTTTGCACACCTGGTAGCAGACAAGGAGATGCAATCCTGGCATTTTTTTTCAACCTCTGCTCTTCTTGTCATGTATGAGTATTGGAAGGCTTTGAAGGAGTTGTGCAGTGTATAAACTGATTTTTTTTATGTGTCTGCACAGAGAGCCGTTAACTGTGGAAGCCTCTTGAACACTGGCAATATGTCCTGTAGTCAAAGGACTTTGATCTTTAGGCTATCAGAACGGGATCTTTGGCAAACAGTTTCAGTCTAAGTGTGATTGTGGTTCTTTAACCTCTCCTAGGAGCTAGTGCTTTGAGGTTAAGGAGGTATTTAGTGAATTAAAGCATTTATAGTCATTGATTGATGTAACAACAAAGGTATGTAACATCAGCTACTCTTTAGCTAGATTATATTATCCATGATACAAAAACTTATTTGAAAAAAACTATTACTATGTCTTTAACATTTTCTTTCCCATAGAATAACAAAGAGAATGGAAAAATCATTAAAAAATCATTAAAAAGAGTGGGAGGAACAGGGCAAATCCTGCTAAATTATGTATTTGTCATACTGGAGTTACAAATCAAAAACAGAACCTGCATTTAAGCGTATTCTGATTCTTCTATCATTTTATGTAGTTATTCTCAAATATAAATGCAGGTATTGTATATATATATTTTTTTCTTACTGTAGTAAGGCATGTGACTGTGCCTTTTTTGGTGAGGACAAATTTCTTAAACCTATTTCAGAATTCAGTTCAATGAAGCTGAGCTGCTAGTAATTGTAATAATGCTGTGATATCAAGTCTAAGTGAAAATCAGCAAATAACAGTGAAAGAGACATTTTGTTTTTATTGTCACTGTTAAAAACAAAAATTATGTGAGACAAAAAATCTCAGGAATGTATTCTTCTAATCTCTGCATTTCATTTATTACAGAAACATATACATTGCTGGGAAATTCTTTTGGTTTCCCATGCCTTTTTCCATTTAAGTATAACAACAAGTGGTATTATGAATGTACAAGAGATGGAAAAGAATTTGACTGGTGTGCCACAACAAGTCATTATGAGCAAGATGAAAAATGGGGGTTTTGCCCAAATGCTGGTAGGTTTTGCTTATTGTCTTTTTCTTAAGTAAGAGTATCTTTGACCTTTGTTAATAATTCTAGGAGTATGTGCTCTTTTGGATTACAAGATTACTTCCCATTAGAGGGGATTGTGTCTCTAACAAACCTCAAGGCAGACTTTATCATAATTCAGCATGTTTGGCCTTTGGAGACCCAAGACCTGATCCCAAGAGCAAAACTACAGAGAGTGAGAAAAAGCATGTGAAGTGCTGGTGTTTTGCGCAGGCTGGTGACCTTACCCTGCAGCTATACCGCCTGTATCTCTTTCTGTCCCAGTAATCTATAGAAACTTCTCTGAAGCATGTGAAGTAAGAGAGTGCTTCTGCAAAACTGGATTCTGCTTTTGACTATATGATCTTTTACTTTACTTTTACTACCATGCTTGGATTTTGGACCTAAAATATTTGAAAGCAATAGCTTTTAAAGTATTTGCTATTTGAAAGATTTTTGGGCATATAATCCTTTTGAATATTAATTATTAAAAATAGGTTGTTGTAGTTTTCAAAGGAGTTTAGTCCACGGCTTCCCATGGAGTCAGCTCATGGAGTGTTTCAGATCTCCATTGCAAAGCATGTTAAAAACAGCTGAAAACATGAGTTTATAAAATGAATTTCTGGACAACCTTAATAAAGGATGGTATTTTTAGCTTTCATTGTATTATGTAATTGTAGTAAGTATTGAGTAGTAGATATAGATGACTGCTGCTCTGTAAGGTGGGTGAGGTGTTCATGGTGTGGACGTTTCCAAATAGAGCTTTAGAAACAAATGATCAGCTGGTATAAATTTATACGTGAGTTTCTTGGCTTCATGAGAGCTGTAAAAATTGCCACCAGCTGCAGATCAGCTACAGAGTATTTATCAACCATATGAAAAATTGAGCGGATTTTTATTCAATAGCTAGTGTCCTATTTCCACATATACTTTAACGGAGGAACTTTAAAGGAGTTCATAAACATGTTTCCATTTTGATTTTGCTGTCATTAATGAACTAAATGATATAGGCATTATATTTCTGATGGTAGTATGTGCTGTTAGTAATTAATCTGTTTTGGAGCAGAGAGTGGCTGTGACGTCTTTTGGAAGAAGAACCCTGACACACACGTCTGCTACCAGTTCAATCTGCAGTCCACTCTCTCCTGGAGCGAAGCACGGGCCGTGTGCCAGATGCAAGGAGGAGATCTGCTGAGCATACTGGATGTCGAAGAACAGAACTATATAAGTGACTTAAGCAGTGAGTAGAGATTTTGTAGCACTAACACTTGGTTCAAGGACGTGCTTGACTTATTCAGCTGGAGAATATTTGATATTCAGAACTGGTGGTATGGGTTATGTGTAGTCCCATCTCAACAGTGATTCCTATTTTTTTCTCATAGCAGAAGTTATGAAGCACGTTTGTTTGAAGAACTGCACAAACATTTTCTTTCTTTGCCATCTACCATAAAGTTGGTTTTTATCATCTACCATAATATCCAAATGTTATCCTCTTCTAACTTCCCTTGTAAGCAATAACTGGAACTCTCCAACAGGCTTAAAGCAAGTTTCCTGCATGGGAATATGACAATATCCTTCTTTGATAAGCTCTCTGAAATTTTCCTGTAAAGAAAGTTTCTTACAAATTTTGCTTAATCTTCTGATAGCATTTTTTTCAGATATGCTTCAGTGTGAGTGAAGAGCACGAAGTTAACAGAAGGCGTTATAGAATTATGTTGTAAAGGCTACTTCAGGTTTCAATGTCTCTTCTTTCACGTTGCTTCCCCTTATTGTCTATTTTCAATTACAGGATCCGAGAAAACAGGAAGTGTTTAAAATGATATCGTTAAGTTTTTGACATGCCTATGGGTTGTAAAAAGACTAACAGTCATTCGCTTTACATCTCATAAAAGCCTGAAACAGGCTGGCATTTATGCAGCTGTTTTTAGAGATTTTACTGCTAAGGTCAGCAGCAGCTTGTGTGGCAAGGTCTGCGTAATGTGTAGTTTTTGAAGGGGTTTTGTTCCTTTTCTCTCTTTCAGGGCAGTTAAACGCCACAGACGTTGTGCTGTGGACAGGCCTGAATGAGCTGGAGGAAGATGCTGGCTGGCAGTGGTCAGATGGAGCACCATTAGTGTTTGTGAACTGGAGAGCAAGTACTTGATGTTCCTCTTGGATAAGTTATAGCAGTGTAATTATATGCTCTCTGTAACTGCAGCTTAGATACAAGAGTGCTGCTCCTGCAGCCACACTTGAGAAGTGAACCAAGTGAACTGGAGTGCCTCTTTTTGTAGAAGTATTTATCATTCCCATGAACTGAGCCCTTGCTAGGATTGGGGCATCAGTTGAGATGCAGCTGTGCCAAATATTAAAGATTTGGCCCTTCTGTTATTGACTTATAATTGTGGCTTTTAACATTCCAGTTGCATAGTTAAAAGCTATGCTTTAATTAATCTTGTGGAGGGAAGGCATTTTAATTTGTTTGCATTAACGTGAGCTTCGTGACTTGGTGTGCTGCATATTTGGGTGTGGTCACCAGTGCATATACCTTAACATGAGCACTTATTTTAGCTACTTGCGTGATAAGAGCAGCCAAGGAAAGACTGATACACATGTATAAGCCACGTTCAGTCACCTGGCCGGTTCTACCCCTATATAGTTTTGGTCAGTTGGTGTAAAATGGCTGTAATTTGGATGCATGGGGATATTTAGTCATTCAATAAGATGTGGAAAGTATTATAGCACAACTTTACAAATAAGCAGTGAATTTGTGTAATTATGTGCTTCTCAAACATGTGTTTGCAGATATCTCTGATGCCGCCTTTAGTGAAAAACATTGTGCAGTGATAAATTCAAAGCTAAAGTACAGCTGGCAAAGTTATTTATGTGAATCTGGATTGCCCTTTGTATGCAAAAAATATTTAAATAAGACACAGCATGAAACATTGGGTAAGTCCCTTGGTGGTAATGTACTTCAATGGTATTCTACTTGTGGGCATGGAAGAACATATACGTATGAAGTATACATTGTATATGCAGTTTTCAGAGCAGAGTCTTAGCTGGAGTGAGGGTATGGGCTTGCTACTTTTAAGTCGAATGCAATGTACCTTAGCTGTACTTTTTACTTTTAGTACTTTTAGTACTTTTTTTCTGTTCAAATGCAATCCTGGAAAACATGCTGAGGATCTCACAACTGCCAAATCATTCTAATATACATGGCATTTATGTGGTTTTTTCCATGAATAAAACAACTTACCTAATTCATTTTCAGTATATAATCGTGGATCCACACTTCTGAGTTTAAAGGGAGTGTTTCAGCTCAAAGTAGAATTAAGCAATTGTCCATAGAGAAGAAAGTTTTATAAATGCAACTCTAGATTTGCAATTATTTTTATGGTATGCTGCACTTTTCACATGTTAAAAATTCATTGTGCATTTTTTTAAAGCACATATATATAGTGTGTGTATAGGAGATACAGTATATAAAATGCCTCAGATTCTCATTCTGGGAGAAACTTAAACATAAGATTCTGTTTATTAGAATATTAATTTTCATTTTTGATAGGCGTAGGTCACACAGGTTCAACTTTTTCCTGATAAATAAAGTTTCTCTACTTGCTTCAGATAACAGAAAGGGGCTTACCAAAAACACTTTTCAGCTAAAGCATCTGAAAGGGCTTCTGGAGTTTCTGCATCAGGTCCAAACATAATAGGGGAAGTACAACATGTGTTAAACTGGGTAACAGTTCTGTTGTTACAGTACAACAGCCCAAATGGTTGAGTCATAAACTAAGTGGGAGAAACTTCAGTTTCATCTGCAGATGGCATTCCATGGGATGTGTATTTTGTCCTCCTTAAGTCATCTTGGATGACTTTTGTTTTCAGTTTTTGTAAATAAGAAAAAAGCTCTGAATACATTATGAACATAACATAATCTTGGCAATTTTGTGTGATTTACTCTAACCTTTTATACTTAAAAAAATTCAAAGATATGTGGAAGTACTATGCTACTCGTTGTGATGCTGGCTGGTATCCATATAATCGCAACTGCTACAGACTTCGTAAAGAGGAGAAGAGCTGGAGCGATGCTTTTTTCTCCTGCCAGAGTGACAATAGCAGGCTCATCAGTATATCCTCCATGGCAGATGCAGAGTTGCTCCTTAACTTGCTTAAACGTGGTGAGTCTGGGAATTAAACTGCCTAGTTATCTTGAAGTATTCTGTGATGCACTTCTAGGTTGTTATTTAACAAGTAACTATATTAACATTGTTGGCTATATAACATTAACATTAAATAATACATTTAAAAAAAGGAAAACACAATATTTTCTCTGTCTAGCATCCTTAAATATTATAGTTCAGCTATGCTAATGAATTTAGTTATAATAAAAACAAATTTAAAAAAAAACAAGTAAACAAAGGAAATGTATTGGAACACAACAAAGAGCTCCGTGCTTGATGCGATGTTTAACGAGTAACCCCAATACATAGGGCTGCTGGTCACACTTTATTTGGATTGTGTGACATTAGCATTGGAGGCATGGCAAGTGATACAGTCAGTGGTTATAGCAAAAGTCAGAGCTCCACAGTAAAACAGACAGTTTTCCCAAAGCCCTCGTATGCCTCTTCATAAGCCCTCAACTATTTAGCTTTTGCCTTTCCATGTTATTGGCTGTTTTCCTGCAAACTCTTGTGAAATATCCAGTGAGCGTATTTATGCCAGAATTGTGCTTTAAAGCAACAACTGTGTCTTTTGCTTCGGAAGTTGTCCTTACCTAATTGCAAAACCTAAAAATTTTTTACTGCTGCTGCTATTTTGGCAGAATGTCCTTTGACGGGCACAGGGTGTATCAAAGAAGTAGTTCTGCTAGTCCACATTGTCTGAAGAGGTAATATAATTACACTAAAAACTTAATGAATAAAAGCTGTCTTGCTGGTGCTGCAATACCGAGAGTTTTTCTGCCATACCAAGAGCAAAAGGGTGTAAATATTTTGTGCCAGCTGACGACATCGTTTTGGCAGAACTTCATATTTTGGCCATGAATTTGCCCCATGCGCAGCAAAGTTTATAGTGACATGTTTTATCAGCCAAACTATCCTCTAAGCTGTGGATCCTCCTGTGGATGCAGGACAGTACATTATACTGCATTAACAGGGCATTTTCCCCCTTCACCACCATCCTCTCCACTGTCCTGACTTCTTCCTGCCAGACGAGGAGGCTTTCAAAGCCTTTTATCACATATTTATTTACCTTTGAAACAACAGAGGGCAACAGAGCATTATCTCTTAAGCTGTCCTAAAATTCATGCAATTTAATGATTTTTCCTGAAAGAAGGTAATTTTGACTGAAATCCTGGGAATAATTGTTAACAATGATGTGATGTTATCAAAACAATGGGAACTATTTTTTCATTGTTAAAATATAAAATCTCATTCTCTTCTAGAAAATGTGACTGAAACGTGGATTGGATTATACAGTAACAGCAGTCCAGTTGTCTTTCAGTGGTCTGATAGCACCCCGGTGAAATTCTCAAACTGGCACAACCAAGAACCAAATATCTTTCAAAGAACTGGGCAGTTCTGTGTTTCAGCACAAGGATCAGTAAGTTTCCTTTTCTTATTGAAAGAATAAGACCATCACTATTATTTTACTTATAATAATTTGTTTTCTCACTGTGCATACTTTTAAAGCTTCTTATGATTTTGTCATTTGATGTCTAATATATTCAAGTAGTCACAAATGCAGTGTAGGCTTTAGAGACCTATACAACTTGCAATGCTGATGCACTGAAAATTAATAATAGATTTTGAACTTATCGATAGAAAAAAGTTACATGCATAAGCTACAAATATCAGTAGGCATTTTAATAAAGTGATTTAAAATGAGTAGTATGTATTATATATATTGTGAGATTCATCCCTTAAAGCTTTAAATTTGTGCTTTGAAAAACTGTGCTAGCTGAGCCAGTTTTATGTCAGTCTCAATACTTACATGTTTTATGCAGCCTCTTTCAAAAACAAGTAGTAATCTGGATTTATATAAAACAATAAATGCTGGCAGCAGATGGAGCAGATTGACCCCACGTCATTCAGGTGTTGTAAGACTGGGAGTCATGCAAATAAACTTTGCACTACCTACTTTTGCATCACAATTTATTGCACCTGTCAGTTTTC
>NW_010586155.1:41115-85185 GCF_000705375.1 Tinamus guttatus
TAACAGTATTGGAAAAGGAGGGTCAAGATGTAATTCTTTAAGCATTACTCTTGGTATATGTACAGTATTCAGTAACTGAAGATTATACCATACAATTTTGTAATGTTTTGAATAAGGGCTGCTCAAATATAAAAGTTAATCTTACAAAGAACTATAATATAGGTAAAAAATAGTCAATGCATGATTCTGAAAATTAAGTGCTTCAACATTCCTGTAAGTTTAGTCAGTTGAAATGCTTTACATTCCTAAGAGTGATTCAGAGGGACAAATCCTTCTGTATGATTAATTCAAGAAGTCCTGCTGAGAGCATTGGCAAAACTAAGTGGGCCAAGTAAGGTTAAATAAATGGAGTGAGAAAAAAAAATGTCTATCTCTTTATTAAAGAGTTAAATTGGGAAGAATAACTGCTCTTTGTGCATGTATGTAAATGCGGATATGCTTGTATACAGAACATACTTTTTATTTTTCTTAGGAGGGACGTTGGAAAGTTAAAAAATGTGAAGACAAATTTTCTTATGTTTGTAAAAAAGCAGGGGAAATTGATAGTGTCCCTTCTGAGTTGTCCTCAAGGTGTCCAGAGGTAAGTGGGTATTTTTGACTTTTTTTTTTGTCTTGCTTGTTTTTAGAGTAATAAATACTAAAAAGTGCGATAATTAAAATTTAATGCAAAATTAAAAGCTTTTGCAAGATGCCTTTTAGGGCTTGTTGCATTGTCAGTGATTGTGAGCAATTCCTATATCTTTTTAGTTCAAAAGTGAAAACACTGTTGTACACCATCTGTACAAATAATGGCTGATATATGATGCCGTATCCCACACATGGTTTTCATACATTTAAGTGGAATGTCAGGGTGAAAAACAATCAATTTCTTTGATACAGAGAATGAACTCTTCCACTCATACATTAGCGTTTCCTTTTCCTTTCAAACACAAATGGAAAGGAGCACAGCTATCTAAATCGGCTATTATAATATGTCTTCAGGATTTTACCTTTGTAATACTGAAAAGTACATGTTAAACACATTTTTATTGCCTTTGTTTTCTTCTCATTGGGTATGACAAATGAGCTTGTAGACTTATGTTGTCAAAATTTTACTCAAAAAGCTTGAAAAATTTTGTGAGCCTCTTGGTTTTTTTCCATCATCTCTCTTCTGTAACTTGCTTTATTCCTTTAGCTCATCATATCCTTTTTTTAACCGCCTCTCTTTTTCTCCAAAAAAAAAAAAATCAAGAAACATGGTCAGTGTAATTGAATTATAAGAAATTAGCCTGAATTAGGCTTCCAGTAAAGATCATTATGGAGTTAGAAGATTCATACATGACTTCATTCAAGATTAAAATCTTGACATTTTAGGGTGGTTTTGTTTTCTTCATTTGGACCAATGTATTTTTATCACTCAAGAGGTTTGATTATTTGTGTAATAAGAAGTTTATTCCTGGCCACAAAATGAAAGTGCAGTGCATCAAGAATGTGAGTTGCCAGGAGTTTCATACTTCAACATTTGGTATGTTACAAGAGCAATGCTCAGGAAATTCAGTCATTGCTCATAGGCAGTGTGATATGCTATGACAACCTCCCTGATTGGGATAAATTTCTGCTTGTAAGGTTTCCTGTAAAAAGATGCTGAACCTTGATTTAGTTCCTTGAATTATATTCAGTTCATCAAAAGAAGTTGGTAGTAGATTTAAAGTTTCATTTTATTTTAGACATTTCGTCTTGACAGACTTTTTCCATTCAATATATTTGGTGTTGCTCTTGATGCTGCAGTTGTAAGCAATGTTAGTACAGAAAACTAGTTTTTGGCCTAATTTTTCGAGGATAGCTTACTTTTATCCAGATTTTTTTTAATTCTTTTTTTGCCGATCTATCTTAAATGCACAAAATATCGGTTGGCATTTCTCACATTTGATCTTTTAGTTCATTAACCTCTTAGTGTTTTTTATGTTTGATTGCTGCTAGATTCTCAGGGAACTTTGACCTCAGGCATAGTTGTTTACTTTTATAAAGCTTTCTAGTCTTATCTGTTCTTACTGAGCTTTTATCTTATGATATTGATTTTATGACTTGTTAATCAGATAAGCTGCCTTCTGAAATTTTCTGTGCTTCTGCAGATTGGAGTTATTGCAGATCCAAGTTACTGTGGAAATCTGAATTTTTTGTCCCTTTCTGTCTTCTTGAGATTTATGATATGTTATGCACTGTTTTTTTTCCTTTGCAGTTCAACTATTCTTTTTTTCCTAATAGGCTGTTAATGAGAATAGATGTTTTGTAGTAGAGGTCAGGTTCTTTATGCAGTTTTCCCCTTAATAGTTATTCAGCATTTTCATCTGAAACAGTTTTTCTGCATTTTCCTTACACCCAGATTCTAGAATGGGTTGTGGAACTCTGAGCTGCTTGATAGCAGAGTTGTGAATCATTGTGTATGAAACCATATTTATACTAGTGACTTTCTTCAGTCCTCTATGCTTTAATTCATGCATCAAAAGATTATAGTACAGTACTGAGTATTTATCTTTCTTGCTATTGTAGCAGGGGAGAAGTGTCCTTTTGAAAAGAGAACTGCTATTTGAGAACCGTGAAACCTCACAGAGAGAAGTGCAGCTCTTCAGAATAATGGTCCATTGAATCCCCTCTTCTGCCTCCTCAAGTGGCTGCAAGTAGATGTTCAGGGAAGAGCAGGACAGGGCAAAAGTGTATTGCACTTGTCCGATGTTCTCTTTCTCTCCCACCTCCCCAGTCAGGGAATTTCCTGAGTCTATTATGATTTGTGTATTTAACAGCCCTCATTGGATTTCCCCTCCAAGTGCTTGTCCAATTTCCCCTTGAACTCATTTGAACTTTTGGCATTTGCAACATCCCTCAACGAGGAGATTTATAACACTGCTACTCCCTTTGCATGGAGGGGGGGAAAAAAAAAACACCTTCTGTGGGGAACTTATTTCCTGCTAGTTTAGCTCCATTTGCTGTCCCCTGGGTCTTGTACTGAAGTAGCCGTCCAGGTTCGTGCTGCTTTGCTGTGTTGTGGACCTCTGTCATACTCTTCCTAAGTTCTTTCTCTCGCTCTCTCTCTCTTTTTTTTGGTCCAAGTCTACTCAATTATTCCTCGTGGAAGCAGCTCTATATGTTTAATCATCCAGTTGCCCTGCTTTTCTAACATGCCCATGCCTGTCTGAGATTGGATATCAGAGCTCTAAAAATGGCAAACAGTGGTCAGAATGGTCTTTTGATTGAGGTGATGCTTTCACAGAACTTAACTTTCCTAGACCCTGACTCCGCACGGTGAGATTGAGGTAGCTGTCCCTGCTTTACACAAGAGGATCGGGGAGTCTAGGAGGAAGGAAGGGGTGATTCCCCATGTGTATCTCTTCATATTTATCTCCATTGAGTGTTATCTTCCATTTAGTGGAGTGGATCTTTCCATTTAGTGTCCAATTGTTCAGCCTTCAAGTTTGGATTTCTCGACCTATGCTTGCCCTCACTAAAAACATACCAGCTTGCAGTTCCTCTGCAATTTTTTTTTTTGGTTAAAGATTAGTGTCAGCTTACTTCTAGTCTTGAGGCACCAAGGAAGCTTTAAGAGAAGGGTCATGCACTGCCTCCTTATCTGCATCCCCTTACGGTGCTGAGGTGACTGCTGTAGGCTCCAGGTGATTTGTTATTCTGACTGTACCACAACTTTTCCCACAGTTAATTTAATTTCTGACATCCTGTGCTCTGCCAAAGAGGGCAGACAAGAGTAATAAAAAGGGGAAATTTGTTGAACAGCTGAAAACGCCAAAACACTTGAACAGGAATGAAACATGCAGAGGCCGTGAACATATTGTGTGAACAAAGAAGGACTGTGTCAGCACGGCATTTCTCTCACTGCAGTAACTAGTAATGGTGTAGGCTATGTTGCTATGTCTCCCTCAGTTCTGCAGGGCTCTACAGGATCCCCATTGTATCCCAGGATGCTGCAGAATTCTCTTCATGTAAAAACATATTTTTCCCTTAATGAAGTCATAGCTCTTTTGTTTGGAGATAAGGGGGATTCTTAGTCAATCCAATCAATGGCTTATTTACAAACCAACTTTTTTTTATGTGACTTCTGAATAATGCATAGGTACTGTTCTTGGTTGAAAATATAGAACCAATACTATAGTTCTTTTTGTTTGTATATTTTTGTGCCATGTGGGATACTATGTGCAGCATCTACAGCAATCTTCCAAGTACCAAAGGGGGATGACTGTAAAAGGAGGCTGTGTTTTCTGTCAGTTACTCTGCATACTCCTGATACCAGTTAAACACATTTCTTAACTAGAAGATGAAATTTGTCTCCTCAGACTTGGAAGGACTTGAGTATATGCTTAATGTTCAGTAATGCTTTGATTATGATCCTGAATAGGTCTCGGGAGCATCTTCTTATGCATTTTCTTGAACTACAACCAAGAACGGGCTTATTCATTTCTGCCTTTTCTCATTTTCCTCTTAACACGACTGTCAAGTTGTGCTTGATGGTGTCTGTCTCAATATTATGCTTGTTTGATATGCTGTGCTTGATTTGTGAGCTTCCCTGGGAAGCAGCATCTCCCTCATGGAAAGTAGGACTGACATGTTCCCGTTTCTGTGCACTTTTGGGATAGATTAGATGGAGATGGTTTAACATCTCTGTATTCTCTTCTTTATTTAAAACACTCAAGCAGGAAGTCCAAGCAAGCATGATACATGTACTCACATAGGCACAATTCAGACCAGAGGTGGTATAGTCTTTTTGACGTCCAGAGATTGGGGTTAATGAGGTAGGCTTACCACTGATTCAGTATTCTGGCTTATTTGATAAGCCATGAAAATTTATAATTTTAATTCTGCATTGAGTATGAGTGTTTTTTGTTTTAATTTGGAAGTCCATCTTGAAAAAAAGAGCTGAGGAAAAGATAAATAACTAGAGTGTATTGCTGTTTGAAAAGCCAGCACTGAAGCTGCTTGTGTTTTGGAGTATGTATTTCAATTTTCAATTGAAGACAAAGGGACTGCTGTAATCCTGTAATCGCTCTTTTTTTTTTTTTTTTTTTGGTTTATGACTTGACTGAATCCAACATGCAGTGTTTATCTTACACTTCAGGCAGGTATTAGATATCAGTAATGAATTACTACAATGTGCCAGAGAGATGGCTATCAGAGTGGTTTGGCATCCCCAAAACTGAGTCAGTAAAACAGTATTCAAAGTACCAAATTGAAACAAATGTAGTTTGGGAAGGATCACCTTGAAGTTGCCCCCTTTTTTTTATCATACCCATCAAAAACGTTACCACCTTTTTCAACTGGTGTCAAGGGCTGAGTCAGCCACGTGACATCAACAAGCTTTTCCCTGCCCTTCCCAGTAGTAACTGCTCTGAGTCCTATCCCAGCTCCCCTTGTGGAAGGAAGCTGCTTCAGGTCCTCTCCCAGCTCCTGCTGCAGAAGAAGGAAGAGGTCATCACCTCTGACCCATGCTTGGCCTGTTCACCTATTCAATATCTTATAACTCCAAATGCTTTACTACCCCTTTCTTCTTACCTGTCCTTTTTTTTTTTCTCCTGTCATTGATTTATTTTTCACTTCTAAAAATCCTTGAGCCACCTAAATTGAGTTTAGTATATACTGCCAAGAATCCAGCTCCATATGGTCAGTGGAAAACATGTAATGTCTTCAGTAAGGAATGGATTTTGGTCTCTGAATCCTGAGTGAGGCCTTTAGTTGTATTCAGATCAGAATTTAGACATGATAGCTTGCATGCTTTCCAGGGAAAACAGAGTTGTCTCTATTTTGGTTCTGGTGTGGAGAACTCATTTGTTCTGATGTCCTGTCTTTATCAGGGCTTCTTCTGTAAGGAAAACTGAGCTCAGAATCATCTTGCTTCTTCAATATACTTCCCATTCTTGTTCCTTAATTTTGTTTGGTTCACATACAAGTATGTGAGATTGAAGTGACGACTTCTGGTAGAGTAAGAGAGCACCGGCAAGCCCAGCTACGCACTGTGTTGGTAGAAAGAAAAGGGCTACAGGAACATGAGTGCAGATCAGATGGAAAACACAGCAGGGAATCAAGTCTTTAACAAACAGATTGACTGTTAACTATATAATAATCTATAAAATGATGTTCATTTCTTTTAAGGGATGGGAAAGACATGGTGGATTTTGTTACAAAATCGACAGTACCCCTCGAAGTTTTGAACATGCTTCCAGTGGTTATTTCTGCCCACCTGCACTTGTATCAGTAACAAACAGGTAGTTAATCCTATTAGACAGCGTGCAGATACTGTTAACAAGAGCTATTCTAACTTTAGAAAGTGATGCATGGCAAAAAATGTTACTTAGTTGTGTGAGAGCTAAGCATAATTACTAACATTGGCTAAAATAAGAAGTGTGTTTTGCTTCATTCATGAATTGAAATTAAATTTGGAATAAAAACAGTATGATTGGTTTACATGTCTAGCAGTGTGCATTTATGTGAGTATACAGGAATTGAAGCAAAATGTTTTCTACAGAGGTATGTAAGGTATTTAGAAAGCTTTTATAGTGTGCCTGGCAACTTTATTGAAAAGTGATGATATGTTCAACTTTTATAATCAAAACATGTCAAATTTTAATGCAAATCAATTATTGTTTATAAATGTTTCTGTTTAGTTTTTCATTTTACATGGCTCCCCAACAAATAGAGGGAGAGAATACATGTGTGAAAAGCATTTAACTGCACTGTCCTTCCTTGCTTTGTTTCTATTTACCTGTACTGTTTTCAGAAAGACTTTCTTGACTGCAAATAGCCAAATGCTTGGATGTTCCCTGATCTCTCTCTGACTTATCTTTTATGGTGAAATCCCATAAAAATTTGAGACACGTTGGTGTGCCAACTAAACATACCTATTTTAAGCTACATATATTTATGGTAATAACCTTCAGGAAGAAATCTTCCCTCCTTTAGGATGAGGGATATACTGTAACCACTAGCAAACAGATGAGGGATAGCTAGAATTTTTAGGATTGTACAGCTACCTAAAATAAGGAATTATATTAATGGAAATTTTGCTTGCTAGGTGATTTCAGGATTATGCACAGCAAATGCTGTAATATCCTGCAGTACAACAGGGACCCTTACTAGCAGAATAAAGGACAAATTTGGGGCAGTTGGGCATTTACAGCTCAAACTTCATAGGGAGCCAAGAATATGCTGCGCATCATTGGAAGAGCGATGGAATGTGTCAGGATTTTTCTCCTTATTTTTGTTTTATTTTGCTGGTCAAAATGAACAGCCATCTCTGTGTATTGTGCTCTGTATTTCCAGTCTCAATAATAGAGTGGCAGAGGAAGTTAGCTGTTAGCTTGGATTTTTTTTATTTACTGCTTAATTTGTTTTTCTGTTGGGATAAGTATAAGAACTTTTCCATGTATTGAGCCTAAAATTTTCATTAAGGTGTTTATTTAAATGTAGGCTGTACAGCAAAGGAGAATTGATATAAAGAGAGAATGTGCAGAAGAAAATGAAATTAAAAAGTCCTCAGTCACTCTCAGAGTTACAGATACATTCAGGTTTTACTGGCATCATTCTTAGGGTATTTAATAATTCTTCTCACAATGTGTTAAATCAAGAAGGTAATAAAGTCTTCATCAGACTGGAAAGTTATTATGCTGTATATCTTCTCATAGTGAGCTGATTAAATGTGCTAATAAATTAAAGCATATTTTGGTATAATGCTATACCATTTATATCTTTAATTAAATTTAAGTGACAAAGGGTTTACTCATGGAACATTTATTACTTGAAAAAGGCCTACAGTATTTTAGTGAAGAAAATTTAAAATGGGAAAAGTGATTCCTTCTGCGGTGCTTTGAGTTGTTCAGTTCTTCTAATGTCTTAGTGTGTCCCGCTCAAGCCAGATAGTTCTGTGCAAAGCTTTTCCTTTTCTGTATGTCTGTGACCTCATTGAACTTTTGTTCTGTCTTTTCATCTTCATACAAGTTGTTCCTTATTTTTAGCTATGCATCGTTTCTACATTTTATTTCCACATCCCGTAGCATGAGCACTGAGTTTCTTAATATACTGCTTTTTGTATGTGCACAGTGTAACATAAAAGGGAAAAAATACAGTTTATACTACAGATTTATGCTTGAAATTGCCTACAGACTTCTATAAACAAAATGAAGCACCTTTTATATTTTTCTCTTTATTTAAATCATATCATGAGAGCTCTTCACTGAAATACCAATTACTCTATTTTTTTCTAATTTTTTTTGTCTTGTTCATTTTATTAAGGTTCGAGCAAGCTTTTATCAACAGTATGATCCATAGCATGGTAAAATCTGAGAAAACTTATTTTTGGATAGGCCTGCAAGACCTTAATAACACAGGAGAGTACTTTTGGCTAACTGCAGACGGGAAGAATCGCTCCATGAGCTACGCAAACTGGAACAAGCACCAGCCACGTGAGTAATGCACTGATGTAAAAAAGTGTAACTTCCTTCCGCAGGTTTAGCCAGATTAGCTTAGGGGAGGCTTGACCTTCCTTCCCTGCTTCGTGCCCGGACACTGTTTCAAAATTTAAGCCTCAGGATAGAGATACAAAAATTAAAGTGCTCCAAATCACTTAACTGCTTCTCAATTTTGGACTTTCTACTTTTATCCTTTACTACTGTATTTTCTAAAAATTGCGTTTTGTCTCTAGCATTTTGTGAAAAGAATCTTGTGTCACGGTCAGGTGAGCCCAGGTCAGCATGTTGAGGTCAGGTCAGGCAGATGCTGGATGCTATTTTCATAAGTTCACTGAGGTAGTATCCAGAACCTGATGCTAACTGAACACAATTCATGAAATTCAGGTGCTTTATTCTTATACTCACAATTTATTCTCTTGTTTTAGGCCATTCTGGAGGATGTGTGGCTATGCGAGGAGGGAACCCGGTTGGTTACTGGGAGGTGAAAAACTGTAAGGACTTCAAAGCGATGTCACTGTGCAAGCAAAAAATCTCATCTTATGAGGAACCTGAACTTACTTTTCAAAAACATTTGAGCTCCTGTTATTTTGGATGGGAGTCAGACAGTAATCTGCTCAGCTGTTACAAGGTAAAAAGACAAACTTGCTTTGAGTTTCTCTGTTTCTATGTCGATTTTCAGATGCCATTTCTAAAATCATTTTGATAAAGCTTTATTTCTTTTACTCAGCAAACAACATTTAATTGTTACCATTCTTCACTGCATTTTAAAGTAAATGAAAGACTTAAGATTTGAACCAGAACTATACTTGCAGTAATACACCTCTATTGTAAGAGAACCTGCAAATAATATTTGATTTTTATGAGCTTCTGAAACCACTGCTCTCCAAAATCAGCTGTTTTTACAGGGGTGTTTATTTTATTGCAGATATTTCACAATGAGAAAGTTCTGATGAGAAGAACATGGGATGAAGCAGAAACATTATGCCAAGATTTTGGAGGACATCTTGCTAGTTTTACTCATATCTATGAAGAGGATTTTTTAAATAATTTATTATATACCATTTTTGACAGGTAATTATCAATGTCAATCATTTATTTTAAACATAATGGTATGTAGAAAAGAATTGATGAATTAAGTCCTCCTGTCCTCTTTACTTGTGTCATATAACTGAAGTCTCTCCTATTGACTAACATGAATTTAGAAATCAGTGAAAAGTAGTGCAATAACAGCACTGAAATATGATTCTTTTTAAAGATCTTTGTAGTAGACGTAGAGCAACTGTTAAAGTCAACATGACATTCCTGTGAGTTAACATTCACTAGATGAAATGGAGGCTATGCAATCTGACTATTATTTTAGATTTTTTCTTCTTTAGCACTATAATTTAACATTTTAATTAAAAAAAAAGCTTGAAGAAACCCCAAAATATTAATAAGTGCATGTGCATTACAGTATGATATTTGAGTGAATTCCACAATAATTTAATATGGTTATTTACACTATATTGAAATAAGCTGTGAAACAATAAAGGAAAAAAGTGTGTCAGAAATGTTTTGTTTTTTTCATCATAGGACAGAAGAGAGACAGTTCTGGATTGGATTTAATAAAAGAAACCCATTTTCTGAAGGGTCATGGGAATGGTCTGATGGAACACCGGTAAATAGGTTGATACTGTATATTTCAGTAATCTCTCAAATCACAGCTGAGGATGAGTTTACAGAAGCAAGCCATGTGAAAAGACAAATGGTGTCCAGAAGCACTATTTTTTTTAATACCCACATACTTCATTTAAAGTGTTTTTTTACAACAGAATTAATAGTATACTCTCAAAATAGCTTCCTGTGCAAAAAGGTTATGCAGCAGCAAAACGATTTGGGTAGGATTATAAAATTTTGCAGGCACAGGCTTTCCTTCAGATCAGGTTGTGTTTAACCTGGGACCAGGTTTAGGCAGTTCCTTTCTGCTAGAATATAGAGGCACTGGTACCACACATGTATGTAGGTGACCTTTTGGAAAGCCTTTGGGCTGTGCTTATATCCCTTATTTGTCCTTTGACTGGGATTCATGCCTGCATTCAAAATCAAATCTTTACTTTTTTAATATCACTTTTAATTTTACATCTTCAAATATGTTGGTGCCACATGCTAGTCAGCTGTTAGTACTTGGGAATAATTGAATGTTGACTGGTGGAGAACTGTGTTTAAGAACCTGTGAGACCATAAGGAGGGGGGAAAAAAAAGAAAAAAAAAAGTTTGATCAATTCAGCTTAACTGAAGGAAAGCTAAGACTCATCAGATGAGTTTCCAAGATGTTTCTACAAGCCTCTCGTTCAAAAGACTGTATTTGTAATACGGGCCCTGCATGTCAATCTGAAGTTCTTTGAATAAGCAATGATTTTTGGAAGTACACAGAAGAGTCAGTTTTTAAACTGTAATTGTTTTTCAGCCTTAACAGAACAGTTGTCAGCTCTGTCATCGATATTTAAGTGACTTCAGAAAATAAATGTAAGGTTCAGTCATGCAGCATGCAAGGGGAAAGGAATTGGGCTGGCCTTTTGATGACCACTGCCAGTCTGTTGGTGATTCTTCAGTTGCTTGTATGAAGGAGGACTTTGGTATAAGATGGGAAAGTTGATTAGCACACTGAAAGAACATGATGGTGGGCCCCATTTTAGTCTTTTATCACCATAATTAGGTGGTGCTCTTAAGTAATCTGGAAGCTGCTTATGCTTCACCACACACAGCACCTCTGAATTAATCCTTTTTCTCTGCAGTGCGAGTTTGCTGTGCTTTATCTTGGATTGTTGGGGAAAGATAATGAATATGCTGTTTTCAGGTTGTATCCTCATTTTTGGAGGACAAGAATGTTGATGATGACTCAAGAAACTGTGCTGTGTTCAAAGTAAACCGGACAGTCTTTCCAGCACACTGCAATGAGAAGCGTGAATGGATATGCAAAATACCAAAAGGTGAAAGAACTAACCACCGCTTTTTGGTTAATGTACATTGCATGGTAAACCCACTGTTTGTAAATCGGAGGAGACAAGTAAAAATATGTAAAAGAATGTGGTTTTTTAATCTGTCTCTCGAAAGTCTTCTCACTGGTCGTCTGGGTAAAATCATACCAAAACTGCATGCGGCCTCCAGGGTTTGAAGACCAGTTAGAGGCAAGATGTTTGCAGGTAGTTCAAAAATGACTAGTACTAGGAGGTAGTAAGTTTTGAAAATTTATAAATGTTGCAAAAAAGTGTTGTTTAGTACCTGGGACAACTATTTTATTTTATTCCATCTTTCACACCATTTTTCTTTGTCTTTAAACAAGAATGGCAGTAGTCTTCATGATTGCTATTAAATTTTGGTCATGTGGTAAAAGCAATTTGAGTGAAATATCACTTTTCATCCTTAAGCTGAAATGTTTTACTTCATTTATTTTGCAGGTGTTAAACCAAAGAATCCGAACTGGTACATATCCGGTATGAGAACATTGTTTTCTTTTTTCACACCTTGAGATATTATAATTTTGAAATGTAATGTAAGCTATTAGCTAACATAAAATAACTAATGTGTTTCAAATTAAAATTTACATCGAGTAACTTGTAGGCACTAGTTATTACTAAATATCTGAATCTACCACTGATTCTTTTGCCTTTTTTTCAGAACTTCCGTGGTCATATTACCAGGGAGCAGAATATCTTTTCCATGTGAACCCTGCGGACTGGACCAGCTTCGAATTTATCTGTGGCTGGCTTCGTAGTGGCATAGCAACAATAAATTCTCCTGGGGAACAAGCCTTTATTCAAAATAAAATTAAGAAGGTAACAAAAACAACCTTGCAGAAGTGTTTGTGCAAGCATGTCTGGCATGCAGCGTGGGTATTTACCTATTTCTTTTCGCCCCATCCACCCATGACCCAGCTGTCCCCACAGCTGCCTTCTCTTTAAGTGTCATGGCTCCTCCGTCATTCATGTGGTGATTCTGCATCCATTGGGATTTCTCCTGCTTTGGAAAAGATGTAGCGTGCAGTGCAGTAAGGTCAGCAGTGTCCCCCAACGGTTACACTCAGTTTCCACACAGGGAGTTGCAGCTGGTCTTTGGGTGACTGCACTGAGGGATGTTTCAGGTCATACATTAGCATGAGGTGAGCAATATACCCAGAGGTTTGAAACTGTCTTTATAGTTTTAATCCTCACTGTGATGATTTGAGAGGTTACTTTTGGACAGAGCTGTCAAAGAATGAAGAATTACTGATTCCCTGAACCTGAATTAAATCTAGAGCTCTGAACCCCAGAGCTGATGCTTATGGTTTTGCAAAACTTCCCTTTTGTGTAGGCCAACTTGGTCATTGCAATGTTTCCACAACTTTGAATGATAAGGTCTGAATCAGATCCCTTGTTACTAAACATATTTATATGGAAAAAAGACATCTGACTAAATTCCAATTTTCGTAGGAAAGCAGGATTTCTGTTGTAACCAGTAGGATGTAACAAACATATTTCAACACAAGAAATAGCTGCAGAAGCAGATGAATTTTGTATGGCAACATGACGAACCAGATTTAAACCAACACTCCCAAAACAATCAGTTTGCTTTCAGATATTCTCAGTAAAAAAAGAAATAAGGAAAATAAATAAATAACTTTAAAAAGAGAAAAAGGGGGAAGTACAATCTTTCTGTCTTATTTGAGAGCAAATATTCTGAAGCTGTAATGTAAAAGAATAGCCAAATCTAGTTATTTAAAAGCACAACCAGTACAGAGTCAAAAAGGCCCTTTAGCTATAAGTATTTAGTTTTGCTTACATTACATAGTCTTCTCTGCTTTTAACTTAGAATAGAAAAGAGAAGGGGAATTTTTGTAATAAGTTTTTTTCTTTAAAGTGTCTAGTGAATTATGAATTGCTACTGAAAATTTTGTATAGAAACATGACGAACCAGATTTAAACCAACAATTCATGACTGCAATTACATAATGAAAGAACACCCTAACTGGACGCAGTGTCTTCATCCACATCTCTTAGAGGCTGTACTGTCAGTTAAATATGCTTAGGAAACAGTTTGAAAATGTTAAGAACTGGAAGTATTTCAGTTTTAAATTGAAAAAAAATGCTTTTTATAAGTTGAATACTTCTCTGGCTTTTTGTAGTTGAAAAAAAATACAGTCTTAAGACTGTACTAATTTTCAGACTGGATAGGCTGTAAATTTCCAAAATTGGCACTCTTGTTCATAGAAACACATCAGCCATCCGGGATAACTTGGGACTAAGTTATTCTCTCCTTTTGCACATAACTTCAATAAGGTCAATGGGAGTAGTAGCATAAATTAAAACAGGGAAGGTTTAGTGCATGTTAACACTTAAATCCGAAGGAGATGCTATTCAACTGAGCACGGACAGAATCTGATTTTACAGATTTGGTAGTGACTTAATAAGAGACTTTTTTTTTCTTTTTTTTGTAGCTATCGAATAGCGATGTTCACTGGTGGATTGGATTGCATGCAGAAAACTTCAGTGACGAATTTCGGTATGAATACAATTTGGCCATTCCTGGGTTGTAATGGACATGTCTTGTAAACAAGCCACGATACATTTACATAGACTAAAACTGTTTGATGACTGAGTGGGATATTTGAGGCAGCTTAAATTCTCATGTGAAGTTATGCAGAATATATTACTCTTAATTTATTTCCATTTTTCAGTGTTTTTCTGAAAGAGATATAAAAGTCCTAAATATATACCTGGCTTTGGTTTTTTTAATGCTTAGTTACTTCAAAAGCCAATTCTACCCTGTATCTGTATGGAACAATTTCTAATATAAGTAGTATTTTCGGTCAGGAAAGGAAAACGTGTAACTACACTCTTAACATTTCTGTGCAGCTGGAGAGATGAATCACCAGTAACATACCAGAACTGGGATGAAGGGAGAGAAAGTTATCTGCCCAAACCAGGGAAAAGATGTGGCTTCATTTCATCACAAACAGGTTTATTTTATATTTCCCTTTGTTGCAGGACTTGTTGATTCTGCTGTGGGCCTGAGGACTTACATCTTTTAACTGCTTTCAAGGAGTGTGTTCCTTATTGTTGTAGTCCTGTTATGTGTTTATCATTTGGATAGCTACTTTTATGGTTAAGAAAAAAAAAGCAAAAGTGTCATGAATTTTCTGAGGGACAAAGGTATAGGACAAAAGTGTGTTAAAAGTGCTAGTGGTCTAGTGTCAACCTAAAATACTCCAGTGATAATGAATCTTTGTTTTGCCTAAGAATCTTTCACATGACATGGCATAAATGCTGATACGTTGCCAATTTTCACGTTCAATTTTTTCATATCCAAATGAACCAAGAAACAGTAGCAAAAAGTGTTGCTCAGTTTATAAACTGTTTTTTATGTCCGTGCACAAACAACCTTAAATACTTTTGTCTCTATCTTATTTCCGATTATACAGCCAATTAGCAGAAGGATTTTAAATTTTACATTTTGTTATCTGGTGGTCCTAGCCTTTATATCATCACTAGGATCTGTATTTTGCAACAATAATCAAAATAAGTTAATGTTCCAGTATTCCAGTTCCAGTGTTGTTTATTATCTCACAGTCTGTATTTTCTTAAGATTTGTAAGTCATATGATAATGTAAAAATCTCAGCTTCCATGGCAAGCAGAATTTTCTTTGTGAGAAGAGTTTAAAAATTTAATCCAGCTGCACTCCTGTAGTCCCAGAATCAAAAGACAAAACTGAAAAAATATAAACCCTTTTTTGTACATAATCTTGTCGTTCCAATTCATGGTTTTCAAATTCTTGAACTGAGATACTATAGTTAGTATCAGATAAAAGGACTCCCTCCCATCAGCTGGCCGACAGATGGGAACTGGTCAACAAATGTTTCATAGCACGGTTTTACACTGAAAAATGTGTTTTCCTTTCAAGCTTGTCAGCATCTTATGTCAGTACCTGGATCTTGTCAGCAATTTTCAGTGAACGAAAGTCAAAACATTTTATTTGGAAGGCATCTTTTCTATATATTTCTTCTTTTTTTTTGTATACCATTAATATCTTTTTAAAAATACATGATGATATAGGCGTATGTTATGGGACTTAGTGTAACGGAATTAAACTTTCAAAATCAAATTTTGAATAAAAATAACAACCCCTTCCACCAACAATTCCACAGCAATGTTATATATTCATATGCATTTGATGTAGAATCTTGTCTTTCTTGACCAGTAAAGCATAGCCTTACCACTGTCTGAACTCACTATGAAAAGAATCTTTCTAGTTTTCAAGTCAATGTTGAACTGCGATTATTCTATTTTAAAGAAATAATCCTTTTTTTTTTTTCTCCCCCCCACAGGATTCTGGGGTGATGAAAATTGTACCATTTCTCTTCCCTGCATTTGTAAACGTAAATTTGCATGGAAAATTGAGAAAGAGATTCCTAAAGACCAGAATCAACAAGGACTGTGTCCCAAAGGCTGGTTGCACTTTGGATTCAAAGTAAAACATTTATTTTTCTTTGGTTATTCAAAATGCCGTACGTATTTATGACAGAAATTTGACTTGTTAAAAATTGTTCAATATTTGAAAATTTCATCTCTTTTGCAAGTAGGGCTCTCAGATATATACATACCGGCACAGTGATACAAAGGCTTCTGGGTACTTAGCAGCTTTGCATACATAAGTTGCCTTAATACAGTGTTGAAATTTTTACTGTAATTCAAGGAAATGAGTATTCATATATGCAAATCTATCCAAGTATATTTGTGCATTCGCTGTCAAAAAGGCTGTTACATGTTCTCTTTTCCATTTATGACAACTCTAAGAGGCTTTAATGACCTGAAAAAAATTACTCTGACATCTCCTTATACTAAATAAATCCCTAACTGTTGTCATTCTTCTAAAGATGCAGTTTCACATAGGGTTCTTTAGAGGTAACTATAAACCATAGTTTATTTGCAATTGAAGGTTGAAAGGCAGTTATTTCTTCAGGCTTCTTTTATATGTTCCTGAACAGCAACATGCATGGAGAGGTGACCAGATTTATCCAATGCTAAACTGCAGGGCCTACAAGGATGGCTTTAACCCAGCTGGTGTTTACCTTTAAACAACTGAATTGATTCCAAGCCTAATTGGTAGCAGCTGAAAATCCCTACCAAGAATGTAGGAGAGATGCATTGCAGAACAGAAACTAATGAAGTATTTACTTTTCAGTAAAGTGTGTGAAACATTTGAGTGGCACTGATTCAGATCTTATCTGGCCCACCTGGTGATATTCACAACTTGATCTTCTTGGCAGCTTGGGATGGAAAGCATTAGACACTGAAAAAGCATATTCTCTTTGGGTGATGTGGACCTAGAAGTCTTAGTAATTGGTAAATAGCTTTTATGCTGGAGGAAAAAATGCCTTTTATTTTTTTGAAACAGTGCTTTCTGATACAAATCCCCAAAGATCCTGACCACCTGAGAAACTGGTACTCTGCACAAGCTTTCTGCAGTAGATATGAGGCGTCACTCGCACTTCTTGACGATGAAATGGAACAAGGTAGTGTTCTGAAAATGTTCCTGAAATAAATACGTTTTCATGTCTGTTATGATGCTGTAGTAGAGTTCAGTCTTAAGTACAGAGTTAAGAACAAAGAATGCTCAGACACTGTTTGTAGTTCCACTGCTTTAAACAAGGTGGTAAGTGTTTCTCTTTCCCAGTCTCCCAAATGTAAAGAACCACTGGACTGTAGGAGCGGTATGTTCTTGGGATTAATTGCAATTTGTGTTGTACTTTGTACCAGAAAGTAGTGCCAAATTAATTAAAAAATTCAAAAAATAAAGGAGCATCTGCTTAACAGCTTTCCTTGCAAAATGCCTGTATTACGAATACAACATTGTAGTGTTGTAAAACCAGTCCCATTTTTGTCCTTCAGTAGACTTAAAATCTTATCTATAGTATAGCACATAAGATCTGGGCCAGAAATGTTAGAAAAGTGAATGTCAGGACATTCAGGTATCTTTATGATCCATGTGATGCCATAAAAAAAATCTAGTTAAATTTGGTATATTTCTAAAACTTCTATTTGAGGGAATATAATAATCTCTCTTTATTTGAGAAGTCTTATTTTCATCTAAAATTTAGAAAGTCTTTTTCAAGAGAATATATCCAGAACAAATGCTTAGGTTGTTCAAACTACATGTGCCAGATCCTCACCCAACTGAAGTTCATCAGTTTAACTCATTCTATAATTGGACAGAAATTAAATGCAGTCATGTTCTTGCTTTCTATTAAACATATAATGTCATTAGTCATTGATATATTTTTCAGTGCTCTACTATGTTCGGAGGGTCTTTAGCTATGCCTAAATGATTAGGAGTAGATATTTTAACTCCCATTTCATTTTCCAGCTTTCATAACAATGAATCTATTTGGACGGAAAACTAGTGTTTGGATAGGTTTGCAGAGTGATGATTATGAAAAATGGGTGAATGATGATTCTGTAACATACTCCAATTGGTCTCCAGTTGAAGTGGCCCAGGTAAGTATTTCCAGGGGTTATATGGTCGGTGAGAAGTTGTTTTATCCGTAATAAGCATGATAGCCACAAAGACAAGGCCTAACTAGTTACAGCAACTGAGTCTTCTCAGTCTTTTCAACTTCAAACTACTGTGGGTGCAGATTTATAAGCATAACCAGTGGCTAAAAAAAAAAGAACTCTACATGTTTGTTTATGCATTTTATGCAGTTTGTGGTTATAGTCACATTCTCTTGCAATTCCTTATAAGTGCCATTAAATAATATGGTCCACAGCTTGCACTAGCTCTGAGCAAAATTGAGGAATAAGATTGTGAATTTCATAATTGATTGTGTTGTTTTGCATCACGTTAGTCAGTGGCCTTTTAGTTTGTTCAGTGACATTTTGTGACTTTTTACTATGAGGTTGTTATTTCAAATTGTATTTATAGGAATGTTCATTGTTCTACCTAAATATTTATAATTGCTCAGTTATGCGTTCTTTCTAGAAACTGTCTTTTAAAATTATTGTTAATTATTGATTACAGAGACACCTTTATAACAGTGCCAGCTCTCAAGAACAAGTTCCATTATGTGCGCTGGTATCAAATAACCCTAATTTTTATTTTACGGGAAAATGGTACTTAGAAGACTGTCAGAAAAATTACGGTTTTATCTGCCAAAAGACTCAGGGTAAGGACTTGCTGTTTGTTTTGCTTTTGTTCTCCTTTCTTACCATGTTTAATTCATTTTAATCACCTTCTTTTCATCTGGGATTAGTTTACCAGAGTCTATAAATCCAGGAACATAAAAGATTCCTAAGGTAGTTTTATTTTGATAGACAAACCATCTCTACAATATTTAATAAGTCAAACAAGTAACTTATACAACTTATGCCTTTGTTGTTAAATTTTGCTTCTAACTGAGGTTTCTGTTGCATATCTTAGATACAAGGAAAGGGATGAAATTTCATATGTGTGTCATGGCAAGCAAAGTAACAGCATGAAAGCACGAAAGGCAAACCTGTGGGGAGCTTAAAATGAAAATCTCCTGCTTTGGTTTTTGTGAGTCTAGCAAAATTAGATCAGACTAGACTCTATTAAAAAAAAGTATTTCTGTGAACAGTCTAGACTGCTTGGCTAGTCAAACTCAGTGTGGCTTTTCTTTTCACGCTTTTCTAATTCTATTACCATAACATTCACTTGCCAAAAACACAAAGCTTTTGCAGGGAACACACGGTGTTTTGTGTTGGTTTGTTTTTTCCCTCCCCAAGCTCCATTCCAGAGGTGCCTGGTGGGGTGCGGGATGCCGATGTTCCCAGGAGCGCGCAGGAAGTTTTCAAGCTGTGCCTAGGGGCTGCCACAGCTGTGCCAGCGTGAAACCACCAGCGCACGTTCCCAAAATAGCCCCGCAGCAAATTATTAACCCTAAAGCACGGGGAGGACTGTAATCTGAGCCTGGGAGGATGTGTCCTTGGGCTATGAGCTTAATGTGGCTGTTTTATATGGCTCGGCTTCATATATCAGCTCTTAGTTAAGCTCTGTGTCTAAAGAGATGATCAACTCCTGCTGTTCGCCCAAGAGGCGAGAGCGGGAGTGGAGAAGGAGGATAAACAAATAAGCTTTAGGCAGTTCTCATACGTGGCTCATAAAAACCATACATGTACGTGACATTTATTATGAGAACAGCTGCGGGGACTGCTAGAATAATTCTGTGCCCAGTGTAGGAACAGTTAACAAATGCATTTGCCAGCTCTGCTTTGCTGTTTGTCCAAAGCCCCTGTTATTTAGAACCCTGGCTGCTGCTCCTTGCGATGGCAAAGGCTTTGCAAGGCGATGCAGCAGGGACGAGAGCTGCTGGGCTACTGCAGCAGAGGGGTCCTTCGCCTTCTGCCAGCAGTGCTGAGTTTGTGTGACATTTTACTTTTGTGTTTGATTTCATTTTCTTCTGCATTTGCGGGCTGCAGTGGCTGAGCACAGGGAGAGGCGCCCACCAGGTCTGTGCAGAGCAATATGCAGCCAGGGAGGAGCGACGCGACCTCTTGCTGGCACTAGCAGACTGCTAATGGGTTCAGATATCTCAGCTTCCAGCAAAGAGGCAATGAGGCTTTGCTTTTGCCAGTCTATCTGTGTCCCTTCCCTTTTGTCACATTATTTTCTGTAGGAGATTAAAATGAAGGAAGCCAGCAGGAGATGTGACTTGTGCTGCCATGTGTTAGTGATGCTTGGGTCTGGATGTGCAACATTTCCCTGCACATGCCACTTATTTTGTAAGCAGTGACATGCACACAATATGTCTGCCAGCTTAGGGGCAGAATCTTTTCTTGTTTAGCAACTTCTAAATTGTAGATGAGTTGTGAATTACAAAGAAGAAATTATTTAATACAGTAAGACACTTCTTAATATACATCCCAACTTGGCCATAAATGGAATGAAGTTAGCAAAGCAGCCACTTCCTTTTGTAATCACAGTGAAATTTTACAGACAGATATAATTAATCCAGACTGACAAATGGGATTAAAACTGAGGCACTGCCTATTTTAAGGATCTTTGAAAGTATACAGTCAAACTTTGCACATTAGCAAAACGATTTGCCTCCTGTCTCCTGTACAAGTGGGAGCCTGGCAGCATCACAGGCTGAACTGTGTTAGAGATGTTCTCCATCTCCATGAGTCTTATGGGAGACTATTTTTATTTCGTAAAACTAAAAAGTTGGGGTTTTTTTTCTTTTTTTGGTTATACATTAAATTTATTCACTCCTATGACCAATTTTGTGCAATGATAGAATTTCAGATACTGTCCTGGTAGTCTTTTTTTCTGGTAGTCTTTTAATTTTTGAAGTTCCTCACTGAAACTAAAGTTTGCTATTTATACATTCGTTTTTAAGAACAGTGCCGATTCTTTAGGAACTGTTCCGCTTCATCAAAGTTAACAATTTGATTAAAAAAAAAAAAAAATCCTTTTTCTCTGTTTATCACAGAAACATCCAGACATGTAATAAATGCGTCAGAACTGTACCCTATGCCAGAGACTTTAGAATATGGAAACAGAACGTATAAACTACTTCGTGGGAATTTTACCTGGTATTCAGCTTTAAAAACCTGCATGGCAAACGGAGCTGAGCTGGTCAGCATCACAGACCGGTATCACCAGTCTTTCCTCACGGTCATTGTGAATCGCTTGGGATACAACCACTGGATCGGGCTGTTCACCTCGAATGTACGTAACAGATTTTGTATCTATGAATATCTGTGTCTCTACTCTTTCAGTAGTGCGCTAATGAGCTACATCTTTATTTTGAAGTTGCTAGCAGCTCAGATCCAGAAGTGAAACCCCCAAATCCTTGAGGGCTAACTGTTCTGTGGCAGCATGATGTATAAGTTTTATGAGAGAGAGTTTGGTCTTAGCAATATGTAGTACAGTGAAAACTGAAAATTAGAAGGCATAGAAAACACATTTATAAAAACAAAAAACAACAACAACAAAACCCCAAACAAGATTCTTGTAGTATCCTATAGCTTCACCATTAAAATAACTTATGTTCATTTTTGTGTCTGTATAAACTGAATAATCTCTTGCCTAAAATAGCAGTTTAGATGTAGTTTGTGGTCTCTGAGAAGTAAGTTGTGAAGATCCTTGCAGACCCAGCATTAGAAGAGGCAAAATAAATTATGTTGCATCTGGTGAGGACAACATCAGAAGAGGGGAACATTGCTTATATAACACTAAACATATCAGAGAAATAATCTTAAATTTGTTTTGGCAGAATGGGCTTAACTTTGAATGGTCAGATGGGACAAAGTCTTTGTTTACCTTCTGGGAAGATGATGAGTCCCAGGCATTTGGCAGCTGTGTTTATATTGATACTTTGGGGCGCTGGAAAAGTGCTAACTGTGAGCGACATCTGCAAGGAGCAGTTTGCCATGTACCACCTAGTAAGTGAGAGTTAAGTTTTATATTAAATGTTTGCAGCTTCAGATCAATCTATTGACAGTGGAAGTAATATAAGGAAATGAGTTGGTTTGATAGGAAATAATAGTCATTTTTAGCAAAAAAAAAAAAAAAAAAAAAAAGTATTCCCTTTTTAAAAAATAAGATTGGCATTTCCTTACTACAGGTCCTATTTGTGAAACCTTTTTTCTGACCCCCATAAAATATTGCATATCAGGTCTAATCTGTAAGAAAATGCACAGAGAATTTTCAGAACTGGAAAAAAAAGCAGGAAAATTTCTATTCTTATATTCAATGAACACTATGTTATCTGTGAAAAATAATAACTGTTAATAAACTAGCTCCAAGGGAACTAACTATATTAAGTTTGCTACAATTTACTGTGGATATGAGTGAAGATGAGCATTTAGAGCAAAGTAAAAAAATTCAGTCCACTCTTCGCTGCTTGCATGCAAAGAAATTGCAATGTTTATTGTAAAGGAGAGATTTGTTTCGTGCATCCTAAAATAGACTTTCCTTCTTGCAATCCTCTGCCAATTACCTGGATTTCATTTGAACCCAGAATCCAATCCCAGAATCTCATTCAATCCAGGATTGCGCAGCGTCTTTGGCAGCCTCCAGTTCTGAAAATAGTTCCTGTTTGGTAGGATTGATTACCAGCCACTCAGCATATTGCTTATTATAGGTTTGGATCTCTTGAAAAGAAAGCTGTTTTGGAATCCTTCAAGACAAAAATTACTCTGTAACACGGGTTTGCTATAGCAGCTGACTCTAATTTTCTAATTGGTTTGTCTAATTATGTAATCATATGTTGCCTAAGGCTTATCTAATACTTAAAGATAGTGTTTGCCAGCAGATACCTTCAAGAAGAAGGATACCTTCCGGACCCTAGAGTAAAATCCTGATAGTTTTGTTAAAAAAACAGCTTTTTGTTCAGAAGCACAACAAATTTCCCTGTTTAACCTACATACTGACTTTGGAAAGTGGATAAAAAAACATTATACAATTACATACAATCACATGCTTATTAGCATTATCCCCCAACAATGTGTGGAACGTTATATTAATGTGTATCTTGTTGTGCCAATAAAGCTGTGCTGTGATTTCTGTCACAGAAAAGAAACTCGCTGACTATAAAGGCTTATGTTCAGAAAAAACTGTTCCCTGGATCAAATTCAAAAACAATTGCTACAGCTTTTCCACAGTTCTGCAGGGCACAAGTTTTGATACTGCATACGAGGTCTGCAAAAATCAAGGTATTTATTTTCTAGGTATAAAATGTCATCTTTTCTTGTTAGCTAAAAAAAGTAGTATTTTTTCAAATGACAGAAGTCATGGCTTGTTTTTGTTCCACTTCAAGGTAATGGTGGCAGAGCTAATAAGCCAACAAGGTAGTTGGAAGCTACTACAACATATATCAAAACAATTTCTTTTCCATGTAAAAATATTTGTTTCTGGAATAACATATAAAATGCCTTTTTTCTTTTCAGCCTTTTTTTAAAAATCAAACTATTTTTTTTATCAGCATATTTGTATTTATTTTAAATTTTAAATGTTACCAAGTACAACTAGAATTTTTAAGCTTTTGAATTATGGTTCTCAATTTTTGGAAATGTAATGTTATTTTTTGGCATGGATTGTTTAAGAATTTATTCTGTGTTTAATCTATAGGATCTAATCTTTTAACTATTCAAGATGAAGATGAAAACGCCTTTATTCTGGAAGAATTACATAATTTTGGTTATTCTGTGCAAATGGTTTGGCTGAACATTCTGCTTGTTACAGACAGTAAGTTTTGGGTGGAAGAGAACTGAATATAATAATCTGGTTTGTTTTGGTTTTATTTTAATACTGCTAGCCATGATCCAGAGCACTTTTTTTTTCTTTTGTTTGTTTTTGTTTTGTTTGTTTGTTTTTCCCCACTATTTATTATCTTTTCATGATGTAGTAAAAATAGCCAAGCTTTCAATAATCATTTGATAATAATCTCCATGCACAATGTATCACAGAATCACAGAATCCTTAAGGTTGGATGGGACCTCTAGAGATCATCTAGTCCAACCCCCCTGCTCAAGCAGGGACATCTACAGTGTGTGGCACAGGGATGCATATATGTGAATTTATTTTTTCTTCAGAAGGCAATACAGGATACTTCTTGTCAACTATGTAATATGTTTTTAAGTCCTTTAAGAAAATGGAACTTAGTGGCCAAGCAGACAAAATTCTGGCATTCCTTTAATAATGAAATATTTTCTTTGCTGCAATAAGGCCAACCGAAGTAGAGATACTTACTAAAACAGTAGAGTGTTTTATTATGATTTATCTCTTCTACCCTTAGATGAGACAGTATCCTGGTTTGATGGCTCTCCTTTAAATTATTCTAACTGGGGCATCAGGGAGCCAGAATTTGACCATCTCAAAGGGAATTTCTGTATCGGCCTGAGGACCATGGATGGAGTATGGCAATTATCTTCATGCAGAGAGAAAAGGGGATTTGTGTGTAAAATGGATGCAGGTATGCATTTCCATCCGTCCATGCCCCTCTCCTCCTCCTTCCCCCTCAAAAAAGGGCAATTTTATGCTTCTAACCAATGTTGTTGTTGTTGTTGTTCTCTCACTTTCTCCTAGCTTTCACTGGAATAGTTATAGCCTTTATATTAGAAAAAAAATGCTTTTAAAAAAACAACCTAATTCCAGTGCTGCAGTCCATCACTGGTTTTGCTTGACATGTGTCGGTGGTTTATATCCTTCCCAACACTGTGAGCATTGCTGAATTCCCAGAATAGCCAGGCTAATCTCATGTTGAGGAACCTGGCAGCATTTTCCATACGGAAGACCACAATAGACTTTTCTCCTGCATCTGTGAGCCCTGGAGAAAAGCAGTGTGGCTTCAGCAGAGCTGCAGTACACGTAGGCTGCAACTCCTTGGGGAGCTGTGGAAACCTGACCACTAGGAATGCGTCTGCGAGTACTTGGAGAGCCCACCCAAAATGCCAAGATCACTGGTGGACTTAATAGTTAGATGTAATTAACCTCTGCACGGTTCTGCTTGTGCATTTATACTTTTCTAAAGTGTGTGAATACTGCTTTTCATCCTTGCAAAAATGACAGTTAACATATTCCGTGAAATTTAAGGAATTTTAGGTGACAGATTAATCTATGTTTAACTTAGCCTGTTGAAATCCTATTGATGTGAGTAAAGTTAAACAAGAACCAGGCTGCTCTTAGTTGTTTTTATTTAGATTTTCTTCTGAGTATCAATTTTACAGTGATTATATATTAAGTTCTCTTAATTCTGTGGATAATGTTATGACAATTCTGGATTCCATTTCAGGTATTGATGCAGCAGTTTCCTCTAGAAAAAGTAAGTTCATTTCGGTACTTTCTTAATTTTATGATGAGTAATAACATACTTTGAGTTGATATTTTGTGAGGTATTTGTTTGCACTGTTGTAATTTAAAGTAGGGGATATATAAAGAGTAATAAGATGTTTTCTGTAGTTATTACTAAAAATTTCTGTCTTTATCTTCCAGCCTCACATCGTGGGCTTACAGCTCTAGCTGTTATAGTAACGTTGGTGATGCTGGCTGCCATTTCCACTTTCTTGTGGTGCCTGTACAAGCAGAACAACAGGCTCTTCAGTAGAATACTGTGGGTCAGAAATGCCTATTTTCCACAGATTAATGCTGATGTTCCTGCTTTGGAAGAGAGCATCCTCATTTCTGATTTTGAGAGAAGCGAGAACAATTAGTTTTTCGGGAGGACCAGGCAATCACTTCTTCCATGCTAAATACCAAACTCTACAGGACAGCACAGTTCTTGAGCCAGGCACAATCTCAGACCAGCTCATCTTCTCAGGGTTTTGCGTCATGGGCAAGCTGATAAAGGAAAGCAAAGAAAATGGCCAAATGCCACCAAAAGAGTGGGGAATGTGAGAAGCAACCGCTGCCTGTTCCTCCCCTCTTAGTGCCCTCGGCGTGGCCACGTTCTGAATCTTCCCTAGGCACATGATGGACGGAGAGGAGCAGAGAACCCAACGGCCCTGCTCACATCAGCAGCAGTCCTTCACGTGTCCTCCACGCTCTGCGTGCCGTGCCTGGGGGCACGTGCTTCCTGGGAAACCTCCACAGGCATCGCCACTGTCTGCTGCGATGGCAAGAAACAGGGGATCACCTCCTTCTTGTTTTGCAGGTGTTGAGGGTGCTGGACTTGGACCTGTCCTGGTGTTTGTGCAGGCGCTTTCACGTGGCAGTGGTGGCTTGGGCCTAGCCGTGTCAATCCTTCTGCTTGGGGCAGAGTTAAGTGCAGATATGAGTCACGCAGAGATGGGCTCCCCTGGGAAGAGCTCCCGCTGCTCCATTGCCATGCCACCTGGAAGGGTGCATGTGGGCCATCACGTCCAAGCCACAGGGCAGCTGACATTTGCTTCCCGTTTTTTCATTCAGGGATGTTTGGGCTGTAGTGTTTTGTTTTTACATATTGCGGAATCTGTCCATGAGCCAGCATTTAAAATTCAGCCCTGAATTTAGGAACCCTGAAACATTTTTCAGGGGTTATGGGACATTTTTTCCTTAACACTTACTCATTCTGCAAAAAGAACAATGTTATTTTTCAGACAGTGGAATATTGCCAGGTAGTTTTCCAAGCTTATAGCGAGATGAAGTCACTTCTGATTTAGGAGTTTCAGAGTTTACCTAATTTGGCTCAGCATCCTTATTTGGTATTAAAAAAAAATTAAGAGATATAATGACTTTGTCATCCAAAAGTTAGTATATTCACTGGAGATGCTTCCAGTGTCCTCTTAAAGATTTAATGCTGAGATCTTTTGCATAGCTTATCAGAAATTAAATCCCATCAACTACTTCTAATCATAGTTTTAGTCCATATCTGTTTGAATAAAAATGTTACAAGTGTTGCTGAAGTAAATTGCCTTTACTGTTCACCTACAGTATTTCTGCAAGCAGTATTAATGCGCATGTACAGTAATGTACATTGGAGCCCCTACTTTAAAAAGTTAAGGAAGATATGTGGGAGAGCGGCATTTGCAATCCCAAAGAGTGGTTGTGTCTCTAGTCTTCGTGCAATAATTCAGTTTAACAGTCTACCAAATGGAAATTCTTCATGTTCCATAATCATACTAAGGTGCTAATGGAGGAGTGTTTCCTCCAACAAAGCAACTGCAGGTTTTTTTTTTTTTTCTGTGAAATTTCACTGAAAAATTGTTCTTTTGGCAGATGGTTCTGAAAGATCCTGGTTCCAAGTCTCTGTGTTACCTCAGTGACAGTGGTCTAGGACAGAAACACTCTTTGTATGGGACTGCTACCTCTTTAACTAGACCTCTAGCCATATAGCCATATTGTTAAAAAATATCCAAAAGGTTCTGGAAGGATTTTGAGGGTTTTTTGGGTTTTGTTTTTGTTTTTGTTTTTTGTTTTTTGTTTGTTTGTTTGTTTTTGTTTTTGTTTTTTTGTTTTTTCCTTCCAGCATGGAAAAACACATTGTCAGTAATGAAATTTTACCTCAGAAGGGAGTTATTGTCCCTTCAACCACCTCTAAAAGCTGCTGTCAAGGGCTGTGTTTACTGTAGGGTGTTCTGTTTGTTTAAGATTACTCATTCTGACAATTTGCAACAGCGTGAAAATGCAGGTGCATTTGTGTCAATTAAGCTAGCAGGTGAGGCCAACTGAAATTTTTTTACATAGTATTTATACATAGGAATGTATGGCTTGCTTTTAGTTACATTTCACATGACTCTATAAGATGGCTAATTTTAGAAACATGGGAAAAATTCCCTATTCATGTCATAATTATGCACAAGGCTAACTTTATTTTCTTAGTGTCTAGTATATTTCTGTGCTGGTTTACAGAATTTAAAATTATGTCAAAGAGGCTATGGAGAACTGGAAATACGGAAAAATCCCAGTTTAATTTTCAACTTACTGTTTTCTGTAACTTTCGTGGATGTAGCTATTGTAAGTTCTTACTCTGATTTTTCCATCATGTAAAATATACATAGCTTTTCTGTATATGTTTCCTCTAATGGTTTGGCTCCGTACATTCATCTTCAGTAATGTTTTCAAAGTTTGGTCTTAAGCCTGTAGCTTTATCTGTTGGACTGTATGCAAAGTCCATTATTAGACTTTGCATATTGTAGCCTTTTACCATCATCATGGTTTCCAGATCATCTGCTGTTTATATACATGAACTGCGATAGCTTTGTTGTCTTCTCTCCTTTCCCCATGAAAATTCACCCTACTTATCCAATAGTTGGAAGAGCTTAAACCAACATATCTCCCTTCATCACATTCACTGACAAGTGCAAATGCTGCCTTTTTACAGCAAGCAGAGTGGGTTGCAGGATGTTTCCTGTTTCAGAGAGTGAGCTCAGAGGACATGAGTTTATCAGGCTATACTGCTGTTACCAAGGTATGCATACTTTGTCAGACTTTAATTTTGTGAAGGGTGGTAGGTATTTTTTTGCAAAACTTGCCATAGGCATTTTATCAATTTTTTGAGGTATATTGCAATCATTTTAATATATTTGAAGAACATTTATATAAAAATAACCTTACCCTCAAAATAGTGATTACTGTCTAGCATTAACTCTGATGTAAATGATATTATGTTAAGGGAAAAATTGTTGAAACAGTGTTTTCTTCAGACTGTGCAAGAGTTGTGAGGGAGTTATTTAAAATCTGTCATCACTTAACTCTATAATTGCAGGCATTGCAAGAATGTAATCGTAGCTTGTTTTCTATTCCTTTTTCTGGGTTTTTATTGCCATTCCTTTCAGTTTCCCTTGATTGTTGGTCTCTTGTCCTACTCCTAATCTGAGAATTTGGTGAATAAATTTTCATGCTGACCTTGATGGTAATGGCAGGGAGGCTCACTGTATTATTTCAGCCGGCTAGTGTGACTAGTAAATTTTCCTGCCGTAGTCGCTCGGAGTCTTTCCTGGCTGTAGGTAGCTGCTGTGCTTTCGGGCCTAATGGCAGCAATTCCCAGGCACTGCAGCGGGGCCAGGTGCTCTGGGCTCTACCCTGTGGCCCCAGTCTTCGCTCCAGCCACACACTCGGTCCACACTGGTGAACAGGGAGGCACAGCCAGTCCCTGGGACCCCGCTCTCCTACTCCGTTCCCAGGGCAAAAATTCCAGTGTAATTTAGCCCCCTGCTTTTTTTTTCCCTTCCATCTTGTCACTCCCTCCCTAATGTTGTAACAAGCATCCTAGTTTCTTGCAATAACAAACCCACTGAACTGCAATCCATGGCATACCCTTCCTCCAAACCACATCTATGTAAGCAGAAAATTTTGGTTAAAAGCTGAATTCTACATGTTCAGCAACAGTTTTCTAAATCCTCAGCTCCAGAGAGAGGCCAGTCCTAATCTCTTGCGGTCTGATGCAGCCCCCAAGTGTAAGTAATTGTTAGGAGAAAATTCTCTGGCATTAGCTGTATTAAATGTATGAATAAACCCTGAGCCTTGCGCTTGGAAATGCAGCCGTCTCAGTGTGGCCAGTAGATGGTAGTAGCACACGCCAAGCTGACAAAATTAAGTGCCTTCAAGAGAAAGGGCAAGGATCTGCTCCTGATTGCTTTGAAGCTCTGTTAAATGACTAGCAAAGCTCTCAGGTTGCAGGGCTCTCCAAATATGAGTGTCACTTCTAAAACACAGCCACAAAATTACCAGGCTGTTTCACGGGAAGTTGTCAAGTCTCAAAAGCCATTCTCATTCTCTATGAAAATGGAAGGTAAATGGTTCTAAAACTCAGACTGCACTAAAATGCTCAGTTAGGAGGGGATAATGCAAGTCTCTTAGTTGGTGAGTAATTCTTCTTCTGTTTAGTGAGTGATGGAAAAATCCACTTGAGTTCTTGAGCATTAAATAAATAAATAAAGAAAAACATGTAGCATTGTGGTAAGCTTTAGTTCTGATCAACTCGAGGGTAACTCACCGAACATATTCCAGACAGCTCCTTTTATTTTAAATGCATTTTGCTTTTATGTTTTATTTCTTTACTGTTTGAGTGCAGGCATTTACTTACTAAACTGCTATGTGGGAAAAGGAAAATGAAGAGAGAGGAAAAGAATCATTACACTTTTTTTAAATCTATTGCTTAAGTAGTTACTGCACTTTATGTGGGAAAAGGAAAATGAGAGAGAAAAGAATCATTACACTTTTTTTTTAATCTATTGCTTAAGTAGTTACTGCACTGCTGAAAGTAGATGTATTTTTCTTCTCTTCAATTAATTCCATAAGGAGCTCAGGCGTTAAGAGTTGCTGATCCCTTTCCATATCCATTACCTTTATGCAGAAATTGACTGTGATCTGGATTCTCATCCTGGAAGCTTAACCTTAAAAAAGGCACTGACAAACAGCATGCAGCAAAGCCTCACTTTGGAGTCCTGCTTTTTATAATCTTGTTTCCTTGGACTGCAGCTTTTCTATCCTTTCCCCATCCTTCTGTGATGAAGCAGCTGCATTTGTTTACGGAGATGCAGTGGATCCAGCGTGCCGAAGCGCCTGCAAGTGCCGCCACGGTAATTTATAGCCAGGAGATAGCAGAAGGCTGTCAGTTCTGTCCTCTGCAAGCCAGCGCAGGAGAACAGGAAAGACACTGTCTCTGAATTAGGCACATCAGGCTGTAATGACCTGTAACGAACAACCCTCTCTCTGCTCGTGATATTCGGTCAGTAGTTGTGTTAAGTCCATTCCCAACAGCTGGGGGAACTGACAGAGCACAATAGCTGGGACAAAGAAGTGCCTCAGACTGTACTTAACACTGTCATTTGAAAACCAAAATTATGCCTGTAGCTTTTCAGCTTTGTGTAAATGGGTATTTATGTGCAGAAATGTAAAGGTTCCTTCCATGCTGCCCAAAAAATTCTTTGTAATTTTTATGCGTTCAGTTTTTACTGAATACTAAAAATTATCCTATCTTGTAGGCATCTCTGAAGCTATTTGTGCAGGTTACTGTTCTGAAGCGTGATCTTAGCCCTTTGAACCTGGTAATAACCCGCTGAAGCTGCTCTGTCATTCCCTCCTGCCGCAAACTGCGTGTGCTTTGGTGAGACGTGCTGGGAAGGCCTCTCTGGGAGCAAACGTGGGCTTGCACAGAAGTTGAAGGAAAGACAGACTCTGCGTGGTCAGCAGCTTTGGGCTGCGTAGCTTCGCTAACGCTCGCTTTGGGACCGCGTCCCACAGCTTGACGCTTTCAGGGTCGTTGAGATATGAAAGCACAATCCCTAGCATTGGATGTTGCCGATGAGATGCAGTACATAAGCTTTTGATATAAAGTAAAACAATATTCTCAGTTAATTCAATATGGTCTTAGCACAACTGATATACAACTCTGGTTTATTTGTGTTTTTTAAAATGTTTTTGATGAAGTTTCTCTTAATCCTAATGCACTGATTTGTTACGTATTGGAAACTTGATGCCTATGCAAATGCTTACCCGACCTAAGCATTGAATTTTCTATATTCAAAATTCGGTAACATTGAAAGTATTTCCCAAAAGGTCCAAAGTTAATGAAAACAATGTTCAGAGTCAAACTGAAAAGTTTTGAGAGCAAATTTTGAAGATGATGATGTTGTGCATATGCATCCCCCTGTGAATCTAAAAGCTACAAGATACCTTTCAGTTAAGCATGGAGATGCATCAAAGCATCTCCTGGAGGCTCCTCTGGAAGGAGCAGATGAATAATATACTTACAGCTGCCTGCATCTTTTAAATAATTATAGTAAAAATAGACTGACTGTTCCCTCCACACTACAGCTGGCAGTGCAGCCAGTGTCAGCTTTATCACTGCATGCTCCTGAGTGCTTTGCATGGATGAACCTGGTACTTCTGGACCAGCACCAACCAGCACCATGTGTCTATCCCAGGTGTAGTAAATTATGGAAGTGGAAGGAAAAACAACTTGGGCTTCTTTCTCCATCCTGTCCTGTATCATCCATCCTTCCATGAGCTTCTGGAATCTAGTCTGGGTTGATAATTTGTATTTTAATCCTTGTTGTTTTCAAGAAAACTTGCTCCTTGCCTGATAGAAAGGATGTAAAGTGGGTGAGGACTAAGTTTCTATCTTTCTTAAGGCAGCCTGCATCCTTGCTCTCATCTAGCAGAAAGCCAAGCCAGAGGAAGGGGAAAATGGAGGGAAGATCTGATCACTGCTGAAAGCAGCAGCAATAAAGGCAATGGATCAATTCTTCTTGCTGTCTGGGAAGACTGGAACAAGAGGTAACTGACTTAAACCACAGCAGGGAAAATGTTATAACCATGGGAATAGCTGGACAAAACTATCAGCAGACAACAGAAGTGGTGGGAGCCCTCTGAGTAGCAGTGTGCACTGTGTAATTTGATAACTGTGATCTAGAACTAAACAAATCAATCCACTACCACTGCTGAGATATAGATGGATTTAAAGCACTGCTGCCTGTCCCTTTTAGCTCAGCCTGAGCTTGATCAGACAATCCTGATCTGAAAACACTCTGTGTGTGTGTGTGTGTGTGTGTGTGTTTGCACCTCAGCAGGTCCAGGAGCTGCTGGCTGGCGCCCAAAGGCTGTGGCAGCCAGGCAGCAATGGGGGAAGCAGCAGCGCTCAGTCAGCCACAAGCCTCTGCCTCCCCTTGGGGAACATAATAGTGAAAACAGCAACTTCCTGCACCAGCAGCACTTCCTGGTTAAAGAACTGAGATACAACTGATTGATTTTGGTGGACTTAAAAATTTCTATTCCTAGCTCCACGTGGGCCTGCTAGAAGCAAATTAGTGGTGACATCTAGATCAACAGTGGTTGGATAGACTGTACAGCCCACAACACTCCAACTGAAGCCTTAAGCTATGAGAAAGAGCAGGAATACTTGCCCCGGTTCTACCTGGGATCATAAAATCAGTAAAAACTTTCTTTTTAAAAAAAGGATGCATTTGATCAATTTCCATAGCAAAACATGAGAAAAATATATATATTTTGATGTGGATGTTTTTCAAAGTCTTGGGAATGGTATGTAAATAGAGCAAACCATGCACCCAGGCTTCCTCTGCAGGAATTGCTCCAAGGGTCGCTCACCTCCCTGGGCCAAGGACTGCTCTGCTGTGTGCCTTTCTGCAGGGGCTGCCCTTACTCTGCAGTGCGTGGGTGAGTGGAGCAGTTTGGCATGCAGAGATCCCATGTCCTACCAAGCCTAAGCATGGAGGGAAGTTCTCCAGAGCCCTGGCGCAGCCATGTAGGTCTCTGCCTTGCCCTGGAGATGGGAATATTCATGGGAAAGCCAAAATGAACTGGAGCCGCCTGAGAGGGGGCTCCCAAACACACCAATACTCAAAGCAGAAGCACTGCTTGATCTAAGTGCACAGCACTCTGCTAGAGCTAGTGTTTGTTGTTTTTAAGACTGCTTTTTAAAGCACTGGTTCTTTTGATCCATATGAGCTACTGCCCAGGGAAAGAAAAATAATGCTTGCATAGAAAATAAGAAAATTTTCTGGCTGGAGGCCAAAACCTTGAAGGAGAATTCTGAAGCATAATACGTTTTGTTTAATGTCATTGTTTCTGCTAGATGTTGACTGAATTCAGGAGGATTATGGCACTTTGAACAAAACCATCTGGAAGAATCAGTTTGTTAAATATTAACCCTCTAAGAAAGTTTGAATTTGGAATGGTACATCCTGAGAAAATATCAGAAGCGATTCAGATCTTTTCTGAGAGGAGATGTGTGTGCTTATCTTTAGAGAGCAGGGTCTTCTGTGGCATATTTGCATCTCTGTCTACCTGGATGCTCTTGTTCTTCTTCTGCTACCTGGACAGAGAGGAGGCTGTGCAGGATGTGCAGGTACTTATCCCAGTGGCTGATATTTTATGGAGACCAGAAAGGCATATTTCGATATGGGCACTGTACCACATTCCAGCTCAATTCAATGTTTGACTTAGCTAATTAAAGCATGGAATGGATACAGAAAACTGTTGTAAAAGAAGTAATATCCTCATACGAAAAGAAAAATGGGGGAGAGGGAAGAAATTTAGAAACAAACAAGTTGCACCATTTGCTTTACACGTTTGAGTTCTTTTCCTGTTTGATACGTTGGTTGCAACACAGACATCTGCTGTTAGCAAGTAAGTGCCAAAATAGATTTAACAGAATGTGTTATTGTTTTAAACAAATAGATCATGTGTGATGCTGAACTGATCTTTCTGTTGTTGTTGTTGTTCCCCGTAATTTAATGTGTAGTCATGCTAAGTATCAGACTGTTAGAGAAAAATCTCATTATTGTTAAGTAAACTGTTTAAAACTGAATTACTTGGCAATTAATAGCAGGCACATGCGTATTTTTGCTTTGTTTTTAATGCCGTAGGTGGCAATACAAGCTTAGCTAAAGTGCTCCCCAGTAGGCAGTGCAGCAACCAACAGAGAACTTTCTAATTGTGTCCGTCTTCTAGTTATCTGCAACTCTCTTTAGTGGCTTTGGTATAGCTTGTACACATGATTGCTGGCAGCTATTAGGAATGATGAACCGAAGTGAGTATAATGAGTGCCACTTCCATAATGTTGCAACTGTCCCCTGTCTCTCCCTGGACTGACTGAAATCGTAGCTTACAGTGGTTTTGACAGAGCACATTTAGCTCAAGCTTCCCAGGGCAGCCAAGAACATGAGTCTTGGTATGTTCTCATACATTTCAGGATCAGAGGGAAAATCTACACATTTGAAAAGAAATTAACACAAGAGGGGCCCAATCCTGAATCCTGTTGGTAAAATGCCAAGCCTATCAGCTGCCTTAAATTGTGGGTCCTGCTGCTTTAATCCTGGCCTTGTAAAACTTGCAAGCAAAAACTTGCAGCAGGTAAAATATTGTGTGTGTGGGAAGGCAGCACTGGGGCTGTAGGAGACTTCCAACAAACAAGTAGCCAAAGGGCATCAGAGCAGTGGCCAGTTGTGGAGTTCAAGTATCTACTAGCCTTGATTTCTCTGTTCTGGGGAAAAGCAGGACAAGGAAAAAGAGGAAGCTGTGCATTTTGCTGCTGTGCTCTTTGGTGGCAGACACACTCCAAAGATCCAGAGACTCCGTGACCTGGCTTTGCTTTTGGCTCACCATGGGCCAACTCACCTGCGCTTTCCTTTGGGAATCCCACATGGGGAAATAATGATTTTGGGATGTCTTCTAGGGAGAATGACAAACAAGTCCTATGCAAGCTGCAAAAGTAATGCATGTTTACTAAGGCAGAAACACCTTTCAGTTTTCTCAGCAATAGCTTGAAATTTCTTATTCATCATTGTTTCCAGCCTGCTTTTGAGGTCAGACAGAGCCATGTTTTGCCAGAAAACTGTTGGGAAAGCAGAATTTCTGAAGTTCTATTTTCAAACCAGACTTGAAGTAACTTTCATTCTTAATTTAGGCCAGTAGCACCAACAGGAAAGGGCTAAAATGACAATGTAGTGCGATGGGTAAACCAACGGTATTTTTAGTTCTATTTTGGGTTAAAAATATGACATTACCATCCAAATCTCCTTTCATTACATCATTGTTACAGTGTTATATTACAGCATTAACAATCTTTCAAAATCCATGGTATTATATTTTAAAATAAACTAATTGAAGGAAGGCAACTGCTATTTAAACTGATCTGGAGTACTATGCTTGTACTTGTTCAAGCTTTCTTTTCTTGTCTAACATTTATGTTTAAGCTTGTTTTGTTAGAAGAATAAAATTCACCCTGCTTTGGAGTTTCCCCTTATTTTTGCTTTTAAAGCCAAGACTCTTGGCTTCCTTTTTGCTTGTTCCTACTTTACCGTATCAGTCATGTCCTCTCTGGCAGCGCTCATGGCTATAAAAGCGTGTGGGAGTAAAGGTTAAAGATAAATGCTGTGTTTAACAAATATGGTTATTGTTGCCATAAGGATTCACTTCTTAGTGGTCAGATCATTCTATTTTTAAGGTAGGCTTACAATTGCAAATCAGCATTCATGTCTAAGTTAAAGTCAGAATTAATATTTTTTTAGTACTTAATATATCTGAAGACTTTGGGTTGTCAGGAATCAAAGGCTAAATTAATATGGAGAACACAGTCCAACTGTTGGACTTTATACGAAGTAAGTAAATGTTCAACAGGCCACAATGAGAATATGAGTGACTGTGGTCCAGTGGTAACAGTACTCACTTTGGGAGACAAGGGAAAAGGGATACCTAAATTCCAGGTTCTGCTGTAGTAAAGTGGATCAGCCCTAGCAGGAGGAACTGAAAACTTGCTTTCAGCTGACAGTTACTGAATTCACTTTGTCTGACATTGTTTCAGATCCTTAGAAAAAAAGGAATTGCATTTGGGTCTTCCAGAGCATCTTCTCTTTCTCTAGCTGCATCCCTGGGGAATCAGTCCATTGATTAAGTTTAAAGAGAAGTGAGGCGCTCACTAGTTCTACCTTCCCATGTGCAGCTGTATTTTCTACACTATTTCAATTTTGTTGTTCTTTTTTCTTTTTTAACTTTGAGATTTGTTTAGATATACTGAGAATACAGATGTGGATATGGCTTGAAAAGTGATAATAGTCCTATAGTTTTTTTTAGAGACTATATATGCTATTATTACATTTATGCATTTAAAACAACACAGCCAGATGTACTCATGCAGTGTTGTGAGGTAAGTCTTCTGTAAGATACTATAAAGAGCAGACCCATACCTTAACAGCTTTAGCAAAGAAAGGCAAGTGGATTTTAAAACATGTTTGAGAATTCTTTTTTTAAAAAAAGCAAACAAACCAGACTTTGAAATCAAAGCCAAGAACTGGGTCAGTTTGGACACAACTGATGATCTCTACAAGGGCAGTATGTCATATGTGATATAGTGATCTCTGCTGTGACAAAATCCTGAATTGTTCTTTATAGTTTAAAAGCAACATTGGATTTTTTTTTTCTAGAAATTAATTAGTGCATGTTCAGAGCCCTGCAGATCTGAGTCATGAGTGATCTACACTGTTCTGCATCATCTTCATCTTCCAAAGTCTCCCTCGTATTCTCATCCAAACGCATGAAGCCAATTCACCAGCAGTGCTTTGCAGCAATGAATAGCAAATAGCAATTCTCTCATGTTCTCTCCCCGTTTCCCCCATGGTGTCAGGCACAGAGATAAATTCCGTAAACTCATTTGTATGCATTGTCCACCCACAAACTCTATCTTGGTTGTGTGAGTGTTGAGTCAGGGACAGGTAGTTCTTGTTCAAGCCCCAGCTTCATGTAGGCTGTGAGTAATGACAAAAGATATTCTAGTTTCTGTCTCTGAAAAATGCTAAGAGAATGATGCAAAGAACTTCTTTACAACAACCCCACTTTGAATCACTAAGTAGTGTGATCACAGCAAGTTCCATTTCAGAGTACCTGCTGATCTTTTCACCCAGGGGGAGCTTTCGTTTTGTTCAAGGGATCACTGGTGGGCTGTATCAGCCTGACCACCCATGCCACAAGCTTGCTGACCTTGTCAAAAAGCTCTTAAGAGGCCTGGGAGGTAAACATTGCCTTTACGGAAGATGTATTGACACTGTCCAAATAAAATGTATTTATTCAGGTGCGCAGTAATATTATCCTATGTTGCTGTTTCTACTGCTTGGCCTTGTAAGGTTGCCGTCCTGCCATCCCTTATTTTCCCTCCGATATCTTTTTTCAGAGGTTAGTGTCACATTGCTGGCCTATGCTGGTCTCCAGGCATAGGGAAAAGTTCAAGAGCAGGGTTATGCACTGCCATTAGTAGATCTGCTATTTATTACCCGTGTTCCCTTGGGCTATCATACAGTCCTGGACATTTGTTATTCTGTATATTTTGGATTATTGTCTTTCTGTGCAGTCAGTTTCTGGACTCTGTCCAGAGACGGGGTCCCTACTAACTCACCCAGAAGGAATGATTCAAATGCAGAAATCACCTGTTATTCGCCCCCAAACTCATGCTAATAAATCTCTTAGTTTCTCTACAAATGTTTTGGTCACCTTTTTACATTGCAATTGTCATTTGATCCATCAGGTTTGGCTGGGATTCTTGGGCTCAATGTATTTAGAAAAGGATTTCATAATAGTGTTTTTCCCCTTTCCTAGCATCTCTTCAGACTTGTTATTATCCCTTTCATTATGTTTTTTCCTGACCTGTCAGTTCACAATCCTTTTGTCTTCTTCACTTGGAGAAGACCTCAGCTTCTTGTTCATGTTAAGTTCCCTTAGGTGCTGTGAGCTGTGCTCACTTCCTCCCACCACTTTCTCGAGGCTTGGCAGATGGCACGCACTGAGGCTGCACTTCCTCTATGGAATCCTTCAGGAAATTCCACCTTAGCTGTAAGAATTGACTGTTCCTAGCTGCTCCTTTTTGTTTCTTGTTCTCATCTCTGTATTGTCACCCCTTTTGAAAAATGTCATCGTCTTCAATGTAAGGCTAGCTGTTCCCATTCACTTTCACTTCTTTTTTTTTTTTTTTTTTAGCATTTGTGTAGAAGCGTGTGTGTCTGATGGGTTTGGTTCCTTCTTTATCTCCCATTTGAAAGGTATTCTGCTTGATTTTTATTTTCTGTTTCTACTCTCTGACTTCTCCTGCGCTTGAAAATGCAGAAATTTTATGTCTTTGTCCACTGCAGAAACACACTGGACTGTTTGTTCCCCACACCTGCTCCTTAATCACAACCTTCTTGATTTTCAGTGCCAGCAGTATAGTCCCCGATGAAGGTCATCCTTTCTATACAGACTCTTTGTATTTTTAGAAATGCTCTGAAGTCAACATGAATCTGAAATTTTGCTCTTTATACCATCCTCTCAGCCACACACTGAGAGTCTGCTGCTTTCTGGACACATACGGGGCAGTGGGGCATCTTGGAGGGTGCTGCTGGAGAGGGGCTCGTCTTCCCTCCCAGGAGCTAAATTTTGCCTCCAGAATTTCACGCAAGGATCAAAACCACAAGGTGCCCCCCAGCTCTTTTTTAGGAACTGATCTGGTTTGGATGTTTTTAAAAAAGCATTCTTTCTATTCAATTTTAAAAGCTCTATGATCTGAAAGAGTTTTTATTTACCTAAAGATATTTCCTAAATTTGCATTCATGATCTTTTAAACCATTCCTTCAAACTAAGTGTTTTTTGGAACAGATTTAATGATGTGGTACAAAATATTACATGAGTTTCCAGATCCCACATACATAATTCCAGTACGAATCATTTACTGCCAAAGTAATAATGGAAAACCGCTTTTGAGGAGATTGAGAATATTAACACTGTCAGTAGAGCTGCTACTGCAAGACACAATTTCCATTAAAAGCTCACAGTACAGATATCAGAGAGTCTTTTTAAAAGTGCTACAGAAGAATATAATTTAATATTTTAAGAAGCTCCCTTAATGTTAAGCTTCTTCTTTTATTATTTTGCTGTTGTTGCAGGAAAAAAAAACAGGAATCATTCCCAAACCCACACACATGCAGGAAGATCCTTGCCATAAACACCTCCGATGAAGGCGAGTGTGTTTGGCCACTCACCCTTCCTTGCCTTGTTTCTCACACTTGTTTCTAGAGTTTCAGCAGGCCTTGCCTAATCTGCATTTGACTCAGGACAGAACCTGCCGCATTGCTGCAAAGGCCGGCGCAGGCTCAGCTGACTAAAAAGGGAGCTGAGATTAGAGTAATTGTTTTCTTAACTTTGGATGTTACCTACCTGTCTTGGAGAAAACACAGTCCTTGAAGTTAAGGCCAGGCCTGTTTTTTTTAGATGATGAATATTTACGAGACTTAGAGGTAAGGATTCCAACACTAACTCTCCCTTCGAGCCCTGTGAAAAACTCAAAAACTTGAAATTCATACTAAAAATGCTTATACAGAATGTTAAAGAGATGTAAGAAATACAGAAAAAATCATCTGAGAAATTGTGAAAGTTCACTTCTAGTTTACTGTGCAATACCGCAGTTTCATAACGTGTTAAAAGTTTAGGCTACGGTAAATGAAAGCGGAAATCTGGGGCAACAACAAAAAACACTGTTTTCCTTTGGGCTCCCTTCTTGCTAAAAGCTAAATAGATTAGTTCAATTTTAAATAGTTTCAAAGTTTAAAAATATTTAATTCCTCAGCCACCAGTTAAAAAAACACAGGCCAGGAAATAGAGTGTCCACAAAGAAACCAACCATCTAGGAGGGACTGCAAAGTAAACCAAAGTTACAGCTTGAAAACTTTATCATGACCACTGAGTATTTTGTGGTTATTTTCAATCATATCCAGGGCTCATGCTCTTAAATCTTAGCAGGAATTTTACTAAAATCAGAGCCATGTCTCAATATTAAACTTGGGAGCAGAGTTTAGGTAGCCCTGAAATGTTTTTCTGCTGGCTGCTTTGTTGGGGACTTTGCCTTTCTTCTTCTCCACTACCTCTGCTTCCTCTGCACCAGCAACACTTGTAAGGCTTCATTTGATTTCTTGTTTTTGTTTTCTCCAAAGGCCTGGCTTTTGCAAGCAGTAACCACTGAAAGGTTCAGGAAGCCCTAAACAACCATTACTTGCTGTTGAGATGCCACAGTTTAAAAGACAGTGGTTGGGGCATAGAGAAGGGCCGAAATTGCCATCTCCCCACTCCTGGGAGATGCTGGAGGTAGTAAGTCCTTCTCTAGCACGGCCTTTGTGCTTGGTGATATGGGGATGTACTCAATCTAGCCAGAAAAACTGGATCACGTTGTGTTGATTGAAAAAGCAGGAAGATGGTTGCACACATAAAGCACTTATATAATGTGCTTACCAGAAGAGAGATGAGGTGGAGATTTACAGATAGGCAGGTGTTGACACTTTCTGTGGGTAGCGCTATTGTAATAAACATATGAGCATAAAAGCAAGGGAAATATTTGTTTATGAGCAAGAAATAATCCTGCTAAGAAAACAATGCTCTTAGTCATGACATTGGCACCTCCAAAGGCAACTGTAAAGGCAAAGTCATCTGCTTGGGAGCAATAGAAAAGGCTGCCGTGCACCGCTGTTACCTCTGCGGTGGAGTCCCTTCTGCATCTGAAATTCTGTATTTGGTTATCTCTGCAGGCATGCTTGAAGTTTGCTCTGCTGTTGGTGCCGCTTCGCGATGAGCTGTGAGTATTTCTGGCACGGTGATGATGTTTGTGATTTGCAAAACAGAAATTGCTCACTGATTATGCTGTGAGTAATGTGCCTGCGCAGCTCACATCAAAAGCAGAACTCACATTGATAAGGCTATGATAAACCCTAAACACCCTAAAACCCTAAAACATTCTCTTTTTTTTTTTCTTCCTTTTTCAGAGTGACTGCTCCTTTAACAACACTGCACCTTCAGGAGGGATCTTTTTAATCTTCTATTTTTTATTCTGGCATGGTTAAAAGCATGAGTGGCAAGAGGAGGAGAAGACTTGTCCACTGGAGGGGGACACATTGCTTTGGTCAGAGGGTCAGAAAGTTCAGCAGAAGAAGGTTGGCGGCCTGATCCCAGTATCCAAGATACTGCCTTTGAGTGCTGTCTCCTTTGGGAAGAGAGCTTTTCACCATTTTGATCCCAGAGAAAGAAGCTGCACCATAAGAGCTGAGGAATAGCAGGACTTTCCAAGTGTTGTTCTCCAAATGGGCATACGAGTGTTACCTAGCACACCAGAAGCAGGTACAGGTTGTATAAATGTCGATATGCACCAACTCTTTATGCAAATAGAAGCATGTTGACTCTTCCCAGGAGAGCAGCCAGCAGCCTGGAATTTAGCGGTGGCAACTGGTAGTCCGGTAATAGACCCGGGGGCTGTTTGATCTGGGTGTGCTGTGTGGATTTCTGGTTGAGCTCTTGGGACGCAACCCCTGGTTCTTGGGAGCATCCTTCCACAAGGAAAATTTGGTCTTGCTATTTTAGATCTCAACCAAGCTGCTCTAGCCAAATGATACTTTTCAGCCTCCATATCCTTCTCATTCCTGTAGCATCAGTCTATAAATGAGAGTGAGATACAGAGATAAGCATTGCCACTGTGGGTTTTGCCCTGCACAGGCTGGCAGGTAGAATGGAAGGCCTTTGCTTTAGTGGGGAGTGCATGGCATCAGTGTCTGGAACCTGGGCATCATTAAGCAGAGAGACATTGTACAAAGTTACTGAAAGGCTAAAAACCACACCTTGCACGTGAGAATTTATCTGATAATTTCCATGCACCTCGGAACACTTTCTGCAATTATTTATATATTCACAAAGACAAACAGGAAGGAATAACAAAGCTAAAAAGTCTGGTTTTTTAACATCCTTGATATAAAAAGCAGTGAAACTACTGTGTACATGTTGAAATATGTTGTGGTTTTCAGTAATGTTCTATTTTGTAACTTTTGTCATCAAAATACTGGCTCCTGGGTTTGTGTGTAAAGCCATTTGCTCAAGCATGTGCACAGGTCTGAGTCTGTATCCGCATCTGGCGCTGCCTGACTGGGGAGCAGAGAGAGGGGATGTATTTGGGTGAGCGAAAGGAGTTGGTGCGTTGTGTATCTTATGCTAATATATGACAGAGTAAGATTAGAGCACGTGTATACACACACACACACAGACGCAGAGCTGAAATGGTGCAAAGCACTACAAACAACTTTCTTCCACAGTTTTAGGCATTCTTCAATTCTTGAGTCAGGATCAGGGCCTCATGCTATATCTGGTTATTTTAGCATGGAGTTTCATAAATGAAAAAGGATATTAAGTTAGAAGTGCATTTTGCAGAGTATGCATATGTTACGAGCTCTTAAGAAAGCCTCTAGTCCTTATTAATATATGCATTTGTTTACATACATATATATGTCTGGTAAATACACAGTGCATGCTGCTGATTTAAAAATTGAACTCCCTATAACTCTCCATACTCAAACAGGACAGTCAGTTATTAAGCTAAAAAACATGCATTCAGAAAGATTCCCATGGGGGCAGGGCTCAGGACTCGTGCTTCTTGTTATTCTGCCTTTTATGAAGGAGAGCGACATGCTGTCCCACTATGCATTTAATTTTAGTTTCACTAGCTGGCTTCTGCATTAGACTCTCCAGTGGGGAATTTCTGCCTTCTACTCTTGACGTGGACTCTTCAGTGTTTCTCTTCCAGAAAACCAGCACTTTCCTGTGGCAGGGTTTCAATTTTGCTACAGCTCTAAGACCCCTCCCTGCCTAAAACCCGATTTTTGACTTCTCCTGCTTTCTCCTTGCTGAAAGCTCCTGCATTCTCAGCAAGGTCTCACTCCTCCGTTTCCAGAGGACAGAGCGTTTGCCTTGCCACAGATGCCTGTTTTTGTTGGCTTTCTGCTCGGCTCCCAGCCTGACGCACCCCCAGCTCCTGCAATCTCTGCCGAGCGTGCAGACTCCTACGTGACGGACACAGCTATAAACAGGCACAATTTCACTTTGTATGTTTTTCTCCCCTCTCCCTGCGTCTTATTTTTGGTATCTGTAACCTCCTTTATCCAGCCTCATCGTACTCTCAGCAGCAGTTATTTCAACTGCTCCCAGTCCCCTTCCCTCCGCCCCGCTTCCCTGGCAGCAGCAGCTCGGACAGAGCTATAATTTCAGCTGCTAATGCTAGATGCGGTGGTTATGGCCAAGCCGGTCTGTGCGTTGCACCCTCGAGGCTGGACGGGGGCTGAGGGCTCCGAGAGCTGTGGGTTTGCGACCCTGCTCAGGGGCTCTCCTGGAGCAGCCAGTCAGCACCACCTCTGGGTTTCCTGGCACTGTCCATTTCTTTCCCCACTTACACTTTCGCTTTCCTTTCCCTTTTATTTATTTATTTTTTACTTTTATTTTTTACTTTTGTGAAAGCTAGGTCTAGTTCTTCACTTTTTCTTCATTTATCCCCCCTCTTAACAATTTCTCTTGCTATCCCTTGTAACTTTCTTTTATTTTTTTTTCCTCCTAGTTTAATTTTGATTTCTGCAGGAGAAGCAGGTTTGGTTCTTCACTTTCCTTCACTTTCCTTCATTTTCCACCTTTTGCGTCATCTTTCTTTCAGTTTCTCCGAACTCCCCTTCAGTTTCTCTCAACTTTCCCTCAGTTTTCCTCACCTCTTCTTCAGTTTTCCTCAGTTTTCCTCATTTCGCCTTCGGTTTTCCTCCGATTTCCTCCTCTCTCCTTCTTTTCTCCCCAGCAGCTCTCTTTTCCCTCCCCTTTTCCACATTCTTCCACTGAAGATCTCCCTGTCAAAGTCTTTTCCCTACTACGAACTCCAGCTGCCGGCAGAGCCGCGCCCGC
>NW_010586155.1:85515-112842 GCF_000705375.1 Tinamus guttatus
TGCCCGAGGGAGCCGCTGGGAACCAGCGCAGCGTCCGCGTGTACCTGCGGCTTCGTGTCAGCGTGGTTTTGGAGGGGGGAATTTTGGAAAGCGGCGGTTTCTCGTCTTGCTGTCAGAATCACGGTTGAGAAGCGAATGATGAAAGAGGAAAGCGGGTGCAGGGGACGTGCCGCGAGAAGTGGGAAAAAAAAGAAAAAGTCCCGAGGGGAGAGATTAAAAAACTGGTAGCAAAAATGGGTGTAATGCTGAAAAAGCACAGGATAACGAGAGACCACAAGAACAAGATTTGTTGGTTAAAATCCCCATCTTAATTAATAAGGAGGGTTAAGGAGAAGGTTGGTTAAAATGTGCGATTTAGCAGAAGTTGCTCAAGCAGGTCGCTGACTTAGAGATTCCTCTCTGCAGCTCGACCAACTCGGTATCATTCAGATACTATTTGGCATTTATAGAGTGGAAAATTCATTGGCATACTGGGAAATAGTGGTGAAATTCACAGAATAACATCACTGAATATTTTCCTTGCTGTTCAGCCAAAACCTATTATTAACTTTTTTTTTTTTTTTTTTTTTTTAATACAAGGGCAGTTGGAATGTGATTGACAGCATATTCTATTAAACTTACCTAACACACTCCTCCTTTTAAGCAGCATAGTAGTAGCCCTGTGGGTCTGGGACAGCACAGGTGATTTTCAGCCTGGTTCATGGAAATTTTATGCTATGGGAACATCTTTATTTGTGGCATAGAATTGGTTTTAGGGCTTTTTTTTTTTTTAACCAGACTTATTTTAAACTTCCTGCAACTTTATATAGAAGTGTTTTTATCCTGTCATATGTGTCAACTTACCTCGGTAGAACTATTCATACCTTTTAAAAATCATTTTTTAATGATACACTAATTTTGCAAGTAATACCCCTGCTGCGTTGCGTAGTATATTCAGAACCCTGCTTCGCTGTGCTTTTTGCAGTGAACTGAAAACTCTTCTTCAGAAATTGTGCTTTTTAAAAATTCCATAAACAATGTTGCAGTTGTACTCACAAACTAATTCAAATATGAGCCTATCATGCTGTGTATCACATAAGATTTTTAAGAAAAGAAAAATGCCGAGTGAAGACTATTAGTAATTGCTTTTATGCTGCCTGCTGTGTGTCACTGCATTTAGTCATGTCTGTGGACATGAAGATGTTCTTGACCCAGTTAGGTTGCAGATTGATCAAGGATTAATCCCATCAGGATTCATTAAAATTAAAAGAATTCTCTTTGATAGAATAGGGCTTAGAGAAAGGTCTCATCTGTCACCTCATTTTGTAACCACTTTGAAATAAGGTTTTTTTAATTGTTGTTGTTCTTGTTCCGTAAGTAGAACAGGAAAAAGTAATTACTCGTCTGCAGTATAGAATAATGTATAAACAGCAGTTCGTGTACTTCCCTGGTATCTTATCTCAGAACATGAATGCACTTCTGAAAACAAGCTTCCTGCAAAAGTGATATTTAGTTGCACCTATAGGTGAAAATCTGTGTGTTCACATACAGACAACGATGCGTTCACCATTCGCCACGACGCCCTGAACAAGTGCGTGCAGGTTAAGAACTCGCGGATAGTGATAGCTGACTGCGAGGAGACGAGCGAAGCTTTGTGGAAATGGGTCTCCCAGAATCGCCTTTTCCACTTGGGGTCCCAGCAGTGCCTGGGCCTCGATATATTCACCAAATCCCTGTCCCGCCTGAAAATGGTTGACTGTAACGCGGAGCTTATGCTCTGGTGGCGATGTGCCGACGCGTCCATCCTCGGAGCGTCTCAGTACAAGGTGACCATCAAAGGTACTTTTGTGACCGCAAGCATAAACGCGTCAGACCAGTGGAGAAGCAACAGTTCCTCGGATGACATATGTCGAGATCCCTACCGTGGTAAGTTTGCAGGGCGCTTGGCGGAAGCACAGATTCCTGGGGAGGGCTATAGGTCTTTGCTAATAATTCCTTGAAGTTAATCACGTAAAGGAGCTAATTGACAAAGCGGTAGAATGTTCTGCTGCAGTGAGATATTGGCATTCAACTTTACCACTTTTAAGGAGGAAAAAAATATGGAATTTCTGCAGTTGTGCGTATTTTTTTTTTAAATGAATTCTTAGTTATATCTACCCCCACCTCCTTTCTTTAGTGAGGCCCTTTCAGGTTATGGAATACCCACCGTGCTCCATCAGAACTGGAGCTGCCCTTTTCACAGTGGGTGGGAGTTTTGCTGCTAACCTAAATGAGAGGATTTAAGGATATTTTCTTCCCTGGTAGGCTGTACATTCAAATTTTGTGTGTGCTGCTAGCTGGCAGCCTGTTTGGCTGTCAGGAGCCATTGGTTTCCGTTACTCCAATAGCCTCCCCGCTTGCCCTGGAGCCTGATCCCGTCTGAAATTCCAAAAGAAGATCTGGCAGAAATGGTGAACATTGTGTCCCACTTGATAGCAGACTTTTCTTTATATTTGAGCTGTTCAGAGTGGCCAGGATGAAAGGTGCAGTAGGTCCCTTTCAAAATTCATTTTCCTTTTCTTGCATGTATTCATTTCCTAGCACCTTGTTCCATAGTGCTCTGTGCAAACCATCTGGATTTCCCTAGGAAAACGTGTCTACCAGACAGAAGCATGCTTCTGATGTGTTATGCTCCACTTGGAAGAAAAAGAGTACAAAAAAAATATTTTTGGCTTGCCTCTTTCAATTCTGGCATTGCAGTGTATTGCATTTAACAACAGGATATAGAATTTTCAGACCACAAGTGTGATTTGCCTACCTTGAAGTTAACCCTGTCTGTACAAACAGTAACACTTACTTGCAGCCCTCTCCACCCCGAGGTGATTTTACCTACTTCTTTGCTTGCTTTTTTTTCCTAGAGATTTATACCAGAGATGGGAACTCCTATGGAAAGCCCTGTGTATTCCCTTTTCTGTATAATAAGAGCTGGCATCACGAGTGCGTTCAGGATGAAACACACGCAGGTGGCAAATGGTGCTCCACGTCTGAAGACTACACTCATGACGGCAAATGGGGATTCTGCTTACAACCAGGCATGTTGGCTTTCTAAATAGATATCCTAAAAGAGCCCCGTCACTTCATGTATGTATATCTCCACCTTGGTGCAGCCCCTTGCTGTTAAACTGGGTAAAACAGATGCCTTTTCTACTGCAGCATTGGTAGAGCAGTCAGTGCACATTTACTTTGCAGTACACATGATTTTAATATAAATATGCATATAAACTCTCTCTCTTTTTTTTTTTTTTTACTTTATGCCATTTCAGTATAGTTATAGTTACAAGTATCATGTTCTTGTTTTAAGCAGAGGATGGTTGTCATGATATCTGGGAACATGATCCGGGCTCCGAAAGTTGCTACCAGTTTAATACGCAGTCTGCTCTTTCTTGGAAAGAAGCTTATATTTCATGTCAAAGACAAGGGGGAGATCTACTTAGCATCCAAGATGAAACTGAATTAAGTTACATACAAGGTGGGTGTAATTATTGACGTAAGAAAATACCAGAAAATCTTGACAAATAACATAAAGTGAAGATAGTATTTTAGTTTCAGACTTAAAATTCTGCATTGAAACTTATTGATACTTAAAACCCTGTGATGCTTTAAATTTGCATAGCAAAAATGAGTTGGTAAACTCAATTTAGTTTAATTTCGCTATGTGCTTTCATTATAGTTCATATTGTCGCATTATTGTTCATATTCCTAACAAGTGGGGGTGTTTTTATTTTATTTTATTTTTAGCAGCATGTTAGTAGCTTGCTCTGTTATCATGAAATCATGATGTTCACTGATGTTCAGGCTTGACCTGGAGAAATCAACGTTTTAAGCAATATGAGAAAAAAATGATAAATTTTTGAAGGCTCTCAGACAAGAGAAGTGGTTGGGTAAATGTGAGAAATTCTTTCTTGGCTCAAGAAAATTGTACATAAGATTGTAGTAGCATTTTTTTTCTCAGGTGAATGCCCTTTCAGTTGACATTTTTAAATTAAAAGTGACCAATAAAAGATAAATAGTTTATACTAATTACTTTCTTTAAAAAAAAAAATCTAGGTAAGGATGACATTGCTGAGATGTTTTGGATTGGCTTAAATCAATTGGATGTTTCTGGAGGTTGGCAGTGGTCAGATCACAAACCCTTGAATTTTCTCAGCTGGCATCCAGGTAATGATGTTTCTGGTGCTATGAAAAATATTCACAAAAACTATCATTTGTCTTTGTGGGTTTTGGGGGTTTCTGGATTTTTTTGTTTGTTTGTTTTCCCATTGAACTTCATCAAAGCAAACACTTTTATTCCATTTCTCTTAGAAATTGAGAAACATCTTTTCTTCCCAAACAGTAAATCTTGCTGTCTGTATTAATTCTGTATTTATTGAAAATTGAGGTAATAAATTGTATTAAAGACGCAACTTAAATAGTATCTTTGAGATCCATTTTATCAGCTGTAGATTATGTTGCTAAATTTCTTGCTGACAGAATGCATTAACTTACATCAAATATTACAGCTATTGAAGTGTGCAAGAGTTGACATTACATAGGAGCCTGACCTGTGTTTTTAGATGTAAAGGTTCCTTGAATTTGTTTTTAAGTGAAAATGAAAGAAGTAGCAAACCTTTGGAAACCTCTTATTTATATATGAGAATCCTTGAGAAATAATAATTAGAATACTGAAATTGATATTACTTGCCATTCAAGCTAAATTTGACTTTTTTAAAATTAGCCTGTGAAATGAAATCTGTGGAATGAGAAGTGATTTCTGTTACTTTCTTGAATGATTTAACAAGAGCTTTCTATAGGATTTTTCCAAATACAGGCTTTCTTTTGGAAAGTTTAAGGGCTTCTCTGCAACTTAGCTGTTGGATGCCCCTTCTTCTGCAACTCCCACAACACTACAGGAGTGTGTGCAGTGCTAGGTTAGACTGTCCTGAGTTTCAGGAGCATAATTCAGCCTGCAGTCTTGGCAGGCACGCTAACTGGAAGTTAAACATCCAGGTGTGAAAGTGCAATAAACTGTGTTCTGACGTCGGTGGTTTTACTTGGGTGACTGGGCTAGCCCTGTCATCAGAAAGTTAAAACTGCAGTTTAAAAGCAATAGGAACTGGACATTGGGAGGAGAGTTATGCAACTTTTGGGAGGTTTGAATTTGATGATTTGTACTCTTTGGAATACTGGTGAAAGCTAAATGGTGGATAATGCTAAATGATTTTTCTGCAATTAATGTTTACTTTGAGCTAAGTTTCTATTTTCCGTGTTGGTAGAGGCTTTATTTTTAAAAAATTTCTATTTTCTAAGTCGAGACTTTCATGGTTATAAAAGCAGATCATTGTAACTAAAATACCACTAAGAAGGCACAAAAAAAAGAGTTAGTTTTACTCCAGGGGAAGTCAGTGTGTGAAGTATATTTTACCTCTAAGTTGTGTTGTAGCTGAGTTGCCAGGGTCCCTGAATGACGAGAAGTGGAAGGGACCTTTGGCAGTCCCCTGTCCCACTCCTGGCTCATGTAAAGCAGGTTGCTCAGGGCTTTGTCCAGTCACCTTTTAATGGCTCCTAGGATGTAGATCTCGCAGCGCCTTCAGCTGACTTGACCGAGTGTTTGACTACCCTGTCAGTGTTTTTTTTTTAAAAAAAACATTACTAGTATCTAGTAGGAATTTTCCTGCTGTAAGCTGTGCTCGTTCCCTCTTGTCCTTTTGCTGTGCACCTATGCAAGGGGTCAGGGCCTGTCTCCTTGGTGCTCTCCCATGTCAGCAGTTAGGTGTTCGCGGAGTCTCTCTGCGGAAGGCTGGATGGGCCCTGCGAGGTTGAGCTGGGTTGTGCTGTGCAGGGGGAGGGTTTCCTCAGGGCTCACCAAAAGAGAGCCAAAACCAAAAGCCAAAGGTACCAATGGAAAGAGGCTACAAAGAGAATTCTTCCTTGCAGTGTTTTAAATGTGGGGCCTTGTGCAGAGCTGCAGGGGGAGTGGGGCTAGACCAGGGCTGCCAAAGGAAACTGAGGGCTGCAGAAAGAGATATGCTTAGTCTGGGAAAGTGCTCAGCCAAAGGGTTTGTTGTAGTGTAAATAGAACATTTCTCATGGTTATAGGATTAAACATTGGAATAGGAGGCTGGTTTCTTTGATTCTGTAGCTTTCTGTCTCACAAAACATTGTGTGGGACCTATGCTAGGACAGGTGCCTTCATTTAAAGCATGGTCTTCAAATATGAGTTACTGTAATATGTCAAAATATGTTAAGTATTTCTGTATTTGAGGAAAAAAAAGGCAGTTTAATGATGCCTAACATAACTTATTGTTAGATGACTTGTGCTCTTCTATTTTTATTTCTTTCTGTATATAGATATGCAGAATTTGACCCCTCTGGATGAGACTAGCTGTGTGGTGATGAATGCCACCTCGGGTCAGTGGCAGAGTTACCACTGTGGGACTCCACTTCCCTATATTTGCAAGAAGTCATTAAAGAAGGTTTTGAAATTGCCAGGTAGGACGATGTTGCATGTGTTTGTTTTTATATGTTAGTATGAGAGAAATGTTAATTTGTGAAGTTCTTTTTCCTTTTCCCAAAACTGCTTAGACAGCTTTACCCAAGTGTTTTCACAGTGGTGTTTAGGTATCTAAGCAGATGAGAACCAAACTCTCTGTTGTCAAGATGATGCATCACAAACATCTTTCATTTTTCTCAGCTTTGTCATTCATACTCTAAGCATTTCCCAGCACGCACCAAGCATTTCTCATCTGCCCTCTTTGTAGTATTTTCCTTTATGCCTTGTACCTTCTTTCATATTCTCTGAAAGTCTGCAACGGGCTGTTGTACTTTGTCCCTACCTATCACTGCTTTTAGCCCAGTTTGGGGGTATGGACATAAAATTTGGCCTACCTGGGGCTTAGATCACGTTCTGCATTGAAATGCAAGTTGTTAAGTGACCTTACTGTCTTTTGAAACCAAGCCCAGCACTGGAAGCCAAGTCTGCCTCTGTTGATAATTGGCCCAGTGTCTAATGTTTACTTGGCCCAGTAATTTTATCTTGCAATGGCAGTCGCTAACAGAATGAGAAGAACAAAACAAATCAGGGTTTTACTCTGCCTCCCTAAACACACACACATACACGCTGCCCACCTGTGACATCTACCTGCATCCACTCTGTGGCTCATCACCTACACCTGGATGTCTGACCCTTCCTGCGTGCACTGCCCTCTCTCCTGCGTGGGCTTTGGCCCTACCAGTCTGTGGAGCTCTTGTGGGAGAGCTTCACTGAAAGATGAAACTGCGCTTGTACATAGGGAGAACTGGGGTAAGAGGGTTGAAGCAGCATCCTGAGGGTGGACAGTATCATGGAGTGTCTCCTGGGTAGGTTTGTGCCTTTATTGAGGAAAAAAATTAGTTCACATTTAACTAAAGTGCTTCAAACATATAAACGATTTCTAGAAAACTAGTTGTCAGATAACCATCCTTGTCTGTTTTCTGGATCCTTTATTGGAGGTGTGGAGGTGTTACTAGTGTTCATTTGTGAGATTGGCATCTTTTATACGATGTCTTGAACCAGCAAGACTTGCAATATATACCTTTTTAGCATACATAAAATATTTTGAATTATTTTATATTTCATATTAGAAGAAAAATATGTAAACCTGGGTATTTGTTTTCTTATGAGCGATGCGAAAGTAGTCTTTTGCATGGTACTGCAATGCGTATGGATAATAATGCACTATAGAAGTGCCACCCCCTTGCCAGAACAAAACAACCAACTTTTTGTTGAAGCTGCTGCCTTGCAATGAAGTAACTGGTTTTGCTTCTATTTGCCTCTGAAATCTTGCTCCAATTACTTCTGAACCTTTTGCTTACACTAAACCAGAATAAATTCTAGCTTTTTACTTTCACTCCTGCTAACTTCTTTCTTCTTGTGCCCACATCATTGCTCCAAAATGTTGCTAATCCCCATAATGCTGCTCAGTCAAGAGTACTTGCTTCACTGTAGTGTGATGCTGTCTCAAAACATTAGCACTGAAGGGCTGTGCTGTTTGTCTCTGAACACGTTCTGCTGTGTTCTGGCTGTTTTTGAGGTGCTGCAAGATTTAAAATATTGGAGAGAAAAAAAAGGGCACAGTGAACTATTCAGTGTTTAAAACAAAGGCCTCTAACTCACTTTCTTTCTACTGTCAGAGTTTTGGAGACACTTGGAGACTCGCTGTGATTTGGGCTGGCTTCCCCACAATGGCTTTTGCTACATGCTGGTCAACAAGGAGGCAGCTTGGGGTGCAGCGCATGCGTCGTGCAAGGAGAAGCAGGGTGACCTCATGAGCATGCAGTCATTAGCAGATGTGGAGCTGGTTGTTACAAAGCTTCATGAAGGTAAGTGGGGACACGTGGCTTAAAGGTCAAACGCCAAGTGCTGTGCACCTTAATTACAAAATGTGTTGTGGGCTCCAGGTGGTTGTAATCTGCAGCTTTTAAACGAAGGAGCTCATGCCAGAGCTGTACGCAGGCTTGTGCCACGTGTTGGTGTTCAGGTCCAGTCCCTCTCTGTTAGCTCTTTGGGAGGAGAAAAGCAAATATTATCACTATGAGAATGGAAATTAATATATCAGTGGTTCAAGTAAAATGGTAGAGGCTTGGTGGAGCAATATTATTACTTCATCCATTTCAGAGGCACTATTGCACTGACTTTAGTGTATTACATACTTTGACATTATTTTTTTCCCCCCTATCTCCCCCCCGTCCACATTAAATTTGATCTGTTTTATTTATTTTTATGACTTAATGGACTAACCTCCTTCTATTTTCCTAATAGTTTTTGTTTATTTTTCTGATTCAGAGAGGATTATAGATAACTGGATCAATATTTGACTGCTGGGTCACTGAACTAATAGATGTTGTCTGTATTCCATAGTGTTATCTTTCTATCTGCACTCTAAAATAAGATTCTGAATGAGGGTTTCATTTTTCTTCATCCTTTTTCTTTATTATTTCTCTATTTTCTTCACCATTGCTTGTTACCTTCTGAACACTTACATTCATGAGTGTAATTTAAGAAACAAGATAACAAATGTCTCAAATCCCTGTTTTCATTGGAAGAAAAAAATAGCAGCATTTACTTTTTTCATTACAGTGAAAAATAATTTTGCTGATTTCATGGTCTTTTACAGTTAACTTGTTTATTATTCTGAAACTATGGTTTTGTCTTCATTTAAAATTACAGATGTGAAAGAGGAAATGTGGATGGGTTTCAGCAATGAAGGAGTGCCGACCTTGTTCAAATGGTCAGATGGCTCAACTGTGTTTTTTACCTACTGGGATCAGAATGAACCAAAAGTTCCTTTTAACAGCACTCCTAACTGCGTGGCATATTCAGGAGAGGTAGGAATAAAGTGTTGATTTGTTAGGTCTTTTTTCTTAGGTCTTTTTTTCATCATAGTAGAGGCAACACTTATATATGTAAAAGCAAAGAGGGGAGAGAAAATTAGATAGCTGTTTTTACTTCTGGAATAGTCTTTAAAATCCAGGTAAATTAGCCATATCTTCATTAAAAATCACTTTCTAAAAGCAAACTTATTAGCATCATTTAGCCACTGCTTGCTAGTCTGTCTGGAGGGGTTGTTTGCCACAAATAATTGGAAGGAAAAGGAGGAAAAAAAAATGCTCCCAGCTCTAAGGCAGGTGCTGCTGGGGCAGCAGGTCACCTCTGTCACTCTGCATTTGTGTTATTGCATCCTTGCACGTCTGGAGTGCAGTGCTAGGAAGAAGGTGGGGTGAGGTTTTGAATGCAAAAGCTGTTTTCAGTCCTCTCCAGGCCCAATTTGGGCTGCCGTGTCTAAGGATGTGACACCTAGGTGAGAGAAAAGGATGGGGGCTGTGCATGGAAGACGAGGGCAAGAGGAGGGAGTCAGGGACCACATCCTGTTCTCCTGGAAATGGCACAAGAGAGCAGGTGCCTGCACTGTGGAAACAGCAAGATTTCAGAATTTGAAATACCTTTTTTTTTTTTTCATTATCCCTAACAGTTGGGACGGTGGAAAGTCAAATCCTGTGAAGAAAAATTGAAATATGTATGCAAAAAAAGAGGAGAGATTTTGAATGAAACAAAATCGGATAAAAGTTGCTCATTGAGAGAGGTAATAAAAATCTACTTTTTACCTTCACTTGGTTCAGAAGTCTGCATGAAGTTGCTTATTTCCCCTACCTTCTTGCCTGCTAACCTCTAGAAGAAAAACAGTAAAACACTTTAGCTTAAAAAGGATATATGAATACAATGTACAATGCATGTACAATGTGTACAATATACAATGTATACATGCACAAATTTGGTAAACTTCATCTTCTCTTAATCAGACACTGAGTAGATTAGCACTGTGTTCATGGATGAAAGTATGAGCTTAGAGCCAGGAGGGAGATGTTGCATTTTATTTGTTTGTTTAAAATTTTTTTTTAAGATTTTTTTTTTCCTGGATGAAAGATCACTAATGCTTTGTGGTTTTTACTTAAATACACTTTCTGAATTTTGGAAAAGTATTTTGCAACATAAGGATATGTGGAGATTGATAAACAAAAAAGATTAGGTCCCTGTTTGTTTCATTTGGCTCCCATCTCTGTTCTTTGTCTCGAATACAGTTTTGCTTTGTTTAGTATAACACGTGTTATAACATAAATAAGGCTTTCAAACTTCTTTTCTGTTTTAAACAGTCTTGGGGTGGTCTTATCAGATACTGCAAAGTTCTTCGGTTCCTTTGTCCATGTGTAAGAGAAAATACACTTGTGCACTCTCTTTCTGCACAACTTGAGAGTATTTTCACTGTGTCTCTTCAGAGACTGCCAGCACAAGGAATCGTAGCTTTCTTTGTAGTATTAACAGCACTAGTAGGCTAGAGGTAACAAACTATAACAAAACTAATATTCTTTGAAATTTCAGTTGTAAATATAGGGGAAAAGATTTGAAAATTGCACATTTTTGCAAGTTCATAGATTTTCTATATATAATTTTGTTTTGGTTTGTTTTTAGTAACATAGCACTAATGTCACCCTTTTATCACTCCTCTGTTTGAATCTTGGCCTTGGTGCAACAACATCAAAACTCCTATTGTTTTGAATAGGACTAGCTGTCACCCTGTGCCTCTTTCTAAATGTGCGTAGTAATCAGAAGACTCTGTGCACAGTTGAGCTGAAACAGTGCTGTATTTTATTTCTGTGGTTGAATTGTTCCTTGGAACTTAGAATGTGAGAGTTTCATTTTCTGTTTCTCATCTGGAATACGGACATGGAATATGTATCCTTTATATCTCATTTCCTCCCTAGCTGAGCAAATGGATGTCTGATGCACTGTGTTTCTGTTTTGTATACTGCACATCAGCTCAGGCATCAGCCAGTGTTAGCAGTGATTTCTTTCTTGGACAGGATAGATCATAATGTCTAAATTAAGCTGTAGTATGTAAATATGTCTTTTATTCTCTAACCAGGAGTGGGAGAGGCATGGAAACTTCTGTTACAAGATTTTTAAAACGGAAGTATCGTTTGGAGCACAGTGCAATCTTACAATAAGGAGCAGGTAAGGTACAGCTCTATGATTTCTGTGTGTATTTTACAGTAAGATGTTGAAGATTCAGTCAGTGATTAAGACTTCTGTGAGCTGCACACTGTAAAACAAACAAGCAAATCCCTACAGAATTGAGCCTTCTGGGAAGCATATTATCTCCCAGCCTGCTGACCCCTTAAAAGAAGGTAATATTTACCCTAGAGGATTTAGAAATGCAATTAATGTAGAATACAGTCCATATTGGACTGCCTGGACAACTGCTTGAAGTAATTGTTCTAACATGTCTGCTTTTCAAATTGACTTGTTAGCTTCAGATGTCTCTTGAATATTGACATTAATTAATCTTTACATTTTCAGGTTTGAACAAGAATTTATAAACAGTCTGATCAGAAAATACAGCAAAATTGAAGAAAAATACTTCTGGATCGGCTTGCAAGATATTAGCCAATCAGGAATATATTCTTGGGGTGAGGTGGATGGGAAAAAAAGTGAAGCTGTGACATATACTAACTGGAATTCAATGCAACCAGGTAAATTTTAACAGTTAAAAAAATTGTTATTATTTGACATTGAACTAGTGGTGCAGTACTGTGTTAAAGGATTCCCAAGACTGAGGTAAAGTGGTTATCTAGAAACCCATTCATTTTGAGGAAAACAATCAATATTTTAACGCTCCTTTTGTTGACTTCAATCTTAGAGATTTCCGGAGGATGTGTGGCCATGTCCAGTGGGAAGTCCCTTGGAAAGTGGGAAACTAAAGACTGTAAAATCACTAAAGCATTTTCTATCTGCAAAGAATACATTGGACCACCCAAGGAACCAGAAGTGCTCCCAAAGCCAACTGATCCCTGTCCTCCTGGGTGGCACAATGGATCTGGCCTCGCCTGCTACAAGGTAAAATGTTATTCCTGTTGGATATTTATTTTCTTCTACCATCTTGTACTGGAAACAGCTTGTGTTGCAAAGTGGGGCAACTTGGCTTGAAAAGCAAGGGCACAGGCAAGGATCCTGGGTGGATGGATCTAGCTGATGTTCGGCAGAGCTGGCCTTGTCCTGCTGATGGGATGTGACAGGCGGCCCTGGCAGTTTCTCCCAAACTCTTACTGAGCAAGCACGTGGGTGTAGCACACCCAGCTAATAGGAGTCACCTCGGACAGAAGGCGAGGGAGGGATCAACTGAATGTGTTAGCTGAGGTGTATGTTACATCCTGTAAAACCTGTAATTTGTCTTGCAATTTTGGAATGAGTTGAGTGGTGTTTTCTAAAATATTTCTGATAAAGAAAAGCAGATATTTTGTCAAACTGAGGATGGAGCATTTGAAATAAATGTTATTAGCTATGCTCTAGAGCTTAGCTGTTGCCAAACAAAACTTAAAAAATACAATGACTGTTAAAATGTCAAACTTAAAGTCCAACGTGCTCCCCATGGAAATGCCTGTTACTCATTCCTGCACACTATGTTCATATTTGAGTCATGCAGGCACTTCAGAAGTGCTGTTGCCTCTTCTATTTTTCATTCTGATTTTTGGCTCTTGTGAAGTTCTTCCACAGTGAAAGACTGCTGAGGACCAGGACGTGGGAAGAGGCAGAAAGGTTCTGTGAAGCCCTGGGAGGCCACCTGCCTAGTTTTAGTCATTCAGAAGAAATCAAGGTGCTTCATTCTATACTGAGAAAAATAATCAGGTAACCAATGACTTTGACTTCAGGCACAGCAGTCAATAGCAAATGCTGCTGCTGACCCCAAATGGCTAGTATGAGACAGTGTACATCCAGTCTGTTTCCCACAGTTAAAAAAAAAAAAAAAAAAGGCTAGAGATGGCATTTGAACTGCTTGTGGTGTCACTGCCTTCCTGGGAAATGTCAAGGGAGTACAGCTTAGGCAAACATTTCACGTTGATATAGGGAGCACGAGAAAAAGATTTGCTTTAAGCATCTTCTCTTACATTAATTTAAGCTTGTGCTGATGTAATAAATGTTTTCCATTTCATGTTGCATTATGGCGCAGCTGAGTAATAGTTGTTTCTGTTCTTTACTAGAACATTATCTAGAAATGAGTTGTTATTTCAGTTTTTCAGATTAGTAATATGTACCTCTGTTTAATAAATGCTTCCTGACTAAATTGGTGCTATCTTTTGAACATGTGAATAATACAGCTTCCAGCAAGCTGTTTGGCATAACTGCAGTAACACTATATGGGCATTAAAGGTGTGTTGATTTTCCCAGTGTCAAGAAATTAACCCTTAGAGGGTTTTGTAATCAAAGAATCTGTCACTGCAAAGCTTTACTAGACATTGAGGTGACATCAGGACCTTGTGCAATGTATTTTTTTGATTGGCAGCCTGATCTTGCAGAACTTTTGACAGCTTAAACTTAAATGCTGCCAGTTACATGATCTGAACTTTTCATCCACAAACTACATCAGGATTAATCTAAAAGCTGTCAAATGCAGCATTATGATAAATTTTAGTACCTCATCACTGAAGAGATTTTTGCTTGAACATCCAATTTATCTGAAAAAAAATCTATCTAGAAATGTACAAATGATCAAAATTACCCAATCAATGTTTAGGTCAATAAAAGACAAAAGCTAACTCCTACGCTCTCCAAATAGATTGTTCAGCATGTATAAAAGCCACCTGTGACTCCTTTGCTGAAGTGATCAAAGTCTCTGAAGTAGAAATTAGTGCACAACTTATTTCTATCTATAAATCCTATTATACTCTTTTGCAGTCACAATTTTTACCTAATATACCATAAAGGATGATTAGAGAATTAACTTTTTTTTTAATTTTCCTTCTTAGAAGAAGTAGTAGGTATCACTTTTCAGCTTGCTGGCCATGTCTGATATTATTTACAGTTAATTTCCATTTTCTGTTTGGCGATCAAAGATTTTTTTCTTTCCAGTAAGTCAGCTGACACAGGATGCTACTGCACTTCCCATATGGGTGAAATATCAAACTTAGCTTAAAAGAAGGGAGGTTGCAGAACTTCAGGAACATTTTATCAGAAGTTCAACAGAAGGGGCATATATTGAGCATAATATAAACGGCTTTGGAATCATAATTGAAATTCTGTGTGTGTCAAGTATAATGCAAAACAGGTGTGGGCTGGGCTAACCCTTTTTGAGCACTGCAGACTTCCTGCACAGAAGTGCTACATGGCTGATATAGCCTGAAGTCATTTAAATTACATTTGTTTGTTTGTGCAATGCAACAAATTACCTAAGTTAATTACTTTTTCAAATTACTCAAGGATGGTGATTATATAAAGTATTTTGGAGATTGAGTGATGTGTAGTTTGCCTGAAAATAAGTTCATTTGAGAAAGGAGAGAAGAAAACAAATATTTTAGTAAAACCAAATAATCTGGATAAGTGGGAGAAATCATCCTACAATAACATTAGGTGTGACTGGCTGCTGGAATGCATTGGCACATAGTCTGTCTGTTTTCCGTGCATTTTCTCCATGCAAACTGTGACCTAAACTCTCCATTCAGTGCAGGCATTTCTGCTCCGGGAGGGAGCCACACCTTGGCTCTTTTGGTTTGTGGTGGTTTTTTTTTTTTTTTTTTTTTTCCCCCCGCACCACTCGCTTGGTTCTTTGTTGACTCATTGAGAGCTGCTTGTTTTTAAATCCTAGCAGAAGTCAGTTTGGTTCACCAGGAAAAGGGCAGCTTGCCGAGTCCATTCTGTTCTTTACTCAGATTCCACCTCAGAGGCAAATAAGAGCTAGAACTGCTCCAGCCAAGTCGGGCAATTGCCACTGGAAAAGAAAATAAAAGCTGCCTTGCCATCCTTTGCCTGTTTGAAAGAAACATGAGATAAGCTTTCTTTTTTTATTTTTATTTTTAATTTTTGTTACTTCAAGGGACATGGTACAGGCAGAAAAGATCCAGTTGACTTGCTCTCATTCTCTGACTTTCTCTCATTCTCTAGGATTGTTTTTCTGAGCATTCTGCAGCTTGTAGCTGGCAGTGATGCTGGATGCAGAGAGAGGAACAACTTGGATGGGTTTTAAGTAACGTTTCAGTGAGGACACCTGGTTGGAAAGAAATCAGTTGCCTTTTATATACACAGTTCTGCTTTAGTATTGGTTCTGAATCTTGCAAATTTAAGTATCAGTGATGCTTTCTAGAGGTGACTGATGTTATTCTCAGGACGTTAGTCAAACCATCAGTGAAAGCCAAGATACATGTTGTGGGAATTGCAACGATGCTGCTTCTGTGCTCTTTTTTTCCTCTAAAGGCGGGGTGGTTGGCAGGATGGGATGCAGCTCATGGTAGTTGCCTCTTGCAGAGCGGGGAACAGCATCGGCTGAGCTTTGCTTTTAGGTGAGCCTTGCTGCAGAAGCTGCTGTCTTGCCTTCTCTTTCCACTATCCTTTCAAATTTCTCCGCTAGGATGTTAGCCCAGATGCACAAGTTTTTGTTAATACTCTCCCTCTTGTTGAGAACTTGCAACTAGAAGTCAAAGTAACTTCATTTAGGCTCTTAATCTTGAGTTGGAACTGATTTGAGGGACAAAAAAAAAATTGTTTTCTATTTTAGTAGGTAAAACACAGTAGTAGAAATTTTTTCTGTTACATTATCACTCATTTTAAAGGGAGTTCACTGTTGTACAGTGCTGACTTTTATCAAATTTTAGTTTTCTATGAGAGATACACCAGAGAGATACTGTTGATATTTTACAGGGGAGGGTCTTTCATCTTTAATGAGCATGGGAGACTTTGTAAAGCACAAATTGCACGTATTTTTTAGGATGAAAATTTAGAAAAATTCTAGGAGGTTCCAAGAATGTAGCTCAAAGAATGCTCTGGCACAGAAGTCCATTTTGAAACCAGTGTACAGTATGGATTTTAAATGTTTTGCAAGGAGGCTAACATCTGAACTACATCCAAACTCCTTCCTGCAAGCTCAGTTGCAATAGAGAGCGAGTTGCAATTTATAGTTGTCTAACAAAATTAGAGGATCCTGTGTGTGTGTGTAGGCCATGATAAGGTGATAGTCAAAGGGTTATCAAAAGGCTTTACTTAAATTTAAAGGTACTGTCAAGAATAGTGTAGTGATGGCTGAGTTACTCATGTTCATGACTGAGCAATGCCAAAAGAAGCAAATGAATGATAATGTAGAAGCGCTAGACCAGCTGAAAAGCATTGCTGTGTTTGCAGGCTAATTGCAAAGTGGAAGTTTTTGTTTTTAATAGCCCAAAACAACTGAATGATTTTGAAAATAATTGCTATAGGTCCTGAGGTAATGACTAGAAATCCTTCTGAAATGAGTGTCTCAATCTTTCATGAGTAGATATTCCTCTCTGATAACCAATTGCTCAAACCACACTACACCTATAGGTGATGGCTAGGATGGGAGAGTGAAACAGTGCCTCATTAGCTGTATAGGAATGAACAATCAGAGGAAAAGTCCTAAAGGCAAGTTGCTAAAAGCCACTAAGCTGTTAGAAAGCTGTAAGTATTTTTGCTCACAGTTTTCCCTCTGGAGAAATACAGTGTATCTAGGCTTTTTAAAGGCTCTTCATGTGAAATCATTAAAAGACTAAAGGATGTTGAATATGAGAAGCTCACGCTGGTGTGATCACACTGTCACACAAGTGTCAGAAGATTAATACTAGAGTTGAGAGAAACACTCATCACAAGGGAGATCTGTTAGTGGCTGATTCTTTCCTCCTAATGAAATCCATACCAAATAACATGCCATTACTCTTCTTAGATTTCATGTGCTTTAGCCTACATGCTCTGGGCTAAGCTGTCATTTGTTCTGTAGCTTTGAATCCCAAGGGCAAGCTTCCAGATCTGGTTGTATGAACCCACTATTGGAATGTAATTTTTTTTCAGTCCAGTACTAAAATAAGTGTCTTGGAACCACATCCTCAAGTTCTCCCAAGCTGTTTCAGGTGCCTTTCTGGTGCTGCACATTAGAATACTTCAGTCGCTGTTTAGCATTTTTATGGTGATATGTGCAGGAAGGCACATCTTACCAAACGTTGTCAGGTGTTTTCTTAACATTGCCTACACAGGTAAACCTGAGACCATCCTCCTACCTTCATAGGCAAACACATAATGAAGTTGTATTCACAACTACAAGAGCTATCTTAAAACAGTTGATAGTTTGCCAAAACTACTCTTTTGGGAATCTTTCCCAAACTATGACCTCTGCTGGTTAGAAACCTCTTTAATATTTTGAATCTAAAATTATTTTTAAGCAGAGATTCCAAAGCTCTCAAGAGCCCTGTAATGTGACATTGTTATTTCACTATCTCTGTCGCAAAACCTTAAGGTGTGTGCTTTTTCACACTGTAAACATTTTCTTTTGTAATGACTTGTGTCTCAGAACAGCTGAAACTTTCAGTTTATGCATCCTCTTTTTATAAAAGTGAACAAGTCAGAACCTAGAAAGAAATACAGTTCTGATTCTAATCATGTAATTTAGATCAAATTCTTAACGGTCTGTTAAGCAGATATTAGAGTCTGTAGGGTTTATGTGTGCATTTATGTTGGTAGTTCATTTGTGAAGGCACACAGCTGAAATATATGCCCATATTTGGTTTGTTTATATCAGTGACAAACGTAAAGGATATATGGAGTCAGTTCTTCTGTAGGAATGGAGATTTTTGGTGTGGTTTAATGAAGAGTGTGTTCGAGGTGATGACAACCTAGAGACAGCCTGGAGAAGGAGAAGCAAGCCAGACAAAACTCAGTGTCATGGTTTAATGAAGAGTGTGTTTGAGGTGATGATAACCTAGAGACAGCCTGGAGAAGAAGCAAGCCAGACAAAACTCAGTGTCATTCTGTAAGAAAAAATATAAAAGAACTTTATATCAAGTAGGAATTGATGAAGTGATGGTGCAGCAGCAAAGGCATTAGTTTTCTCTGTGATCAGGGAAAGACAACATACAAATCCTTTAAATAAATAAATAAATAAATAAAGGAAAGCATAGAAGAGGGCCTAGATCTTCCACCCGTTTTACTCTTTGAAGTGCTACAACTTGCAGTCCTAAGCTTTGAGCTTGCTGCTTGATCCAAAGTAATGCAGTGGATCAGGTTAGTGTTTTCATTAACTGAAACTGCTGAACTGTACACCTCAATTAAGATTTTGTTTTGTTTACTTACAGCAATGACAGATGGGTATGGATAGGAATGAATAAGAGGAGTCCAGATTCTTTGGGAACCTGGCAATGGAGCGATGATAAACCTGTAAGTTAAGTTGTAACCAGGAAATGTCACATCCTGATTTTTTTCAGCTTTGACTGAATTGAAAATAAATTGATAAATATTTTAAGTTAAATATGGCAGACTTAAAACAGCTGAATTATTCAGAAGAATGGGCACTTATGAAAGATCCAGGCACAATTCCTAATAAAACATATTCTAATAACATTAATCTAATTTCTGTCTTTTATCATATTCTTGTTAAATTATTTTAATGTAAAAATAGAGAAATACCATAATAAAGGTCTAAAAGGTGGTGAAAAAACAAAATGTGTTCATGGCACAGTTGAGGCTGGGGTTTATCGGTTTGTCTCCATGATAAGTTAGACTTCTCTAGAAATATATTCCTCACTGTAATTGATTTATTTACCTAAAATTGTTAGTTCAGCGCTCTCTATAATAACAAGTACACAAACCCAAAGCTCTTTGGTCCAGTGAGTGTACGTTAACATATATTTCAATAATGATAAACATAATGATAATAGTCATCACAGCAAATCATTACTGAAGTAATGATTCTTTCATCCTGTGCCTCCTGTAGGTAACCAGTGTTATTATGCCACTCGATTATCTGGAGGATGAGTATGACACAAGAGACTGTGCTGCTTTGAAGGTTAGTTTCAAGGTTTAAAATAACAATATGCATATTTATACATGAAAGAACTTGGAAAAAATACTTTGGTCAGTGACATATTGAATTTTAGGTGTTTGCTGAAATGTTTTCTTAACTGAGCATAGTAAAAAATTGCTAGTGTTTCCTTTGGGAATCGTCACCTACCTACCAGTTTTTCTTTGTTCAAATAATGTTTACGAATCGAATGCTATGATAATAGTACCTTCCCTAAGATTTTCTTAGCTTCTATTAAAATATTTTAATAACAAAACTATTATATACTGCATGATGCCAGGCTATGTAGTTCTTGTGTACTATGCACTACACTTAGTGTGGAGACAAAAACAGAAGAGTAAACAGTACTCTACAAGTGACTTTTAAAATCGAGATTTTTTTTGAAGCAGAAGTAAATTAACAAAATAATTGAAATGTAAAGTAGGATTCAGTAGTCAGGATAGAGTGCCTGTCATAGAGTGTGTACGTTACTTGTTTTGTGGCTATTTGCATGGTTACTTGTGAAACACAGCTGTAGCTGCTGTTATGAAGCATCACCAGACTCTTTTTTTGTAAGATCGTTCCAATATTCTCCTTGCTATAAGGCTAACTTGAAACATCTCTGACTTCATTTTTTATTATTATTATTATTGAAGGAAAGGACTGTGGCATTCTTTTGCTTCTGTTCACAGCTATTCCCCTCATCCTCCTCTGCTATGGCTGTGACCCCAGGCTGAGAAGCTGTTTTCTTCAATATTAAGCTAATAAATATTTTAGACAAAATAAGAGTAGTTTGAGGGGGGCATTGTGACTATATTCACACCTACGCTATCTTCTCTCCACTGCTCGTTAGACTTAGACGTGCTCTTTCAAAAATAATGCAAAATTCTCATTATTGGAGAGATTAGTAAGGGTGAATTGAGATTTTAAGATTGATTACAAAAGAAATAATGCTAAATAAGAAAGATTGTTTCTGTTTCATTTTGGATAGTTTTTTTTTTTTTCTGTAAGAATGAGAATTCTTTGGGACAACAGGCTGTCTTAGATCATTCAGTAATAAAAACAGATGAGACCCTTTGTGCTACAAAAAAGTGAAAAGACAACTGCGAGAAATTGCTCGCAGAGACACAGACTGCTGTGTAGAGACTCCTTTTAAACCTTTTGCCTAATTGGTTCACAAGCCCAGCTAGCATGAGGGATATTTGAAGTTACAGTCGTATCTTGCTATTTCTGAAAAATCACTTGTGTGTTACTGGCAGTGCAGTAATACACACAGACTGTGCTGAAATGCTTTCAAATATGGCTTCATTGCAGAGGTCTGTACTATGCCAGTTTCATTTTTTGTTCTTACTTTACATCTTACTTGTTATTACAGACATTTCAGTTTTCACGGAGATCGTTTTGGAGGTACTATTTCCATGAAGGCAGAGAACTGGAATTTTACATGAAACCCTTTGATTGCGAGGCAAGACTTGAATGGGTCTGCCAGATAACGAAAGGTAGACTGCATCTACTTCTATTTATTCTTATTAAAATGTTTGTTGATATGCTCTGATTTCTTATTCTTATTTCAATATTAGCAGTTTTTGTGATGTAAAATTATACAAATTTGGGAATGAGGCTTGAGGAGCGCTCTGCTTCTGGCTGACTGAGAGCAGGCCAGCATGTTTGATGTGTTGCTTGTTATTGAACTGAAAATGAATGATATGGGAAGTACTGCAGTAAAATGTGATCAGGAGCTAACATTATGAGCATCAGGTTTTTATCATTTTTTTTTTTCTTTTCTGTGCTTCTTTGAGGAAAAGAGTGGTGTTATTGGGCAATAATGCTTTATCATTTCCTCTCTGACCTGGTGCAGGTCAGTACATGAGGCTTGCCTGTATCAGATGATACAGACACATGTTTAAAATATTCAAAAACTAAAAGTATCAGAAAATAACCACGAGGATGGAGGATTCAGCACCACTACCCCCATGTTCTTTCTTGATCTGACAGGATGCTTCTGTGAAGAGAGAATTATCTTTTCATGTGCACAGGTCCTCTGTTCATAGGTCCTTGTTTTGGTGAGCTGGCATATGTCACTAAGTTGCAACATCTAGAGGCTTTACTTAATCTATTTTAGTGATATATGTCTATAATTTCATGCAGACATCTCAGAAATACAGTCCACTTTTCACTGATGTGAATTAGCCCTTACTCTTCTGGGAAAATTGGTGCACTGGCTCCTCAATGTAGTGAGGAAGCAAAGTGGTAACGCAGAAGGAACAGTACAGTGTCTCTGCACAGATCCATTTTTTTCTTGTAGTACTAGAAGTGATGTAATTCAGTAGGCTTTTGTATTTCAGGTGCACATTAAAAGCCTTTATGGGGCATGAAGACTTCTTGTTCTGGGGAAATATGGGCATATATGTACTGTGATACTTGTCCTTTGCTTAGGACAAAAAAAAAAATCTATAAGAGGCATCAAAACCCCCATTAATTCTGCATCATCCAGTTTTAAACTGTTAAACCTGTATATGATTTCTATCTTTTTCCATCATTCAAAAAGAGGGGAATCAGTACCAACCTTCACTTTTCTTTTTTGTGACTTCATTAGAAAATGTCCTTGAAATGACTGTTCCTTTTTCCTCTGAACAGGCAGCACTCCAAAGACACCCGAATGGTATATACCAGGTAAATAGAGTTTTACATATTCTTCCATTATTTGCATGTAGTTCTTAGTGCTATCTAAATTTCATGAGGGCTTTACTGTGTTGCTATGCAATACCATTTTGATATTAGTGAAGGCCATGACTTTCAGAGGTAGGTTCAGAGAGAGCTCAGAGTGCAAGAATGTTTGCTCTTTCCAGCATGAAACTGATTTTTTTTATTAGATTTAGAAAAAGAAAGAACTGGTTTTTTTTCAGGATTCATTCTTCATGTGTGTGATATTTCTTCCACATAGATGAAATTGGAATTCATGGAGCCCCAGTTGTTGTTGATGGAGCAGAGCTGTGGTTTGTACCAGATAAAAATCTGAGCTTCCAAGAAGCTGTCTTCTACTGTCAGAAAAATGATAGTGAATTAGCCTCTGTGGAATCTTACCCAAAACTCAGGACAATACTATCTCAAATAGAAAAGGTAAGGAGGTCTAATTTAGCAGATACTTGCTAGCAGATAGGTGACAGTGTTTAACTTACTTAACTTCGTTCTTTCTCTGCCCTATTGAACTTAATGATTCTTAACTGTATATAAAAGCAGAAGATGAGTTGAAAGAAAAGAGATAATTAGTCTTGTAACTTTTTGAATTTAGATGTAACCTTCATAACAGGAAAGAAATCTTCTGAGAGAAAGTAGTATAATGGGATCACCTTTTAAAGTTCCCTGGTCAGCAAATACTTCACTACCCATTGTCCTAATTCTTTATTTTATTCATGGGATAAGACAGCTATCTATCTCTCTTGTGTGTGTGTGTGTTTTTGTTGTTGGCTTTGGTCTGATGAGAGAATTTAATTAGAAATGCATGATGGTTAGATGGTTTCTACAGAATACTGTCCGTGGTTGTAGAATGCATGCATGTTCTGCTAAGGAATCTTACAAAACAAAAGTTTCAACACCTCAGTTACTACCTTTTTTTCAGTACTACTGCTTGTGAGAATTCATTACTTCCTGAAATTAGCAGCTTGCAAGCTCTCTTCATGAGATTTCTCCCGACCACATCCGCTGACCACTTCTTTTCTCCCTGGAGAAGACAGCTGAATTGTTTGAGCCACTAAATATCTGGCCTTTTCATGGTCTATTCATTGTTAGGCTTTTTGTTGGGAGAGCAGGATTGTTCTGAGGAAAGAAGGAAAGTCCTTTGAGTCCACATTAGCTTTGGGGAACATGCAGCTGGGTCCTGGCTGTCTGGTATGTACTTTGCAGAACTGTATGTTTAGCATGAGCTTAAAATAGCACTGAAAGATTTCCCGTAGCTTTATCCAGCACAGTCAAAATGGGGGCTTCTTTCTAGTACATGCAAGGGAGCTTTTCTTCTAGTAGATGCAGGGGTCCATCTGCTTGGCATGTCGTTCTCAACTTGTATCCTTTCCCATTGTTGAAGAAGAGTAATTCCTGTGTATGTGAAAGACCATTTAAAATCAAAAGGAGTTTTTTAATTGATTTGTATCTGGTAAAGTGTGTAGATCTGTCTTTATATATGCTGGTAAAATCCAGAGTTTTATTATTTCTTCTTCTTTTTTTTTCCCCACAGTTATCGAACAGTGAACAAAAGTGGTGGCTGAAATTTATTGATTATGGCTACAGCTATCATTCACCGTATGTAGAATAATTGTGGGGTGCCCTACTATGAGCTTTTGATGTCCTTTCTGGGAATATAATTAAGCAGAATAGTTTCTAAAGAAAAATGCTTAATCCCCAGATATGTAGAGCTCACTTCTTCTGTATTATCATAATGAAGTAAGATAAGTAGCTTATACTAAGCTAAAAAAGGAAAAAAAAAAATCAGTTTTGTTTCTTCTTCCTTTTATTTCCATGTACCCAACCCATATTCTTGACATTCCAAATTTAGATCATGAAGTACATAGGACAGGAAAAAGAGTAGTAGAACGGTGTGTTTGGCTACTGCCCGTTATCCTCACTTGTCCTGATAGTGTGCTAGCAATTGCAGCATGCTTAGTTAAGGAATAGCTTCTTACCTTCCACACATTTCCTGAATACATTTAACTTAGATATGGTGTGTGGCTACTGAACCTACTATGTAACTTTTCCTAATTCAGTTTCCTTCTCTCATGTCCCTTCCAGCATTGTGAGGCATCTCCTGGAAACAGTTATCAGCTCAAATTTTTATATGCAGTGGCTCTGTTTTTATTAGAATTTTCAGTTGAAGATCATACTGGTTTGGAAATTGACTCTGACATGTTTTATCCAGTTTACAGTTATTTCCACGCTTCCATGATCGACTCTTGAGGGACTGCTGGTATGTTTCTAGAAAGAGCTGGTATAGAGGTAATTTTTTCCCCTCTCTCTTTTTATTACATTTAAAAAGTAATAACCATTCTCCTCAAACTTTGATAATGAATACAAACTGATATTTAACTAGGACTGAACAGCTTGTTGATGATAAACTGATTTCATTTGAATTATTTATTTCTTCCTCGTGATTGAAGTCTTAGTAGTAATTTTTTGACAAAAAGACACAAACCCAAATTCAGATGACAAAATTTTATGACTGATGGTCACTCCTTTTGTGACACTAATTGGCTGAAAGAAATCTGGTTTTGTTGGTTACCTGTTCATGTATATGTGTTACATACTGAGTTTTGGAAATTAAGTCTTCAGGGTGCTTGACTAAGTATCTGCTACTGCATATAATACATAGGTGTGATTTTTCACTCAGTAGTGCGGTCATACTTGGACATATCAAAGGTAACAGAAAAGCTAGCTGATGGTACTTGGAGCTTCTCATTTCCTTGTCTTAATATGGCTTTATACTGGGGAAAAAATTGTTACCCCAGTCTACAAGGAGAAAAACAATTCTCCTTATTTATTATCAGTTCCACTTCAGAGCCCAGTAACCCCGGGACTAGTGTCCTGTGGACCTTTTTTCATCCCTATTAGCCAGAAATTAATTTTCAGTAACAGCCACTCCAGTTACTTATAGAAGTATGTAAAGTACTGTAGGCCAGATTTTGTACCTATAGATGGTAAAGGGATAGATTTTTTTTTTTTTTGCATAAGTAGGCATCAGATTACATAACTTTTGTGCCAAAATACAGGATGAATTTTCTAGTTCAAATTTTGCATTTCATGATTTATCTCTATCATTATCTGATGTATATCATTTATATTTGTCCCTTGTTCTGATGTTACTTTTATTGCTTTATAATTGCCTAATACTTCACTGTGTCAGCACTTAAGAGCTTGGCCCTGTTCATTGCCCTCTTTCATGCCCTTTTTATTGGTCTCTGTCATGCCCTAAAGTATATAGGGCAATTAGATCATGATAGTCATACCCTAGCTTTTCTAAAACCTGTATTTCTGCAGACTACCCAGTTAACTGCAATATGAAACTGCCCTTCATTTGTGAAAAAAATAATGCCTCCTTGCTGGAAAAGCATGATCCCAGTTACCGCCCAGTCAGAGGAGATTGTCCTAAAGATTGGCTTCGGTTTCGGGATAAGGTAAGCACATAATACAGAGTAATCATCATCACTTATTTTTCATAGCCTAATAGGTTGGAGTGCCCTGCTGAGAGAGGTGAGGCAGCAGCTCCTGTGAGCAGGAATCTACTGCGCGGTTGCATTTGAAAACGATGTGCAGTGATTAATATCATCTGGCATACTTCTATCTCTTATTCAGGATTGAAAGCTTTTTAATTTCAAAGAAGTAATTCTTACGTATTTTTGTTTACCTTCACCATCCTAAGAACTTCGGCTGTGTTGTCTAATCAGGCTCTGCTTTGAAGGATTAGAAAGGATGAGACTCGCATGACAGAAGCATCTTAATTCACGCTCTGAGTAATCATCAGCAGTCAGCAAACTGGCAGACATCCTGCTTCCTAAGTCGCCTTAAGGACTTAACTGAATAATTGGAAGCTGCTTGTAAGGTTGAACCAATAGACATTAGAAGCCCTATTGTAAGAAAGACATATTGTAGGAAACTTTAGTACTATGTTTCAAGACAGTCGTTTAAAACCAGATTACGACTGTGATCTCTGTTATGTAGCCTCTCACATCAATCTTGTGCATTATCCTTGTGCCAAGGTTTACAAATTTATTTAATGTAGTTGCTTATAAAAAATAACTTTAGTGTTCCTTACGTAATTTCTCCAGAAAGGTAGTGTATTACAGTACAGGTTCATGGCCAAACCGAACCTGACTTGGAGAGTTATGATCATAAGTACTCTCAGTGTTCAAACAGAACGTGATCCTTATGTGGTTGATTAAAATCACTGAATTGTCCCTCAAAGAATGAGTTGTTGTTCAGTTGGATCATTCACCATTTTAAACTTGTCTATTCTGTCAAATCTAGGAAGAGATTCCAGCAGCTAGTATCAGTTCTCTGGCTTTCTGAGGAAAAAATAATTCTGTTTTCTTCCAGGAAATGGGAAGTGAGACTTTTATTTTAAGAACCTTTTCTTATGAGCTGTATTTTGGGAAGCAATCATAAGATGAAAATCAATTTCATTATGTTTATTTTGCAGTGTTTTCTGAAAATGATTCCCAAATCTCTAACATTTAATGCAGCTAATGAAAAGTGTATAACTTACGGAGGCTCTCTTCCATCGATCTCAAATCAAGCTGAGCAAGGTATGATGGTGAACTGGGGACACTTTTAGTGTGAAGCTTCTCTCCTAAATTGATTATAGCTCGACTGCCCAAGTGCTTCAGCATAAAATCACTTGGTTATCCCCAGGTGTACTGGGAACATTCTGAAAAGCCAAAACCACTGAAAACATATATACTATCCGTTATATACTAAACATATATAGTATCAGCAAATATTTGATCCATTTCAGTGAACAGCTTTTCTTTATGGCTTTATCTGTTATGAAAAGAAGAAATTGTAAAACTTCGAGATTGAGGGTAGAAGGCTCAGTGGATGAAGAATTCCCTCCCATGCTTAGCTTTGCAAGTTTAAACATATCTGAGGTTGTAGGTTTTGCACTGTGAAGATCGCCCAGAAGCTGCTCCCAAGGTAAGCTCAGCTGTGTGTTGGAACAAGACTCCGAGCACAAAAACCTTCTGGAGCGTGTAGGACCCTCCATGTCCGAGCATGCTGAGTAGCTTATTTTGCCCATCTGTCTAAACAGGTCTACTTGTAAACTGCCCAGGAGAGTATTAGGAGGGTGTAAGACAGGGGAGACTGCAAAAAACAAGGGAGTTTGTGCTTTCCCTCAGGATCTCTCTCTCAGGTTTTGTATAAAGGTGGTCATTGAGGTGAATGCAGTTAGGGGGAAATATGTTTGCGCTGGCTGCAGGTAGGATTCAGC